>CM041786.1:57282320-57817113 GCA_023375725.1 Nephotettix cincticeps | reverse complement strand
TCTACAGAGGATGCATTAATCACAGTTACAGAAAATATTTATGAAGGTTTCAATAGTAAAAATAAGGTCACCGGTTTGTTTGTGGATTTTAAATAAACGGTACCAGTGGACTGACACATACTTTCTCCCTTAAGTAAATTTAAAAAAGTCAATCTGTAATAAAACTATCATGTTCTACAAAGTTAATCTAAATATCATTTAATAATTTATTGTTTCAAAAATAATCATCCAATTTTTAAAAATAAAAACACGAGAGACAAAGTTAAATTAATTGTTCAAATTGTATGGGGGGAAACCCCCCCCCCGTAACACCAAGCTTTTTTGAGCTGGTTTTGTTCGGTGATTTGACCTTACGCTTCATACCAAGTTTCATGGAAAACGGTTGGAAAGTAAGGAAGAAATTGATTTTTTATATTCTCCATAAGAATAACATTGGGCGCTCTCAGACAACGTACTGCGTTTATCGTGGACAGTAAATTTAACTTTTCTCTGGAACCGTTAGTCGTAGACAAATAATTCAAAATACTAATTTGTTTAGTTTTTTAAGCTGGTTTTAATGGTACCAGTCAAGTTATACTTTACTTTTATTGTTTTCGCTGAAAATTTAAAAATTTGATTTTTTTGACATTTAAAAGCCCATAACTTTTGAACCGTCATTTTTACAGATATGCGGGTGGTGTCAAATTATTTAGTACTCTGTACACTATAAACTGTCAAATTTTAATCAAAATCGTTAGAGCCGTTTTTGAGAAATTTGGATTTTTCACGTTTTTTAAGGGTTTTTAGGGGTGAACTACCCTTAAAAATCAAAAATTCAAAAAAATGAAAAAAACGCCTGGAGATACCGTGAATATATACATACATGCCAAATTTCATCTAAATCGGACCAACGGGGTAGGCTGTGGCACTGTACACATCCAGACACACACACACACACACACACACACGGACGGACAGACATCACGTCAAAACCCACTTTTTTGGATTCAGGGGACCCCAAAACGGATATATCCACCCTCAACTCAAATTCGAAAATTTTGACGAAAACAATACTTTCTCCATATACTATGTATAAGGGGAGAAAGTAAATAAACGGTACCAGTGAACTGACACATACTTTCTCCCTTAAGTAAATTTAAAAAAGTCAATCTGTAATAAAACTATCATGTTCTACAAAGTTAATCTAAATATCATTTAATAATTTATTGTTTCAAATATAATCATCCTATTTTTAAAAATAAAAACACGAGAGACAAAGTTAAATTAATTGTTCAAATTGTATGGGGGGGAAACCCCCCCCCCGTAACACCAAGCTTTTTTGAGCTGGTTTTGTTCGGTGATTTGACCTTACGCTTCATACCAAGTTTCATGGAAAACGGTTGGAAAGTAAGGAAGAAATTGATTTTTTATATTCTCCATAAGAATAACATTGGGCGCTCTCAGACAACGTACTGCGTTTATCGTGGACAGTAAATTTAACTTTTCTCTGGAACCGTTAGTCGTAGACAAATAATTCAAAACACTAATTTGTTTAGTTTTTTAAGCTGGTTTCAATGGTACCAGTCAAGTTATACTTTACTTTTATTGTTTTCGCTGAAAATTTAAAAATTTGATTTTTTTGACATTTAAAAGCCCATAACTTTTGAACCGTCATTTTTACAGATATGCGGGTGGTGTCAAATTATTTAGTACTCTGTACACTATAAACTGTCAAATTTTAATCAAAATCGTTAGAGCCGTTTTTGAGAAATTTGGATTTTTCACGTTTTTTAAGGGTTTTTAGGGGTGAACTACCCTTAAAAATCAAAAATTCAAAAAAATGAAAAAAACGCCTGGAGATACCGTGAATATATACATACATGCCAAATTTCATCTAAATCGAACCAACGGGGTAGGCTGTGGCACTGTACACATCCAGACACACACACACACACACACGGACACACGGACGGACAGACATCACGTCAAAACCCACTTTTTTGGATTCAGGGGACCCCAAAACGGATATATCCACCCTCAACTCAAATTCGAAAATTTTGACGAAAACAATACTTTCTCCATATACTACGTATAAGGGGAGAAAGTAAAAGCGTTCGATCTAGTTGACCATAATATATTATTGCAAAAACTAAAAGCAGCTGGTATACGAGGAATAGCTAACAATTGGTTTTCTAGTTTTTTATTTAATTGAGAGAGAACTAAAATTTTAAATAAATTAAGTTCACCGCTACATGTTTAGAACAGGAGTTCCTCAAGGATCGGTGGTCTCTGCAACCCTCTTTCTCATCTTTATAAACAATCTTCTTGAGCTCCCTTTCCATGGACAAATATGCGCATTTGCTGACGACATAGCGTTATTTTATTCCGAAAAAGACAGCTTAACTCTTTATAATAAAATTCAAGATGACCTTAAATTACTAAACGATTGGCGTGAATCTAATAGAATGCAAGTAAATGTGGATAAAACGAAATATATAAATTTTAGTATAGTAAACAGTTTTAATTTTCCGCAAGACATTCTTTACCACACTTTAGACTGTACTTTAAATTCATGCAATTGTAATATTATTGAAAAGGTCAAACATTTTCGATACCTTGGAGTTGTATTGGATGAGAATCTTAATTGGGAAAAACATGTTTTCACCCTACACTCAAAAATTAAATTTTCTATAAGAATTTTTTACTTTTTAAGGAACATTTGTGATAAAACTTTACTCAGAACGCTCTATTTTGCTCTTGTTCATTCAAGACTTCAATATGCTCTCCAATGTTGGGGTGGAACATTCAAAAGCCATATAAAAAATTAAGAACAACCTAACATCATTTTGTAAGAATAATAAAAATTAGCCATATACGAGATAGTTCCTTTCCAATTTTCCTTGAGCTTAAAATACTTCCAATACAGCATTTATATATTTTCAAAGTTTTAAAACTTTTTTATGTCCGTAGTGGAAATACTAGGACAAGTAATCTATTTTACAGCACAAGGCATAATAAACAAGGAATATTTCGCTTACCTATTTATTTCAACCAAATTCCTGAGGAAATTAGAAATTTTTTGACCTTAAATCTGTTCTCTTCTAAATTAAAAATTTGGCTTTTTAGTAAACCAGACATAAATTTCCTTGATAATATTCTATGTTAATTTACCAAATTGGTCATCAAACATTTCAAAATTTCACTTTCACCAAATTTCATTTTTCATCAAAGTTCATTCCTTTTTACAAGTAGCATTTTCCAATTCCAAATAAAAAATCTGTTATTTTCGTTGTTTAGTTATACATTATTTACTTTGTTTAGTTAGTTATTAATAAGAGTAAATGTTATTTTCTTTCTATTTATACACTTTATTGTTTAAGACGTCATAGTGAGCGGCGACATGAGAGACTTTAAATTGTTCAACTGGACTCATCATATAATAAATAATTGTATTTTTATTTTTGTTAGACGTTTGTCACATATACTTGACAATGTGGCAACGTAGTTCCAAGTTTTTTATTTTATTTTGTAAATTTGTATTTAATGATGGAATAAACTTATTATTATTATTATATCATTAAATTATTTAACGTTTCAAAAATAATCATCCCACATCTGAAAATAAAACCTAGAGAGACAAAGTTAAATTAATTGTTCGAATTGTATGGGGGAAACTCCTTTGTTGGGTGATTTGGCCCTATTGTTCATACCAAGTTTCATGAAAAATAGTTGGAAAATAAGGAACAAATTTATATTTTATATTCTCCCAAAGAATAACATTGGGCGCTTTCAGACAAAGTACTGCGTTTATCATGGACAGTAAAATTAGCTTTTCTCTAGAACCGTTAGTCGTAGACAAATAATTCAAAATACTAATTTGTTTAGTTTTTCAAGCTGGGTCAATGGTGCCAGTCAAGTTATACTTTACTTTTATTGTTTTCGCTGAATATTTTAAAAATTAATATTTTTACATTGAAATGCCCATAACTTTGGAACCATCCGTCATTTTTACAGACATGCGGGTAGTGTCAAATTATTTAGTACTCTGTGCACCATAAACTATCAAATTAATCAAAATAGTTTGAGCCGTTTTTGAGAAAATTTAGATTTTTCCTGTTTTTACATGTTTTTAGGGGTGAACTACCCTTAAAAATCAAAAATTTCAAAATAATGAAAAAACGCCTGGAGATACGGTCAATATACACATACGTGCCAAATTTCATCTAAATCGAACCAACGAGGTAGGCTGTGGCTCTGCACACACACACACACACACACACACACACACACACACACACACACACACACACACACACACACACACACTCACACACGCACACACACACACAGACACACGGACGGACAGACATCACGTCGAAACTCACTTTTTTGGATTCAGGGGACCCCAAGAGTGGATATATACACTCTCAACTCAAATTAGAAAGTTTTGGCGAAAACAATACTTTCTCCATATACTATGTACAAGCAATGCAGTGGGCGCTGATGATATTCCCATAAAATTCATAAGAGCAACGTTACCTATCACACTCCCTATTATCACCACTATCTTTAATAAATCATTAAGTTCTCATATTTATCCCTCTATTTGGAAAAATGTTATTGTTTTCCCACTTTCTAAATCAAGTTCACCAAAAACCCCCTCAGATTACAGACCCATCAGCCTTCTTTCAGCCTTATCGAAGTGTTTGGAAAGGATAGTAGAGCAGCAGTTTTCATTGTACATCGAGCAAAATAGTACCCTGGCTAGCTAGCTTACAATCAGGTTTTCGCCCTAATCACGGTACTTCCACCGCTCTTTTGAAAATTACAGAAGACATTCGATTAGCAATGGATAAACGACAGGCAATCATTCTAACTCTCTTTGATTTCTCAAAGGCGTTTGACTGTGTATATAATCCTCTCCTGTTGTTCAAATTACGTAGGGCTGAGTTCTCCGATGGTTGTGTTGACTGGGTTGGGTCCTATCTCTCTGAGCGCCAGCTAAGACTGGAGGGGGTTGTTCAGGATGGAAACCTGTTGTACGTGGTGAGCCACAGGGGTCTGTCCTGGGACCTCTTCTTTTTGCACTGTACATCAATGACATTACGGAACACATCACTCATTCTCACTTTCATCTTTACGCTGACGATTTGCAAATTTACTCTCACTTTACAGTTGACAACATTGGAACAACAGTTCATTAAACGAATGCTGACATTGACTCCATCATTCAATGGGCGAGACGTAACAGTCTCAAAATAAATGCCACAAAAACCCAGGCAATGATTTTTGGCAACCCTTTTGGCAATGATTAATTCCAATCAAAATCATCTCACTGCACCTCGACTACGTGTTTATGGAAATAACATTGATTACAGTGACAAGGTGAAAAACTTAGGACTTATCATGAACAAACACTTGAAATGGTCTGACCAAGTCAACTTCACTTGCAACAGGGTCTTTGCTGCCATTCATAGTTTTGCTGGGTTTCTTCCAATTAACGTGAAGACAATGTTGGTAAAGATTCTATTTCTGACACACTTCAACTACTGTGACGTTGTGATCAATGACATGACTGTGGAGCTCTCAAATCGGTCAACGGGCACAAAATTACATTATTCAATTTATTTTTGGTCTGAGGCGTTCCGACCATGTTTCACCATATTTTAATATTCTTTCATTAATGAGGCTTAAAGAACTTCGAGAATTTCATATTCTTCGTCTGTTGCACTTCATAATCAATAATAACGTACCTTCTTATCTTTCCAATAATTTCACTTTCATTTCTGATAAGTACTCGCAACACTCGTAGGGGCTCTCAGCTTCATTCAATTCCAATCCATATAACAACCCTTTATACCAATTCTTTCACTGTCACTGCTTCTAGATACTGGAACCAACCTGATATTCTTAAAAATGAGGGCAACCGTGCTCGGTTCGGGGCGGAGGTGAAGCGTCATATTTTAGGATGGGGTAGTGACGGGTGATGTGTGTCATTGTAGGGACAGGAACTGGGGCGACAGCGATTGAGACATTGGAGCGTGTTTGTCTGATCTAGGTTTTTTTCTTTAAAAAACAAAGTTTGTTTATTTTGTAATTTATTTTATGTTATGTTATTATTTACGACTTAAGATTTTTATTTTAGTTAATGTAAATTTTGTTTATTAGAGGTTAAGTGGTAGAGAGGACTTATTAGTCCTAACTTCGCCTCTCAAATAAAAACATTTTTCATTTCATTTCATGTATAAGGTGATAAAGTAAAAGTCACCAAAACCTATTTTTATCTTTTCCTAATCCGATTCATCAACATCAGATGACATATTTATGACTAATATGGTATGTTTTCTAACCATGGCCTAGTGTTTACTTTGATTATATTACAAAATTAGTCTTTTTAATTTTTCTCACAGACAACTCAAAATGTATAGTTACCACAACATCTAAAATTAATTTATTTTTATTAAATATTTAAATACAATTCATTGGAATTAGGCTAGTAGGTTAAAATTAGTTAACCCTAAAAGTGGAAAGCTTTTTACCTTTAACTGTAACATAAAAAAAGTATTTATATATTATAAAATACTAAGTATAAACAAAAAACATGGAACATGCCTCCCTTTAAAACCACTAACCACAATAGCAAAACAGGTGTCCACTGCAATCCCAACATCAACCAACAGATGCTTCCACCTGCCACTTCTTATTGAATTCGTAAATACGTCGAGAATTATGACTCAACCAGTTCTAGAGTTAATATGATGATGTCTTAAAAGTATTTATCTAGGCTATTTTTTCCTATAAGTGACAACCATATTTTTTGTTCTTTATGTCATTCAGAATTGTTATTTGCCACCTTCATATTTTTGGAGGTTCCGAAAATCCAAGATTGTGAATAGTATTGCTGACCAATATTAAAAGTAAGTTTTGTAACTATAGTTTTTGACATATACAGTATTAGTAGACCTTAATCTATATCGTAATATTTCATATATTATGGTTATATGAATTGTTATTCTCCTTAAGGAAAATCATGGGAAATAATTAAGTAAGATTGCTTAAGATTTTTCATGGTTCAGCATATACATACATACACAAGTGTGTGCGCGCGTGGGTGCGTGCGTGTGTGTGTGTGTGTGTGTGTGTAGGTGTGCGTGTGTACGTTAGTTTTACATTAGGTGTAATGCAGTTTTGTATTTTCATGAGGCATGGATAATAAATCGGCCAAACTATTCAGAAACTTCTAGGTACAGGTTATAAACTGTTTTTGCAGTAGTTACAGCTGTAAAACTTTGCCAAATAACTAGCGAGCAATATAATTCTATGCAAACAACATCAACAAACTGTTATTACTTTAAAATGTTTGTGGAGAATGCATGTTTGTTAACTATTTCAATAGTATTAAAATTTGCTATTTTGTTTTTTTACAATTGCCATATATTATTATTATTATACATATCAATATTAACATTAATATCATATAATAATACATTATTAATACATAATATTAACATAAATATTATTTACTGTAAGTAAATTTATTTGAAAAATAAATCTTGTAATCCTGGTATTATACATTACTTACAGAAATAGCTGATCTCTCAATTAGCCATGTAGAGATTAAAACAAATAACTGCATTGTAATTCAAAAATATGTATGTGAAAAAATAAATGAATTGAATTGAATTATAATTTGTAAATTCGCTGAGTACGCAGGTCTTATTCAGGTCTTATAGGGGTATTCTATTCTATTAACATACATTATTTACTTTTGCTTAAGACTCGTAAGCACTAGTTAATTACACACTTTAACTCTTCACTCTTAATATTATCAACAATACACGATCATTAGTATTGGCTACAAAAACATAAAGCCAGTACAAACGTAGAAGAGCAGTAATGTAATCGAGGCTTATTCTTCTTTGTCGGAGGGAACCCAAGCTCCTTGCGCACACATTCACCCTCGTCGTTTGCTAAGTGATCTGGCATGAGACACCGAGTTTCGCGTCTCTATTTAACCAAAACCCATTTCAAGTTTAATACGAGTTTTAAGTTTAAGTTATAAGTCAAATTCTCGTAGTTTAATTTTTTCCTTTCCTAAGTTCCCTAAGCTTTTTCCCTAGTTCCTAAGTTGTTTAACCACTCTAAGTGAAGCTTTAAAATCGTTTTAATTTGTTATATGATGAGACTAAATAATCAAACTAATTAAGCTTAACTCCTTAATATAACAAGTTTGCCATGAGTATTTATAAATTACTCAATAATAAAACTTCCATAATAATGAGGTTGATTAACAAGGTTTCGTCGTCAATCGTTTTATTTTAGTCACCAAGCGGCTAGATTCGGGAATATATTTCCAATAGTTAACATCTTCTGCAATAGTTGCTCCATGCAAGTCATTATCATCACATTCTAATCAAAAGACAAATAATTTTTTTTTAATATTCATTCCATTTGTAGGTCTACCACACAAAAGTGTGACTACCGACGATGTGGATATCTCTACTTGGCATTCAAACACATTAATTAACTGATTTTTTGAGCTCCACTGAAACTAGTAGATATGGCATTGTTGCTTCCCATTGTTGACAGCCCATCCTTCGTTGAATGCAGTGTAGTAATCAGAGGAAGACTGGACTGGTCAAAGGTTGATTAGGAGTCCTCCTTGCCCAAACTGGTTTACAAATCACTTTCTCCTCTGTATGCAGTTCTGTATGTAGAGCCAAGTTCTCAAGCATTTCATGTAACAGTGCCAAAAATGTAAAATTAGTAAATTTTTAACAATTATTCCTTATTTCCTATGTTTTGAGGCTTATCCTAAGTCAGTGAAGTGTTAGTTATAGTTAGTCATTTAAGTATAAGTGATGCGCGCAAATAGTGATAGTGAATCAGTGAATAGTGATAAGTACAAGTAAGAATAGTTTGGATAATCCTCTACAAAGGTAAATATATATAATTGTTTTTTTATTAACATTTTTTTTGACATCAATCATTCATAGATATAAAATAATATAGAACATAACAATTCACCTTTTTCAAAATTCATTAACATAACTTTATAAAACAATAATTTTTTTTTATTGAATAAACTAAAACTCATATTACTTTGTAAACAACTCAAACTTTATATAACAGTTACGTTTATCGATATTTATAAAGAAATATCATTAAGTTATATTACAACTCATCAAATACCTTTCATAAATCTGATATTCATTGAAAACACATATATTATCAAAACAGTTACTACCATTCAATCCCTTTTTTTATTCTATTAACATTTAATTACTCATTTTCCTAAATCTTAGAAACTTTATACGGTTAAGTTAGTTTCTATCTTTCTTTTTTTTCAATATAATTAATTCATTTTATCTCTTTTTTTGCAAAATTCACCTCATAACTATTATGCATGAATACATTAGCCCTTTAACAAAATCATTTTGAATAACCTAAGTATTTACAATTGAACGCCTAAAACAAATCAATATATTTACAAGAATATAAAATGCTTTGCTCTGAAATACAATGATTAAATTGGACTTTCACTTTTCTTCATCAATAATCAAATCAATTGGCATCAATAGTCATTTATCATTAATTTCATCACCTACTTATAATTACACACATATATTCAAAATTTTTACATAACTTAACTAACTTAAAACTAAAAATGTTCGCTTTGTTACCTCAGTTTAATCTACTCATCAAATTACTTCTTCATTTTAAGTTGTGAAATATGACATCTCTTCACTACATCAAAATTATCCAGTTTTTGAACCAAACAAGTGACATCAGTTAGGAAAAATATTATCTTGTATGGTCCATCATATCTCAAAGACATTTTTTGCATAAATTTCTTACTTTTGTCACTTAAATTATATGTTTTTTATAAACACTATACTCCCTTTTTTAAATGGATGCTGTGAGTTAACTTCATTATATCTTTCCCTTTCATTATTTCTTGTTATTGATTTTCTTGAATTACTCACCACTTTTGACAGTTTATTTGCTAGATCACGTTTAAGATTGTCTCTAAGACCTAATGGTACAAAGTGATTAAGTAATAAGATATGAACATTTTCAAGTGACTTTCCTGCCTGTTTACATTCCACTAGCTTATCATATAAAGGACAAGTAGTGTACCCTAATACTAAATCTAAAATCTGGTTGTTTGAAAGCTGGGTTTCTCTATTAAGCTTTAGCATGACTTTTATTAATTCTAAAAGTTCATTTACATTTAAACCACTGGTTGGCTTTAAATTTCTCAAATGTTTTTCAATAGGATTTGAAAGTTTAGCATACATATTTTGTTCAACACTATTTTGAGCTACTTTTAAGTCCATTGAATTATGTAATTTAGATCTTAAATTTAAGTTTATCTCTTCTTCTTCCTCAAACGATTCACTTAATTTTCGTTCTATTCCGGATTCAAGATCTTTATCGACTTCTACTTGTTGAATATAATTCTCACATTTTACTAAAGAGACTTTTATATCCTCAATACCTTTTTGGACATCCTCATTTACTTTGAAACTGCTTAAAATGTTTGTTCTTAGTTTGTAGTGCTTAATTTTAGTTTTACACTTAAGAAATTCTATTACTCGCTTTTCTTTAATACACTCTTGTAATTTAATACTTAGTTCTTCAACTGGCACTCTTATTGTTTTAGCTTCCTCAGAAACTACTAATGTCTTATTTATATTATGAGGACTAGGGTCAATGTTCAGTTTCAAAACTGAACGAAACTGCTTTCTTAAATCACTTACATTACTTGAACTGTCCACTTTAACTCCTCTAACCGTTAGTTCGTATATTAATTCACTTTTCAATAATAAATCCACATGAGAACCCATTTTATAAGTTAAAAATGTTTATATTTAAAAAAGGCTTCACAGGTTTAAAATTTAAAGGCATTAGCAGAGTAGCGCAATTATGTGTACCAGTTGGCTTTGATACACATGTAAATTTTTAGTTTTAGTTACCGTAATAAAAAGTAAATAACACACTCTTGAGCTTCATTACATTTCTTTTAATAAAGTCTTGCATATCAAAATAATCCTTTAATTGAAAATAATCCTTTAATTGAAAATAATCCTTTAATTGCAAATAATCCTTTAATTGCAAATAATCCTTTAATTCCCGGTTAAGACACTTAATAATTCTTCCTTTATTTTATTCCATTTACATAAATTTCAGAAGTTACATAAGTACCATAAAGTATCATGAGTACCATAAGTACTATAAGCCCTAGAAAAAAACAATTCAGTTAATTATTTATTAATTATTATTTATATCCTTTTTAAAAGAAAAATACCCTTCAGAAGGAAAATAATAATGACTTACCCAAATATCGGGGCACTTGAAAATTTAGTATGTAACATTACTAATTGACAATTTTGAAACTAATCACTACAGAATCTGAACTAAAAAGGAGGAGCACATGGCTCTGCACCTCTATTTATAACTTCGGTGGGTTACAGGATTCAGGTTACAGTTTGCCTGGACCCTGTGAATCCAACATCCAATCAGAATCGTTCTTTAGGGTTTACAATAGTGAGTCATCCTACATCAAGATTGAACAAAACTACTTGGCTGTCTTAACCGGCCTCCTTATTAGAACTTAAATGACAATTTTTTTAAATATATATATATATATATATATATATATTTATTATTATTATTTTTAAATACGGTACAACACCTATCAACAAATGTTAAGCTACAGTATATTGCATTTTGGTGTACTAAAACATCAAAACCCCTCGTATGAAAACCGCAAATAAAATTATATATGGTACAATAAAACAAAAATTTATGTTTGAATATAAATTTAATACATAAATTATCACCCTTAAGATAATATAACTTGAGAGGAAACACGATATAGCTCAGGTTCTCGGCTATGTCGACTCTCCCTTGAGGCTTCCATCTGTAAACAACCTTACCGTAAGCGGCCTTGGTTTGTCTCAACATTTTGAGCTCTCAGAATATTGTATTTACGTGAATAGAAGATTAGCCGTATATAAAACTAGCTGACCCGGCGAACTTCGAAACGCCTAACAGTAAATTCATGTTAACTTTAAGATTGGCCATGTTCTGAAGTCGAATAGCATTACGACTTCGATGTGAAAAATTAGATATTCTTGGTTGCGGCATAGTTGATAACAATACTGAAACAATGAGACATATTAATAACATTACCACAAAACAAATAAATCTGACTGGATTGATTCACAATTTTTCTAATCCAACCTAAAACCAAACAAAACATAACTATAGTACGACTTTTATAGGAAAGATATACAACAGCTGATTATTATAACAAACGTAATATGTATAAACACCGTAATGGTGAAAAAATCTGTTCATTTTGTACAGCGCACATTTACTTCATAGTTTTACATTAATAAATAATTCAGATGGCATTGGATAGTAAAGCATATAGCTAATGGAAAGTAAAACAACAGCTGTAGCTTTAGAAATCAAATGTTTTGATTGTAGATAATATGTAAACAAACTTATTTCCCATAAGGTTAACATTCTCTCAGCCGTTCTCAAGTTATAATGAACGTAACTAACACGACTTTGTTTTCATATATTTAGATATTTATCTGTTCCATCCTAGATTGATTCAAAGAGGTTTTCAAAAATGTAGAAATGGCGATTTTATGTTATACTAGCTAACCTGGCGAAATTCGTACCGCCTCACTTATGTATGTCTGGTTAACTTATAGATTAACTTAATTGGATATTGTTTATTTGATAAATTTTATTTTATCATGTTACTATCTGATTGATAACAACATGATGACAACATCAACAAAAACAACATTTCAAAATAAATTACAATTAATTTGATAAGGTACAAACATTAGTTTATTGAGGATGTATTTATGTTGCTGCATCCTGGGATGCATTTGGGTTAATTATCTTCAAAGGACCTTGTAATATACAACATTTTAGCAACTTTACTATAGGGAAGAAGCTATTACCATAGGTTTCATGGTAATACCATGAGCCCGGGACCATGTTATTTTTTCATCTTTTAGGTAGGTGCCCACAGGCCAGAAACACTATTCTTAAAATTTATATATATATATATATTATATTTATTTATATATTTTGTTGATTTTATTTATTTTCAAGGTTAGTTCACCCCCCTAAAAATCCTTAAACAACGTGGAAAATCCAGATTACTAAAATGGCTATAACAATAATTTTGATTAATATTTGATATTTTATAGTGCATAGTACTAAATAATATTAAAACACCTGCATTTCTGTAAAAATGATGGGTCAAAAGTTATGGGCTATTAAATGTCAAAAACACATTTTTTTAAATTTCCAGCTAAAACAATAAAAGTAAAATATAACTTGACTATCACTATTGAAGCCACGTTAAAAACGAAACAAATTTGTATTTTGAATTATTTGTTTATGACTAACGGTTTAAGAGATAAACTGAAGTTACTGTCCATGATAAACGCAGTTCGTTGTCTGAAAGCGCCCAATGTTATTCTTATGGAGACCATTAAAAAATCCATTTCTTAATTTTTTCCAACTGTTTTCCATGAAACTTGCTATGAAGCATAAGGTCAAATCACCTAACAAAACCAATTCAAATAAGCTTGGTATTACCGGGGAGTGGGGCTTTCCTCCCTTACAATTTTAATAATTAATTTAACTTTGTTTCTCTTGTTGTTATTTTCAGAAATTGGATGATTGTTTTTGAAACAGTAAATTATTAAATGATATTTAGGCAAACTTTGAAGAATATGATAGTTTCGTTACAGATTGTCTTTTTTAAATTTACCTAAGGAAGAAAGTATGTGTCAGTCCACTGATACCGTTTATTTATTAGGTATAACGATCCAGCTCATGTATTGTTACTGTCTTATACAGTATAACCAACTACGAACATTTACAAATTATGACCGTGTCGTAAACCGATCTCGCAACCCGCGTATTACGTCACCTCACACGTTTTTTTTTTGTGTATTTAGTTCCCAATCATTATTTCCCTCAGCCGTTGTCCCTGTAGCCAATTTTAATCACAGGTGAATTTAAATCATTAGTTTATATTCGCATTGATTCATTGATTAGTTTATAGTTCGCATTGATTCACTCAAAATACAGTTCGGTCCTGTTTCATAGAGTGCCACTTATAAATATCTAACTGAAAAACTTATAGTTACCCAAAATCATTACATTCGCTAGATTCTAAAAATAAATGCCACAAAAAGCTCTTTCTATTCTTTATTTGTTTACTTAAAAGTTTTACCCATTCAACATCTGTATGTTTTTTAAGTTTTAAAATTATTTTATATTAGAATTGGAAATGGAGGGACTGATGAATTATTTTATTCATCCAGAAATGTACATAGTCAAATGTTCAGAATCCACAAAGTAAAAAAACTGTTTCTAGAAATTCATTTATATAGGTTCTCAGGACCAAAATATTTTAATGTCGTTCCATGTCACATAAAATCATTAAACAGTATAAAATTATTCAATAGTAAATTAAACAATTGGTTTTTTGAACTTACAGACTTAAATTTGTTTAATAAAGTACATGTTTAGATACTCATGATGCAAAAGTTGCAGTCCTAAAGGTTTCTGATGGAGATACAATTTATGATTTTTTTCTCTTTTCTGGGTCCTCCTAAACTTGCTAGTGCCCGGTAACTCAAACCTGTTCAGTATCATGGACGTCCAGACGCTGCGGAGCACAACGCTTTTCACTGACCAGTGAAGTGGTGCCATCCGAACCCTAGTCTGTTTTTATTTTCTATTATCAAGTTGATAATAACGCTACTGACCCAAAACTGGCAATAGGTCGGTAATAATTCTTAAGTCTTTTTTTAAATTTATGTGTATTCATTGAAGGAATAAAAGCATTATTTTTATTTTTCATATATTAACCGTCTACTTCCCAGTAATGAAAAAACAGGTAAAACAGGTATATTATATATTTCCGTAGCAAGTGATATTCAGTCAGTTGCTCACAATATTTCTTGTGGGTTTACTTTATTGTCTGTTTTCTGCGTTTTCAAACTTTGTTAATAGTTTTGATTTATTATTTAGTATTTAAATAATGACAATCTCTATAAAGGTATCTAGTATCGTAAAGCTTTGATAGATGAAAAATTTCCAGAATATAATTATTATTAAATATCTGGATGAGGGAGAAACTCTTGAGAAGGAAGGAGAAGATGGTGAAGGAGAAAACATTTCTCACGTGTAGAAGCTAGAAAGTTATTACAGCTGAGTACATTAAGGTAAATAGCAACAAACTTCTACAGCTCTTGACGTCATTTTTATAAAAAATGGTCACGGAAAAAACAGGAGAAAATTAATGACTATTTTGGTTAAGATATATTTACTGTAATCAAATTAAAGGATTTTTATAATGCAGTGGCTATAAGTTTTGTTTGTTAGTTCTGGTCACAAACATTTAATGTTTTGAGGGTTTATAAAAGTGAGTTAAATGTACTGTATACTACAACTCATCATACTATAACTTTCAGACAAGCCTAAAAGTTTCATTACAATCTATCGATCGGTACTGTAGTGTGTAGGTGACACACATACAAACATTTACACAAATATACATACTACTTCCTCTTTTATATAATAAAATATACAGATCACCGATCAGTACAGCAGTAGGTATAAAAATAAATAAAATGATCAAACATGAATCTAAAATGCGATGGATATAGGTCTGCAGCTATGGCACTGCCAACATTAAAGGTCTGCGAGAGCTATAAAATTAAAGGTCTGCGAGAGCTACACTGCCAACAGTTCAAAGGTCTGCGAGAGCTATGGCACTGCCAACAGTTCAAAGGTCTGCGAGAGCTATGCACTGCCAACAGTTCAAAGGTCATAGAACACACTGCCAACATTCAAAGGTCTGCGAAGCTATGGATGCCAACAGTTCAAAGGTCTACGAGAGCTATATCACTGCAACAGTTCAAAGGTCTGCGAGCTATGGCACTGCCAACAGTTAAATCTGCGAGAGCTATGGCACTGATAACAGTTCAAAGGTCTGCGAGAGCTATGGCACTGCCAACAGTTCAAAGGTCTGCGAGAGCTATGGCACTGCCAACAGT
Organism: Nephotettix cincticeps; assembly: GCA_023375725.1. Taxonomy (NCBI): domain Eukaryota; kingdom Metazoa; phylum Arthropoda; class Insecta; order Hemiptera; family Cicadellidae; genus Nephotettix; species Nephotettix cincticeps. Next base: position 57,801,025 of record CM041786.1, on the reverse strand, counting down.
TCAAAGGTCTGCGAGAGCTATGGCACTGCCAACAGTTCAAAGGTCTGCGAGAGCTATGGCACTGCCAACAGTTCAAAGGTCTGCGAGAGCTATGGCACTGCCAACAGTTTCAAAGGTCTGCGAGAGCTATGGCACTGCCAACAGTTCAAAGGTCTGCGAGAGCTATGGCACTGCCAACAGTTCAAAGGTCTGCGAGAGCTATGGCACTGCCAACAGTTCAAAGGTCTGCGAGAGCTATGGCACTGCCAACAGTTCAAAGGTCTGCGAGAGCTATGGCACTGCCAACAGTTCAAAGGTCTGCGAGAGCTATGGCACTGCCAACAGTTCAAAGGTCTGCGAGAGCTATGGCACTGCCAACAGTTCAAAGGTCTGCGAGAGCTATGGCACTGCCAACAGTTCAAAGGTCTGCGAGAGCTGGCACTGCCAACAGTTTTAAGGTCTGCGAGAGCTATGGCACTGCCAACAGTTCAAAGGTCTAATATGATGAAATTAAATCTGGAAGCTATAACTGCCAACAGTTAAAGGTCTGCGAGAGCTATTGAACATTAAATTAGAGCTATTATGAAATTAATAATTTTTACATTCTAACACATTTGTATTTGTGAAATTTAAAATCCATTATGAAGGAAACTCCAAGTCTATGTCGTCCTGAAATTAACTCTCTTGGAATCTTATCTATGTACAATAAAATTCAGTCGTATATATTCTTTTTATATCCACAATTGCAGTGGAAAGTAATTGCGGGCGACAATATATTCATAGCTTTTTTAAGTTAGGGTAATTCCTTTACTTTTACTTTCTCCCCTTATACGTAATATATGGAGAAAGTATTGTTTTCGTCAAAATTTTCGAATTTGAGTTGAGGGTGGATATATCCGTTTTGGGGTCCCCTGAATCCAAAAAAGTGGGTTTGGAGGTGATGTCTGTCCGTCCGTGTGTCTGTCTGTGTGTGTGTGTGTGTGTGTGTGTGTGTGTGTGTGTGTGTGTGTGTGTGTGTGATGTATACAGTGCCACAGCCTACCTCGTTGGTCCGATTTAGATGAAATTTGGCATGTACGTATATATTCACGGTATCTCCAGGTGTTTTTTTCATTTTTTTGAATTTTTGATTTTTAAGGGTAGTTCACCCCTAAAAACTCTTAAAAAACGTGAAAAATCCAAATTTCTCAAAAACGGCTCTAACGATTTTGATTAAAATTTGATAGTTTATAGTGCACAGAGTACTAAATAATTTGACACCACCCGCATGTCTGTAAAAATGACGATTCAAAAGTTATGGGCTTTTAAATGTCCGAAAAATCAAATTTTTAAATTTTCAGCGAAAACAATAAACGTAAAGTATAATTTAACTGTCACCATTAAAACCTGCTTAAAAATCTAAACAAATTAGTATTTTGAATTATTTGTCTACGACTAACGGTTCCAGAGAAAAGTTAAATTTAAGGTCCATGATAAACACAGTACGTTGTCTGAAAGCGTCCAATGTTATTCTTATGGAGAATATTAAAATATCAATTTATTCCTTATTTTTTAACTGTTTTCCATGAAACATGGTATGAAGTGTAAGGTCAAATCACCCAACAGAACCAACTCAAAAAAGCTTGGTATTACCGGGGTGGGGGGGGTGTTTCCCCCCATACAGTTCGAACAATTAATTTAACTTTGCCTCTCTTGTTTTTATTTTTAGAAACGGGATGGTTATTTTTGAAACAATAAATTATTAAATGGTATTTATTTAGATGAACTTTGACGAACATGATGGTTTATTACAGATTGTCTTTCTTGAACTTACTTGAGGGAGAAAGTATGTGTCAGTTCACTGGTACCGTTTATTCCAATTCGTCAAAAATTTAGTGTTTACAAAATTAACAGCTGTGATCAAATGTTTTGAAAGATTCTTTTAACTGCCATTTTGTTAAAATGTAAAAAGCACAATGTAAACAAACAACTTTACTGTAGTGTAATGTTACTTGTTGATTTAGGCTACTAGAAGTGAATTGAAATGAAAATATCAAAGGGCCCCGACCCAGAGGGCATACAAGGGTGCATTTTCATGTGCAGCAACGCGCGCCGGTTAACGCTAGTTTTATATTAAACAACAGATAGGATAGTATACAAATTTTTTCACTCTAACGTGTTCAAATCAATGCTTTCCCAGACTTAATTTCTTAGTAATTCTAAATAAATTTTCGTTAAGGGTGAACTCTATCCAGGCCACGATACAAGGGAGATTAATGATTTTACCTACACCAATAGTGTAGGTAAGTTCAGTTATATTTAATAAAAGAGAATAAGTCTAGCTAAACTTCATTAAGATGTTCAGTTATTTTTTTAATTCTAACAAAGTGCAATAAATTAAAGATTGACTATAATTTTTAAGATTAACGAGTCTCGGGACAATTATTCTTGTATACAGACATAATTTAAGTCATATAGGACAGGCTGTATAATACATTGCATGGAATTAAAAAATATATGAACAGTCTAGAGGACACTATAATAGCTGGGTACAACTTACCTGTGAGACCTCATGATTTGAAGCTCACCGTTCGATTCCAGACAAATCAGCAATTATTGTAACTAGGCTATTAATTATTAGTCTAACGGTCTGAAAAATAGCACAATGTAATAAAAGAAACAATGTTTGAATTGATCTTTAACAAAATGTTAAATAATAGCTCCAGCGTAATAACATTACTAATACACAAAAATGTATTCTAAGTTTTTTCAAATGTTTAATTTTATTTGCTCTTCCTTTAAAAATAGTTAAAACAATAATTGAAGGGTAGTTTGAAAGAAAATGTATCGTTTTAATAAAATACAAAGTTTACAAAGTTTGAGGAAGGATCGCGATCCTTGGTATCAAACATATTGCTGTCGTAGGCAAAAGTTTGAGCTCAATCATCGGAAGAGTTTTGACAGCTGCTGGCGGATGAAATACGTATGTGCGCGATCAAGGGCTGGCTATACATACAAGCCGACTTCCCCAACATTTATGGCTAAAGAGCAAAATGTCAGTTTGTTGTTGTTTGTATTTTAAATGGGTTTTCGCGGAAATTGAATCTCTTTTAGCAAAGCTAACATAAGACCAACCTTAATCTTATGTTATCTTTGTATTTGAGGGGCTTTGAGTTGCCAATGGAGACTAAATGAATGACATCTACTCGTTCTATAGAGGTAAAATGGAAAAATAATACTATAAAAACCCAATGTTATGAACAGATGTATTTAATTATTTAAAATGTGCATGATGCTTAAGTGTTTTCAATAAAATATAATTTTCAATACTAATAAGAAGAAATGTGATATAATATCTTGTATGGCTTTCGTGTGTAAAATAAAAATTTCACCATTTTTATACTAAATACTATGAAATATCTCATTTACGTGGATGAGGTAATCAGTAAATATCAAAGTTGAGTTCGGCCCTTTAATCTGAGCCGCCATTAGGATATTGGGAAAGTTATGTCTTGCAGATTATTTGGGAAAATAACTTATCATTATTTAAAATATGTTTTTTATGATGGCACGTTTGATTACGGGTAGAAAACTGAGAACGCAAACATTTTTTGATCGAAATAGGCTTATTATACAGGAATTAAATTATAAATTGTAAAAGCTCACTTAACCGACACCTACGAGACCGGATCATGGTTTAAAAAAGATAATCTGTAACGAAACTATAATATTCTTCAAAGTTTATCTAATTTTTCACGTTTTTTAAAGGATTTTTAGGGGTGAACCAACCTTAAAAATAAATAAATTCAACAAAATATATAAATAAATATTATATATATATATATATATATATATATATATATATTGGGACTAGTGTTTTCGGCCTGTGGGAACCTACCTAAAAGACGACGAAAAAATAACATGGTTCCGGGACATGGTTGGGTCTTACCATGAAACCTATGGTAATAGCTTCTTCCCTATAGGAAATTCGCTAAAATGTTGTATTTTACAAGGTCCTTTGAAGATTATTAACCCAAATGCATCCCAGGATGCAGCAACATAAATATATCCTCAATAAACTAATGTTTGTACATTATCAAATTATAATTTATTTTGAAATGTTCTATTTACGTAAATATAATATTCAGAGGGCTCAAAATGTTGAGGCAAACCAAGGCCTTTACGGTAAGGTTGTTTACAGATGGAAGGAAGCCTCAAGGGAGAGTCGACAGAGCCGAGAACCTGAGCTATATCGTGTTTCCTCAAGTTGTATTATCTTAATATAATTTATGAATTAATTTTATATTCAAACAGAAATTTTGTTTTATTTTACCGTGTATAATTTTATTTGTGATTTTCCATACGAGGGGCTTTGATGTTTTAGTACACCAAAATGCAATATACTGTAGTTTAATATTTGTTAAACTGTCATTTTCATGTCGAGACTGTGTAAGTCCGAAAAAAACGGGAGAACTGATTACAATGACACTTATTTCATGTATTCTCTACATTCCAGAGAAGGTTTATAAATGCTTGAAATCGCCCGCCGCCTCTTGGAAAGTAAATAACGAGCATTTAAAACCCCACTTCAACGCGATATTACTCGCATTTTGATTCAGTTTTCAATGAATAACCTACTGATAATAATCGGCTGTCTTTGTAGTTTGAAGATTTAATAGAAATAAAAACAATCAGCTGTCAAATCAATATTAGTTAGTTTATATTGGTCATCGATTTTAAACCCATTTCGAAATCATACTATATTAAAAAGTTATTTTAACGCATAACTAATTATAATAATTGTATAAATGTTCTAATCTATTTAATTGTAAAGTAATGCTAAATAATAAAGCTGGGTATCGATTTATTTTATTTGTATTGATTTGTTTAGGATTTCAGGTTCACGTATTGTATGATTATCTTTCTCCATTAAACTGAATTCTACAACCCGTACAAAGGACGGGCTTACTGCTAGTATTGACTAGAATTGTAGATTTTAAGTTTCCGATACCTGTCTCTATTACGTTATTCCTTATCACTTCATGATATTACTGTACTTATCATCATGTGGTACTCTGTCATGCTACAGACACTCGTGTTTATAAATTTGAGATCGTGTTTAGCATAAAATACTTTTAGTAAATACCTCTTTTAATTATAATAGTATTTTACCTCAAATAAAGATTTTTTCTTAATCAAATTTCCATTTTTTAAATATTTATTTCATGCCGCAGGGAAATGTAACGTCTCGCAAACGCTTTTTACTCGTGCGAAGGACGGGTGCTTCAGCTAGTATATTTTTAAACTATTTAAATAAACATTCAAGAATATAATATTTTGATTAAAGATTCTAGTTTTTTGTTTACTTTGATTGAGAAGGTATGTGTCAGTCCTCTGATACATTTAACTTTTATAGTTGTACGAGTTTAATATAAATATTCTGTATATATCGAGATATGCAACGACAATAATCTCCGTGGGGGGTAGGTCGTGCTATGTAGGCCACAGCTAGGACAGTGTTGTCAAACTGGGGTGTGAATAGAAAGTGAGGACAGGAGAGTCTATTCGCAGTTTGGTGCCAAAATGTGAGACCGGCTGACCCGTCGTCAGTGGTCAGTGGATACCATGCTGGTCTTAGGTGAGTCCAACCTGCACTTACAAATAACTAATTTTTGTTTCGTAAGTTATAAGTCTTTTAATTTTCCAAAATAAAATAAAACACACGTTTAATGGCGACTTCGGGATGATTCACAATTTTTCATTTTCATTTTTTACAAAAAACCGGCCGATTTTTGGCTATTGATGATTTATAATGATTGCAAAAAAAATGCATTGCATTTTAGTGTCTTGAGGATGATATGCGTTTAATGTGATTATACTCATTAAACATTTGAAACTCCATACTTTTCAAAGAAAGACATTCGGACTCCTGTACATTTAAATTCTATTCACCTTTTCAGTTATTAAAGCTACTGATAAAAACGCAAAACTCCGAGGAATTCGATCAAATTTAATTGGCCTGTAAAATAAAATATCGAACCTTTTCCCCAATGAAACATGAAACACGAATCACACCACAAAGGTTGAATAAAGATAATTCTGTTGAGTTTTTTACAAAGCATTTGGTGAAATCTGTTATCGATATTAAAATGCTGTTGAGGGTGGGTCCGATAGTTGAATCAGTCTCGCACTCGGAAGCCTCGCCACGGCTGAGTGGCCGCCACGGCCGCTCCCAATAAATGCTTGTCAAATAGCCGATTTCTCCAGTTACTCTTTTTTATGTTTTTACTGATTGTGCATATTTCAAGTGCGGTAAAACATGATGATTGGATGATCGGATTGGACGTTGTTATAATTAATAAATAATATTCGTATTTGATCGACATAAAATGGAAACTAATATGAACAACCATTTAGTTTCCATCAAGTGAGAAATTTTCAAATCAATATTCAATTCTCACCACTAATATGATTTCTGTAAATGAGTACTGTTACAAAGTTAATTGGTTTGTGACTGTTTTAAAGGTTGTTAATAGTTTCATTTACCTACAAGATTTTTTTTAATAATGAAAATGTTAAGTTTTACTATGTAGGCCTACTCGTATAGACGATTATTTTAAATAGTCTACACAGATACGTATGTCTGTCTGAGTACGAACCCCGAGACCCCAATGAACGTTTAATTTTTATGAAATTTGGTACACTATGGCTATTGTTTTTATTTTTAGGCCATTATTATTTTTACGGGTAGTGATCTATTTAAAAACCGCCCGAAAGATTTTTCATGGTTAAAAGCTTTTAAGTTACCAAATAATATTACACCATTCCTATGCCTATGTCTAACTGGTAATCTATGTTCATATGTTCATAAGCTTTAAAATAATAAAAAAAATCTTTTTTAACTTTTCTGGAAAAACTTCGTTTACCATGAACATTAACATGGTAAACGCAGGCCTATGTCATCTGAGAGTGGCCAATGTTATTCTTATGAACAAAATTAACAATTTTTTCCTTACTTCTCAACCATTTACCATGAAACGAGGTATGCAGTGTAATGTCACATCATTGTTAGCGAATTTCCCATAGGGAAGAAGCTATTACCGTAGGTCTCATGTAAGACTTAAGCCCGGAACCATGTTATTTTTTCTTCTTTAGGTGCCTAGAGACCAAAAACAATAGTCGTTAAAATTTATATATATATATATATATATTGTGTGTGTGTGTGTGTGTGTGTGTGTGTGTGTGTGTGTGTGTGTGTGTGTGTGTGTGTGTGTGTGTGTGTGTGTGTACAGACATTTTACCACATATGTTTAACTGTATCTTTTAAAAATTTAGGGGTTTTGTTCTGATTATCCTAACATTTATTTCAGATTCTTTACAACATGTAAAAATGTTTACAAAACATTAATTATTAATACAGCTGATCGGCTGTCCGTTATAATCTAATTATAGTTTTACATCCTATCGGTCACTCTAGCCCCCGCAGAGTCTGGAAATCACGGTTTGAAGTGCACTTTCATTGACCTGGTGGTTCTTCGGTCGTCTAAGTTATTCTGGGCTTCGTCAACCACAAAATACGCTGGCTTTACTCGGTCGGTATTGACGCGTGTCCTTTGACTGTTAATAACTATCGTCAGAGTCATGTACAGGTCGAAGCTTGGCTACGGAGTTGGTCGACAAAACTCAAGGAATCTGGTTAACGTTGATATCCATGTGACTCCACCACGAGTTGTCCTGGGAGTCTAAGAGGTTCTCCATACATCTGGAGAACCTCTGGTGCTGATGAGGCTTTAAGATCTGGGCGGAATGCACTACGAATCCCAAGTAGATCGCCTGGAAGGGCTTTTAGCCAACTTGCATCTGGATGATATGATTGGCTGAACGCAAACGTTATAAACTTATGATCAGACTCATAATCACCCTTAACCTCTCTCACGACTTCAAGTCTCATAATCTTAAGGTCGTGAGTTCGTTCCTCACCAGAGGCACAAATGTAGGCGTCTCGGGCTATTAAATTTCAAGAACGAATCGAGTCACCATTTTAAGTTCTTTATTAACAACGTGTGTAATTCAGGATGGTAAAAATGGTCCACCAAATGAATTATTAATACATCTGATTCGCTGAACGTTATAATATAATAGTTTTACAGGCTGTCAGGCACAAACATGGTTGTAATCCTTCAATCTAATTAAGGGAGAAAATATATTTAAATGCAGTTTAGTTTTATTTGTAATAATATAATGTATTATTTCTCCTTATCCTCCGTATCTTTTCCTTAAAGGGGTTTTTTCATTTTATATTGAGTATGTACCATAATAGTCTAAAAATATGCCTCTTAGATGATAAATCAGATATTTTTGTTTTTTTACCTTATCCGCATGATCGTTACAGATAATAGTATAACCAATCATAGTGTAGAGCCTGTATTTCTAATTGTTATAATATAATATTTTAGTTTATTTTTTTTCCTGTTATAAATGATAGTGTACAATCTGCTCTAAATCATGTATCTAATATTACAATAATAGTGTCTTTTATTTTTTATTAATGATGACAAGTATTTGAATTGTTATGTTATTACCTACTTGATGTTAATGCGATGGTTATGATATTAATGCAACGATCTATAATTGTAGCCTACTTGATAAAATTAATGCGATTCAGGTTATGTAATTGTAGCCTTTGCTGATCGACGAATTAATGCGATTCAGGTTATGTTGAATGTGTAGCCTACTGCTGATCGACGAAATTAATGATTCAGGTTATGTTGAATGATGTAGCCTACTGCAGATCGACGAAATTAATGCGATTCAGGTTATGTTGAATGGTGTAGCCTACTGCTGATCGACGAAATTAATGCGATTCAGGTTATGTTGAATGATGTAGCCTACTGCTGATCGACGAAATTAATGCGATTCAGGTTATGTTGAATGATGTAGCCTATTGCTGATCGACGAAATTAATGCGATTCAGGTTATGTTGAATGATGTAGCCTACTGCTGATCGACGAAATTAATGCGATTCAGGTTATGTTGAATGGTGTAGCCTACTGCTGATCGACGAAATTAATGCGATTCAGGTTATGTTGAATGGTGTAGCCTACTGCTGATCGACGAAATTAATGCGATTCAGGTTATGTTGAATGGTGTAGCCTACTGCTGATCGACGAAATTAATGCGATTCAGGTTATGTTGAATGATGTAGCCTACTGCTGATCGACGAAATTAATGCGATTCAGGTTATGTTGAATGGTGTAGCCTACTGCTGATCGACGAAATTAATGCGATTCAGGTTATGTTGAATGATGTAGCCTACTGCTGATCGACGAAATTAATGCGATTCAGGTTATGTTGAATGGTGTAGCCTACTGCTGATCGACGAAATTAATGCGATTCAGGTTATGTTGAATGATGTAGCCTATTGCTGATCGACGAAATTAATGCGATTCAGGTTATGTTGAATGGTGTAGCCTACTGCTGATCGACGAAATTAATGCGATTCAGGTTATGTTGAATGGTGTAGCCTACTGCTGATCGACGAAATTAATGCGATTCAGGTTATGTTGAATGGTGTAGCCTACTGCTGATCGACGAAATTAATGCGATTCAGGTTATGTTGAATGATGTAGCCTACTGCTGATCGACGAAATTAATGCGATTCAGGTTATGTTGAATGATGTAGCCTATTGCTGATCGACGAAATTAATGCGATTCAGGTTATGTTGAATGATGTAGCCTACTGCTGATCGACGAAATTAATGCGATTCAGGTTATGTTGAATGGTGTAGCCTACTGCTGATCGACGAAATTAATGCGATTCTCTCCAGAGAGCGTTTTGGGCCGGGTTATTTTCCAAGATTTAGCAACCATATATTCCATTGATATTTATTTGTTGGATCATGTTCCTCATGAAATCGTAAAGCTACTTTCCAACGTAATAATAATGATAAATATAGTTTATTTATTTTATTTTTTTTTATTTATTTTTTTTTTATTAGTAGTAGAAACCGGTCTTATCTCAATTTTTATCTGGTATTGGTCATTGATTTAAACCCATTTCGAAATCATACTATATTAAAAACTTATTTCAACGTACAACTAATAATAAAAAGTTGAGTATGGATTTATTTCTTTGTATTGATTTGTTTAGGATTCAGGTTTACATTTTGGTATGGTGATCTTGCTTCTTTGAAGTGATTCCTACAACCCGTACAAAGGACGGGCTTACTGCTAGTATTGAATAATGTGTTTTTATGTTATCTAATTAGACTACAACCGTCCAAAATGTAAAAAAGTATAGATTGTATGATAAAGTAAAAATATTTTGAAGCACGTGGGTCAAACAAATATTTTTTTATTGAGGAACCAATCTTCTTACCCCAAAAAGCAACTCAAACAACAAACATAAAAGTTTACTTTTTATATATTGGGTTGGTTATATAATTTTGCAACAACTTACGCTCAAAATCTTAATCAACATTACTTTATAATGAATTTAAAATTTCTTTGTGAAACTCAAATGCAATTAAAACTAAATCAAAGTTCTCTGTAGAAGAGAAGAGTGATGAAAACTGCGGACTGTTGGTTTAATTTTACCCTCCAAGCCTTAGGCGAACAACTGTCAGTCGACAGAGTTTACAACTTATAATTTACTCGTAGAATTTTTTCTTTCCTCATTACACTATTTTTACGTTCTTCCCTTAAAGGTTACCTTATACGGTACTGCATACTGTTGGTAATAAGCTGTTATAAACAGAAAACACACTCACGTACGATTTTTCAGAATTAATGTTGGTTCAAGAGAAATAATTAAAGAGGTGTATATTTCTAAATGTACGAGAAGATCTCTTACAAATACAACCAAGGCCATGTGTTGGAGTCAAAGTTCTAAAATCATGGTTCTAGGTTTGTTGGACCTCTGAAAATCAAATCGGAAAGAAATAGGATAATATCAACTCATACTTATAACCTTCCTTTGGTATTTTTCCAATGGAACATTATTTATGTACCGTAATAGGGAAACTAATCAGAAAAATATACATGAATGCAAATTTTTATCAGGCTTTGCAGTTGGCGTTACAAGTTTAAAATTCAAAATTCATTTTATGCAATTTTTTGGTTGTAGTGTATTTTTAATGATACACGTTTAAAATTAATAATCTAAAATTAAACTAATCAAAAAATTAAATTAATCTAATAATAAAATTTAATCTTTACAACTGTACCACCTTTTTTGTAGTTTTTTGTAGTTTGTTTTTTAAATAGTTTTTTTATGTATGTACAAATTTTATAATTATTAGGATATTGTAATAGGTTTGCACTGCTTTTGTATGTTGACGTTTGTAATACAATTTGTTGAATTGTCGCTTACAATAAAGGAATTTGAATTTGAATTTGAATAAAATTATTAATCATTTAGTGAGAAACGTAATCAAAATCATAAATATAACCAATCAGTAAGCGGTCCATCGAGTCTCTAATAATCACTAACCAATAAAGGAATACAATAAAACTAAACATTTAAAACAGATTTTCAAAATTTATGCGAAATAGAACCTAATAATAATACAACGACGAAACAATATTAAGTAATGGTTAAGTTTACTGGTTTGAGGGCACAATAACGGTGAATTATCTCGTTACAAACTCAAAATCATTGCGGGCCTCAGGGCATGGCAGCGGGAAATGAACTAACCGAGTTGCAGCTTTGAATCTTTACTGTGGGGCAGTTTCAATATTTAACTGCGTATTTAGATTAATCCTAAAAAGTACTTGCATCTGTACTCATTATCTTTACTAAGTTACATATTAATTAGTTGAAACGTTTAAATGAATTCGTTAAAAACCAAACAAACAATTTTCATTTCGCGCTGGTTTATTGATCTGATCATCCCATTTATGGTGATGCGGGAATAGCTATATAGCTATTCCGTTATACCCCGTAATAATAAATTCACCCCGTAAATAAATAATGTTATTTATCCTGTACGGTGCTGTAACGTAGCGGAAACCAATTTAACTATCTCCTCAACTCAAGTGGCAACCAAGGAGACCACATCTTGGTCATGTCTGAAGAGTGTGGCTACTGTTTTCGTTCAGATTTGTACAACTTTTATCAGTTTTCTTCTTAAGGTAAGTTATCTAATATGAAGTATAATAGCTCTCACTGATTTGCATTCTTGTAGTGTGCTTGTTAAGCTTTAGCCTAGTTATATTTATAGGTTAAATAGACGTATTCTGTATACAGCGTAAAACTCATGACCTAAAATGTGTTGTCGGGGGGGGGCAGAATGGGATAGTGTCCCCATTATGATATCGTTGCAAAAAATATTGAGTAAGTGTTATTTTACTATTTCAGATGGTGAGGAATTATGTCAGAAAAAATAATCACTAGAAGTGGGATGAAAACGCAATGTCAGAGGAGCAAAAGGTACCACAACTAAGCTTGAGAAGAAAAAAAAAGGTTGAAGAAAAATTATTAAAGGTGATACTAAGTCTGATGAGGAGGAAGAGGATGCATAGTACTTCTACTGCAAAAAAATTTACACCACATCGAATGAGGATTGGGTGTGCCAAGTGTGCCTTACGTGGGCCCACGACTCGTGTGCTGGAGTAGACTGCGATGAGGACATATTCATATGTGAATTATTTTGCCAATATCATTTATATACACCCAGGAATTTTTAAGAAGTTTCATATTCAAGGATTTGACGTTTTGATTGGTGATTTCAATTAATACTTTTCAGATTTGAAAATAGCAAAACAATGTTTATTAAGTCTAAAGCTACTGTATAGTTTTTAAGATTTAAAATTTAAATATTAAGATATAGGTGATATGTTTAAATTTTCAGTTTTATTTTCAATTAATTTGCACTGTATTTCACCTTTTCTCACTAAATATGCCATATCCCGTTCTTCACCTCAGGAATATCCTGTTCGATTTCCAAAAGGAGATATGCAAGCAATGTTTAAAAATAAAAAATATAACTGAAAAAATGCTTAAGCCTATAATTATATTACCGGTTTGTAACCAATAAAATAAAGTTTTGTTTTCTACCTTTATTTTGTATTTTAAATACCTCTTGTACATGAATGGTAATCTGAACAATAAGTATCCCATTCCAACCCTAGTTCTCCTACCACGAATATTTTGAAGTGACACATCGGTTGTAATATAATGACGTCACAGCTGGAAAGAAAACAGCAACATACATAAATCAGGGGGGATTGGATCAGGGCATTTGACAGATAATTTCCCCTGAGAGCCGGCGTATTCAGCGATCCACCAACTGATAGCAACGGCCTAATAACTCTTTACAAATCACTGGTCACGTAGTAAATTTACAAGTTACATCATTTACTGAGTAAACTGTATTCAGTATTTACACGTTTACTCTCAGACTCATAAGTCTTGTTTAGTTTTCAAGCGTGTAAAGATTTTTTGTTAGAACAACTAATAGCGAGTCTTTACATCATCAGTGATGACTAATAGGAATGGTTTATAACCAGTTCCTATACAAATATTACATTTAACTCTGACATTTAATTTTTTTTATTTCTCATTAAAGTGAACGAGATCTCAATGGCGTAGAACTACATATATAGGAGGGAACTTCGCTCCCTCCTGGGTTTGGTTTCGTACTGGCAGTGGATAGTGCTGAAATACCCTGGTCGATCCCCGGTTCCCTTGCAGAGGGTGGTTTTGCCGATGGAATGGTGTCTCCCACCTCTGGGTCGCTTTTGGCCGGATAGCCGTTGTTGTAACCACTGAACTGGGGAAGCAGGTGGTGAGAGTGCTAACCGGCGGGTTTTATCGACCAGAGACAGACACCACTGGTCGGTAGTAGATACGATCCAGCGGATGTAGTCGCAAGCGGCCTTTCAAGGCGTAGAGGCACACACTCCCTCCCCGTCGCAGTAGAGCCTATCCACGGGCGTAGCAAAATAGGCCTCAGGCCTCTTGCGAATTCCACGGTGTACTAGGCTTAGTGTCCGCTTATGGCCTTTAAGTCAGGGTTTGACCAAAAATATTGCTTTGACATTTTGGAACCCTTCACAAATGGGATTTTCCATGTCACCTACAGTAGCCCACCCTATTGTTTATTTTTCTGGATAAAGTTATTAGATAGGATACACCCGTTGCAGCAAACCTGGATGCCCAGCGAATTTCCACATTGTTGTATCTTGCCACTGTAACGTCTTAGTGTTGGGGAGGGGATGTACAGGAATCTAAATGAGTACATGTGTTACATTTTAATTACGATCATCGAGATCTGCCTCGGACAAAGGTACGCTGGAGACTGGAGGTAGGGCTGGGGTATGTTGGCATTTATGTCTGTAGGTTTTGTGTGACAGATGGTAACTCTTTATGAGTAACCCCGCTCCTGCGAGGGTTATGTGGTGACTTCACCGTTAAGCGGTGTATACCCAAACTCAACCCATCTTCCCCCATCCGTCCAGAGTGTATGAGCAGCTTACCTACGGGCGAAAGGACTTCATTTGGGAAAATCACAGCATTAGTTTTTCAGCTGTAGCTTCTGGAGTGGCTAGAACAATCAAATCAGAACAGGGCCGGAACAAGTGAAATAATAGATGTTAATCAAAATATATTAAATATAAACTTAAATTGAGAAGTGTCGACGCATTGCTGTGTCAGGCTTTGGCAAAGTAGGTCAAGCTGTTCCTCTACGGTGGATCATCCAGGTTGGCGATGGGCCTGGGCCTCCAGACCTCTGCGATGTCATGCCGTCCATAGAGCTCCCTGATGTGTTTTAGGGTGGACACGGCTGTTTTCTGAAACAGTCCATGGGCTTTTGTTCTGTTGAATAGGTCAAAACTTGGGACTTTCAACGTCCCCATAAACACGGAGTTCCTGACGAACCATGGTTGTCGTGTGATTCGTCTCAGCGACTTCGTCTGGATGACCTCTAGGTGCTTCCTGTTGGTCTTGCTGGCAAGAATCCACAAAGCTTCTGAAGCATATATGATAATGTGTTTCAAACATGCTGTTTGAAACACAGGCGTGAGTCCAGAGTGACACCCAAGTACTTCACGGACGTCCTCCACGGTATTCCCACTCCGTTTAACTTGATCTCGGGTGGAGCTGCTCTCGGTATTTTATGCCTCTTCCTGAAACAAATGGCATTTTCCCCGCTTTGATTTTGATGCACCCCTGGTGGAGCCATGGTGACAGGTCGTTCATCTATGTCTGCATCATCCCTGCGCGTGGTCAGGGCTACAGCTTCTGTAGTGCAGCATTGCGTCATCAGCGTAAAGTGACAACGTTACTCCTAGAACAGTTGGCATCTCATTAGTATAAACATGGTGTAGGATGTGCGGAGGACCATGCGTTGTATGACTTACGTGGTTGTATTCCTTTGGTTGTATATGGTTTTACACTAAGAAACACTTGAAAATGAAAGACATGACTGTGATGTAGTTTGATGTATTAAAGCAAAACATTTCATCCATATTGTTTGTTTACATTTTGATAATAACAATAGATTTTAATAAAAACATATGTTTGTATAAACAAAACACTGAACAAATGGTATAGTACCGGGCCCAGGGCACTGTCCTGGGGTAGCCAGCCTCTACCAGACGTGTCGTTGATAGCGCCCCTCGACGAATATCTGGAACTGGCAACCCTCTAAGTAAGACTTGAGGAGATGAACTACTGCTGAGCGCGGACTCGCTGAGCTTGAGGAGAAGTCCCTCGTGCTAGACGCCCCTGAACGCCTTGGTGAGATCCAGTAGCACTGCAACAGAGCATAAGTAAATATTATGGTTGTCGACCACCATCGTAATCACCCTACCAGCTGTTGCGCCCGTAGAGTGTCAGCGAAGAAATACATACTGCTCCGGCTTTAATTATTCGTCCGTGAAAGGGGATATCCTGGAAAGGAGCAGGTGTTCGGAAAGCTTCGAGGCCACCGAGAGTAGGGAAATGAGACGATGATTTTTAGGGAACAAGTGGTTCTTACCTAGTTTTGGGACAAGGGTTATCTTCGGGGACTTCCACATTGCCTGGAAATAATGGAACCTGAGGGCAGCATTGAAAATTAGTAACAAAAATACAAATATGGGGGCTGGGGCAGCATACAGGGCTGACGTGCCTATCTGGTGGAGGCCAGGGGGTTTCCGTGGCTTGAGCCTTCGAATCACTGCTTCCAGCTCCGTCATCGTGAAGGGTTTGAGCTGTCTCCTGGAGGTTCTACGAAGAAGTTATCCATGAAATGCTCAACCCTCTCCCCTAGGAGTTCGATGTAGTCATCATGGTTTGTCTGAAACTGTGCTTGCATTATGTTAGCAAAAGTTTCCGCCTTGTCCTCCGCTGTGTAGACTGTGTGGAGGGGACGGGCCGCCGGTTTGGTCCCCCTGATCTGCCCTCCACACGCTGACTCATTCCACGGTTAGCGTTAGCAGGTACTTTTTCAATCCTCGGACCTGAATTTGTCGACAAATGATCTGATTAGTCTGTTTTGCCTGTTGAGCTGTCTAAACACTGGGTGCCTATTCGCTCTCCATCCTCAGCTGGTTCCTTAGCGTAATCTCACTGCGAACGTGGTCCGGCAAGCCGGCTCTGGATGTCTGGGGTGGCACCTCCTTCGTCACATTTGAAATTGACGAGGTTAATAGCTTATGCAATTCCGTGACGCATCCGTCGAGTTTCTCCGTGGACGCTAGGGACGCTGGGTCCCATGCTAGCAGAAGGCACTTCCAAAATCAGTCGTTGGTACTTCTTCCAGTGGGTCCTCATGCGGGCATTGGCGGGGGGACGACCCAGTGTCGTTGATGGTCACGAGCACCGGTGAATTATCTGATGACAGACCGTTAACTGTGCTCGCAACGATCTCGAACGGCAGGTTCCTGCACTGAGCAAAATCAATTACATCAGGTGAGTGGCGATGATTCGATAGGAGATGCGTCGGCTCGTCAGGGGCCACGAAGTTTGTGCCGGCTCGTTCGTTGAGGAAAGCTCTTAGCGCCACACCCCTTACATTCATACCTCCTGAGTTTCAAGACGGGTGTTTGGCGTTGAAATCACCTGCAAAAACAATAGACTCAGGGCCTGTTAGTAATTCTGCAAGAGTCTGCTCGTCGAGGTGTCTGCCTGGAGGATGGTAGGCCTCTACTAGCCGGCTCCAAACCACCTTCGTGCATGATAACGCCAGTTGTTTCTAGCAGTCTTGTTGCTATTGCGCTGGACCTGTGAACAAGGCGTCGGTGAACCATCATAGCCGTGCCCCCTCCCGGGTTGCGGCCGTGCTGCCTAGGTTGGATGGTTTTCACTGATGAGGGCGATGTCGATGTTCAGCCGTGACATGAAGAAGTACAGTTCGTTCCTGCGGATCTTTAACCTGTTGGCGTTCCACACGATTACCCTGATGTTCCTAGGCTCCATTTAGAAGTTCTAGAGAGGGCTGGGGTTCAGCTGTACAAGTAGCTCCGGCATGGACTTGTCTTTGGCTGAAATCAGAATGGGAATTGTTTTACCTGACTACCTGACTGAAATAGTGACACCCTGCAGCAGAGGGTGAGGGGGTGGCTGAATGGGCGGGACTCACTGGTGGCGGGGTCCTGGCAGCTGCCAGGACCCCAACGGCCCCCTTACCAGCTGGTAAGGGGGCCGTTGGAGCTACTGCCGGAGCAACATCCGTCTCCGTGTCGCTGTTGTCCAACTGTGAATATGTAACAAAACTTTTAGTATTTTTGGGGATCTGCCGCTCTCTATTGTGTCGTTGGCGGTGCGACCTTGACTGTGGGATTACAGCCTGGATTTCCGTCACTTCGATCGCATCGGTAAGAGTCACCACCGCAGGTGCTGGAGCCGGGGTGGCGTGGGATGATTGCGCCACTGCTTCAGAAGGGGGTACGGGTTTCGTCGCCGCGGCCTTGCTACCACCTGCAACAGATGCAAACGTCCAGTTGATCTGGCATAGCGCATCTTCCGCGTCGCCATGGCCTCTGAGTGTGCCTCACACCCCTATAGCTGGCTAGATGTCTGCTGCCATAGTTGCAGCACTTACAGACGCCTTCCTTGGGCATTCAAAAAAACCACGAAGAAGTAGTTGTTGTAACTGATTTTGTAAGTCCATAGCAGATGATAATGAATCTGCTCCAGTAATGATGTCATCAATGTAAGTATGATTAAGCAGAGCATAAGCCGCTTCAGGGAAGTCATGACCTTCATCTCGAGCTAATTGATGTAAGGTACGAATTGCAAGATAAGGGGAGCTGTTGACACCGTATGTTACTGTGTTCAATTGAAATGTTTTGAAGTCTTGAGAGGTGTCAGATCTCCATAAAATGAGTTGAAGATTCCTATCATCAGGATGAATCAAAATCTGTCGGTACATCTGTTTGATGTCACAACAAATGACAATGTTGTGTCTGCGGAATTTCATCAATATGTCAGCAATATTATTTTGAAGCTTAGTCCCGGCCATGAGTATATCGTTTAGTGACAACCCAGAGCTGGATATGCAGCTTGCATCAAAAACAGTCCTCAACTTGGTAGTGGAACTGGATTCCTTTAGAATACCATGATGTAGCAAATAATAATGAACTGTATCTTGTGTAGGTTTGTCACATTCAGTCATGTGCCCAAGAGTGAGATATTCTGACATGAAGTCACGATATAGTTTTGCAAAGCGTGGGTCCTTGTAAAACTTACGCTCCATGGTTAAAAGGCGTTGTTTTGCCGCAGTGTGGGAATGTCCTAGCGACACGTTAGTATTCTTGATTGGAAGCCTGACGATATAACACCCGGTTTCATCTCTAGCATGGGTCGTTTCAAACAAGTTTTCACACGCATCGTTATCTTGTGGTCGAACATGATGTGCTGGAACATCTTCTTGCACCCAAAATTGTTGAATGTAATTGTGCAATTCATCAAGAGGAATAGAGTGACAACATATACTCGAAGTACTTGAATGTTCTGAAGCATGAAGTGAAGATGTAGACAAAGAAGGCGTTGTACCCATTACAATATGACCAAGTGGTGAATTGATTAAATATGGCAAATCAGGGCCTAAGTGGATTGTAGAACCTGAGAAAAGTTGCGGGAATAAAGCTGCACCCAGAATAATATCAATGCGGTTTGGTACATGATAAGTGGGATCAGCAAGATCATAGTGCTTAGTAAGTTGAATGACATCTGGTGATACTGGTGTTCGAGGCAGATTAACAGTGAGTTTGTCCAGAATAACCATCGGATGATCCTTGGCAATGGTAACACCTGAAGGTGTCTCTAAATTACCATAAATTTGACCCTTGTTGCGGGAAATATGTTGATTTATACCCACTATTTGAACATTGCTTGCTTGTCGAGTGGCATTGAGTAGAGTGACTGCTCTTTCAGTGATTAGTGAACACATACTACCAGAATCGCACAGTGCACGAAAGGTATGTGTTGTACCATTTGTAGCTCGTACATTAATTAGTACGGTACCAAGCAATACCATAACAGCCTTGTCAACTGATGATGATAGTCTATTATGTTGTGCAGCGAATGTAACAGACTTATTTGACTGAGATGTAAACTCCTTTACTTCTGAATTGTTAGGAAGACTAAATTGATGATGAAGGTGACGCAGGAAAATGTAGCAGGGTATTGTGCTTTTTGTGGCAGACCTTGCAAGATGATTTTGATTTGCATGCCTTCACACTGTGAGCGCCTAAGCATGATATACAATGACGGGAGTTTTTTACAATGTGGTAACGTTCAGATGGACTTTTAGCCAGAAACCTTTGGCATTCAAAGGTTTTGTGATTGTTAGTATCACAGATAGCGCATGATGAGGAATGGTTTTTGGGAGTGGATAATGCGACTACATTTTTTAACTTACCATCTCGTCGCTGAATTGGCCTATACTGTGTGTTAGGGTCGAGACTCATTACTTGCAAACGTGTGTCAATTGAACATATGCGTCTTCATAACGGTTACATTCCTGATTGAGAAAAGTAATTATTTCATCCACAGTAGGCAGTGTGTGTTGAAGTGGACCAGTAACGTAACGCTTGCTTTCAAGACGTTTAGGGCCTACAAAAATCTACATCTAATTTTCGTAAAAGTATTGCGGCTAATAAATGTTTAGAGTCCGCGATATCACAACCGATCGCTGTTAGAGCTTGCATATTTTCATTGTATATGTTAAGGAACTGCCTTATCCCAATGATGTTACTAGCTGAAACTTCAGGCAAGTCAAGAACACGGTTGATGTGCAATAACTGCAATCTACGATCATTTTGGTAACGATCTGACAGAATTTTGTATGCCACATCATAGGTTGCATTAATTATGCTTAAGTTACGAATTAAATTAAGAGGTTCGTCTTCTAATACGCTCAGGAGATACTGAAACTTGAGTGTTTTACTCAATGGCAGGTTTTCATGTATAGTTGTGTTGAATAGATTTATAAACGTAGTCCATTTAGCAAAGTCACCGTTAAATTTGGTGAGTTCTAATTTTGGAAGCCGTACCATACATTGATCCATACTGTTGGAAGTATTGGATTGTGAGCTAAGTTGAGGTTGAGTTTGATTAGGTACATTTTCATCAATTAGTACTTGGATAGATGATACTAGGTCAGTAAAAAGATTGCTAATGGAATTTTGTTCTGTAATCAATAGATCGTCGGGAATAGGATTATCACCTTCATACGCCAATGCACGCTCGAAATTGAGTTCAAAGTCCGCATGTTTCTTTTTTATTTCGGTCAAATATTAGTTTAGGTTTTTATATTGAACCGGTGAAATTTCCGTCTGAGATTGCAACGAAGTTAAAACAATATTGATTGAGTCCAACCTAGCCTTGAAAATCTTTATTGACCTTAAAAAGGTAGATGGCTTGAACTCCTCACTGCGTGTGATTGGCATGTTGTATTATCAGACACAAAAATTAACATGAGAATTAATTGTAGATGTAATAGCAGTAAGACTAATAGTTCATAGATGAAATTCAATTTATCCGGCCCTGTGAGGAACCATTATTTTGTAGGATGTGCGGAGGACCATGCGTTGTATGACTTACGTGGTTGTATTCTTTTGGTTGTATATGGTTTTACACTAAGAAACACTTGAAAATGAAAGACATGACTGTGATGTAGTTTGATGTATTAAAGCAAAACATTTCATCCATATTGTTTGTTTACATTTTGATAATAACAATAGATTTTAATAAAAACATATGTTTGTATAAACAAAACACTGAACAAATGGTATAGTACCGGGCCCAGGGCACTGTCCTGGGGTAGCCAGCCTCTACCAGACGTGTCGTTGATAGCGCCCCTCGACGAATATCTGGAACTGGCAACCCTCTAAGTAAGACTTGAGGAGATGAACTACTGCTGCCGGGAGCGCGGACTCGCTGAGCTTGAGGAGAAGTCCCTCGTGCTAGACGCCCCTGAACGCCTTGGTGAGATCCAGTAGCACTGCAACAGAGCATAAGTAAATATTATGGTTGTCGACCACCATCGTAATCACCCTACCAGCTGTTGCGCCGTAGAGTGTCAGCGAAGAAATACAAACTGCTCCGGCTTTAATTATTCGTCCGTGAAAGGGGATATCCTGGAAAGGAGCAGGTGTTCGGAAAGCTTCGAGGCCACCGAGAGTAGGGAAATGAGACGATGATTTTTAGGGAACAAGTGGTTCTTACCTAGTTTTGGGACAAGGGTTATCTTCGGGGACTTCCACATTGCCTGGAAATAATGGAACCTGAGGGCAGCATTGAAAATTAGTAACAAAAATACAAATATGGGGGCTGGGGCAGCATACAGGGCTGACGTGCCTATCTGGTGGAGGCCAGGGGGTTTCCGTGGCTTGAGCCTTCGAATCACTGCTTCCAGCTCCGTCATCGTGAAGGGTTTGAGCTGTCTCCTGGAGGTTCTACGAAGAAGTTATCCATGAAATGCTCAACCCTCTCCCCTAGGAGTTCGATGTAGTCATCATGGTTTGTCTGAAACTGTGCTTGCATTATGTTAGCAAAAGTTTCCGCCTTGTCCTCCGCTGTGTAGACTGTGTGGAGGGGACGGGCCGCCGGTTTGGTCCCCCTGATCTGCCCTCCACACGCTGACTCATTCCACGGTTAGCGTTAGCAGGTACTTTTTCAATCCTCGGACCTGAATTTGTCGACAAATGATCTGATTAGTCTGTTTTGCCTGTTGAGCTGTCTAAACACTGGGTGCCTATTCGCTCTCCATCCTCAGCTGGTTCCTTAGCGTAATCTCACTGCGAACGTGGTCCGGCAAGCCGGCTCTGGATGTCTGGGGTGGCACCTCCTTCGTCACATTTGAAATTGACGAGGTTAATAGCTTATGCAATTCCGTGACGCATCCGTCGAGTTTCTCCGTGGACGCTAGGGACGCTGGGTCCCATGCTAGCAGAAGGCACTTCCAAAATCAGTCGTTGGTACTTCTTCCAGTGGGTCCTCATGCGGGCATTGGCGGGGGGACGACCCAGTGTCGTTGATGGTCACGAGCACCGGTGAATTATCTGATGACAGACCGTTAACTGTGCTCGCAACGATCTCGAACGGCAGGTTCCTGCACTGAGCAAAATCAATTACATCAGGTGAGTGGCGATGATTCGATAGGAGATGCGTCGGCTCGTCAGGGGCCACGAAGTTTGTGCCGGCTCGTTCGTTGAGGAAAGCTCTTAGCGCCACACCCCTTACATTCATACCTCCTGAGTTTCAAGACGGGTGTTTGGCGTTGAAATCACCTGCAAAAACAATAGACTCAGGGCCTGTTAGTAATTCTGCAAGAGTCTGCTCGTCGAGGTGTCTGCCTGGAGGATGGTAGGCCTCTACTAGCCGGCTCCAAACCACCTTCGTGCATGATAACGCCAGTTGTTTCTAGCAGTCTTGTTGCTATTGCGCTGGACCTGTGAACAAGGCGTCGGTGAACCATCATAGCCGTGCCCCCTCCCGGGTTGCGGCCGTGCTGCCTAGGTTGGATGGTTTTCACTGATGAGGGCGATGTCGATGTTCAGCCGTGACATGAAGAAGTACAGTTCGTTCCTGCGGATCTTTAACCTGTTGGCGTTCCACACGATTACCCTGATGTTCCTAGGCTCCATTTAGAAGTTCTAGAGAGGGCTGGGGTTCAGCTGTACAAGTAGCTCCGGCATGGACTTGTCTTTGGCTGAAATCAGAATGGGAATTGTTTTACCTGACTACCTGACTGAAATAGTGACACCCTGCAGCAGAGGGTGAGGGGGTGGCTGAATGGGCGGGACTCACTGGTGGCGGGGTCCTGGCAGCTGGTAAGGGGGCCGTTGGAGCTACTGCCGGAGCAACATCCGTCTCCGTGTCGCTGTTGTCCAACTGTGAATCTGTAACAAAACTTTTAGTATTTTTGGGGATCTGCCGCTCTCTATTGTGTCGTTGGCGGTGCGACCTTGACTGTGGGATTACAGCCTGGATTTCCGTCACTTCGATCGCATCGGTAAGAGTCACCACCGCAGGTGCTGGAGCCGGGGTGGCGTGGGATGATTGCGCCACTGCTTCAGAAGGGGGTACGGGTTTCGTCGCCGCGGCCTTGCTACCACCTGCAACAGATGCAAACGTCCAGTTGATCTGGCATAGCGCATCTTCCGCGTCGCCATGGCCTCTGAGTGTGCCTCACACCCCTATAGCTGGCTAGATGTCTGCTGCCATAGTTGCAGCACTTACAGACGCCTTCCTTGGGCAAGGGGCAGGATCTGACCTCATGGCGCACCTGATGCATCTAAAGGGCAGATTGCAATACACTGACGAGTTGCCAATACGCTGGCAGCGGTAGCACTGAGACAAGCCTGGCCTAGTATCAAACTGGTCGACGGCTACTCGACCGATTGCAAGGTTCGTGATAGCCCACACCTTCTCCCACTAGTGACATTTTTGAATTTACAAAGGAAAGAATTTGTCGTTTGTCACGACAGATTGGCACGACGTGGCAGAGGCATCACTAGCATGGGGTGGAGGCCAAGGAACTCCAGCGAAGTCATAGCTAGAGTTCCTTGGCCTCCACCCCAGGAAGGTAGGGTCAGTGCTATGGTAGATCCCCCTGATAACCACCTTCAGTCACACGGCATGCTATAGCCCTATCTCTATGGATGCGCCCTGTTTTCTCGTGGTTTTTTGTACGTTTTTAGGGACTAACCCTTAACTAGACACACTCCAAGCTATTTCTTAGGATTGATAGGTATTCGGGTGGTAAAATGACATCGATAACCATTCAAAATTGTAGTTACTCTAATTTATTTTTACATTACAATAGTAAAGTGCTTCATAACGTAACTGCATTTCACCCATTCAATATAAGCCTAATAGTGTTGTCATATTAAACTATTAATTTAGAACAATTTAACTTCAATGATTACAGAAAAATAGTATTCATAGTATAAAATTAACTGGAAAATGTTAATTACTTAATAACTTGTAAGTGTAATTTACACATTGAATGAATGAAATATGCTGGCTAAACATTTTGAAAAAGGACAATTTTATTTGATTTTTGTCTTATTCCTAATTTAGGGCCGTTTATTACAATGTTTCTTTTTTTGGCATTTGAAAATAATATAATATCTAAAAAAACTTCCTATCAGTTTTATTAACAAAATAACATGATGTTCTGCTTCCTCCTCCTAGTTTAGGATGAGGCTTTGGAAGATTGAATCCTTAAAATAAATACAGGGTTATCAATGAATTGTTTGTAACAACAATTTCTTTTGTGTTTAATTTAATTACAACATAGTTGCGTAGCATAGCCAAGCAGAGGCCCTGTTGCTGGCGCAGAGTTCTTCGTAAGGTGGCTTAAGGTTGTTTAAGTATCAAACAAACCATATTTAAGGAACTGTTGTAAATATTTTTAAGACCGCAATCACGTTTTATCTTAATATCCAACAGTATATCTTTGTCAAATAAATTACTTGTTGAGTTTGAAACAGAATCTAAATATATATTTTAAAATATAGAAACATACCGTAATACATATGTGCATTATGAAATAAGTCAATTATAACTATAAATCATTGAAATTTAATTATTTTATTGGTTTTGTACGGAAAACGAAAGGATACACTATTTACTTGATTAAGTAAATAGTGAGATACATACGTACAGTTAAAAAAATGGTATTTTTGTCATCTAGGGACCGTAAACCAAGAAAAGTCTGAAAAAGATCCTGGCCTATGTCTTACCTTGAACAACAACAATTCAATTCCCTATAGGAAATTTGTTGATAATATCAAAAGTACTATCTAAATCATTTTATTTAAAACTATCTTGAAATTAAATAGATACAACTCAGGTAAAAGTTTCTGTTCCTGTTTTACCAGAAAGGACACTGTAAATGTGTTTTAAAGTTAGCTTTTATTTTTCATCGTTGCAGGGGTTGTGGTGACACTGGGGCTCCTGATGGCTCAGACCACTGCCAAAAGTGTATCCCTAACATTGTAAGTACCTACAGCTAAGTAGCTGCAGCTTTGAGCCTTTAAGCTATATTACTCAGAGTGTGTTGAAGTAAATGTCTCTCAATTTTGAAAGTGTCTATATACACTTTCAACATCTTAGGTATTCAAAGTACTAAATCAGCCACAAAAAGAAGAAAACAGCTTACACTTACAACATATAATTTTGGATTGATTTTTTGCAGCCAGTAAATGATTAATGGTTAGTTTTAAGCTATGATAAACATCTACAGTACCGATTCAAAGGCTGTGATCTTTAAGAAAATACTGATTAAATTTTCAGTTCATACAAACCGTAAAAACTGAGAGTTAAAATATAGACTAACAATTTATTCTTACAGCCATCCTGTGAAGTTGTGTGTGAATAAAATAATTTATTATTTTTTTGTATAATATAACAAATTTAAATGTTGGATTAGTTATTAGAGATTATGAATTTGAAAGTTCCTCAAAACTATTTGAAATTGTATAAAATTATTTTCTATTCTTATAAGGCATATATTGTAATTTCAAAATATGACATGGGGACTGGTATTGCAGTATTTATTTATTAATTTATGTTTTAAATATACAGTTTTAACAGTTTAAATATACATTTTTTTACTCTAAAAAGGATCTGGTTCTCCTTGAAAATTCAATCAATAATGATCTTTTACTGCTTAGAACATAGTGTTACAGTATATACATAAAAATGCAAGTGAGCATTAGCAAGACAAAATGTATTAATTTTGACTTTACCGGTTTCAGTATTCCCTTCCCATTGATATTTCATTCCACCACCTGCAGGATCCAAACAATATGTACCTGCCAACCTTTAGAAAAAGTAAAATCAATAAGATATTTGGGAATATTAATTGATGAAAAGCTCACTTTTCAATCCCAAATTTTAGATTTACATTCAAAACTTAAATCACAGATTAGAAAATTCAATTTTTTGAGAAATTGTTGTAATACATCGCTTTTGAGAACCCTTTATTTTGCTCTAATTAACTCACAATTACAATACGCTGTGCCTTGCTGGGGACAAACTTTCAAAACACTAATAGATAAGATTAGAACTACTCAAAATTATTTTTTACGTATTGTCTTGAAAAAACCTGAACGAACTAGTTTTTTTTCCATTTTATCAGCATCTGTTTATCTTTAAAGTACTTAGATTAATTTTATTAGGAGCAAAAAAGGAGAAAATACTGTGCCAAATAATTTTTACAGTAGTTTTTCAAATAAATTTTTTAAATTACCCAAAGTCAACAAAACTATTTTCCGCCATTCCTTTCAGTATTTGGGACCAAAATATTTTAATAAACTTCTGCTTCATATCAAGAATTTAACAAATCTCAAACATTTTTTTAAAGAAACAATTACTTGGCTTTACACCCAACAAGATGTCAGATATTTCAATAACTTTTTGGTGTAGGTTTATTACATTGTAATAGTTTTAGCAATAACTACCTTAATAATATTATTAGCAATTTATTTTCACTTTGTATCGCCATAAGTTGCCATGGCAGGCGAGTTACTAAGTATTTACAGAAGATGCTAGACTCCTAAAAATATTTTTATGATGTAAATATTAATGATTAAACTGGTCACACTACTTGTCAAAGTGACCAGTTAATTTCTCAACATAAACAATGATATTGTAATGCATGTATTTTGGGAAATAAATTAATTTATTCATTATTCATTATTGTTGTATACTAGTTACTTCTAGCGAAGTATTTTTAGATAGATTTCTAATACGTAGTAAAAGTAAAAATATATTGCTTATTAAAATTGATATCTTGCTTATTCAAATTTAAAGTAGTGTGATGAATCTCGGTATACATCTTCATATTTTAGTTTTAATGATATGTACTGAAAAATATAAATTTGTTGTTAACAAACCAACTTAATCATTCACCTAGCATTGCCTAAGTATTTTTAGGGTTTTCAATTAGGTACCTTCTAACAACACTAGCAACAACACTGAAAACATTTCAGTGTTGTTGCTGCAAGCTGAAAATCACTAGTGGGGTCTGTAGGTTTTCATCCTCAGTATGTCCTTCGTGAGTTCTCATTCTAGAGCTATTGTAGGATCTGTCGCATAACTGTTCAGATTCTGATTGTGAAGAATGAGTTTTTGTTGCAGCATTGAGTGCATTTTTCATGTAAGAATCTGATTGTATTTGGGCCAATTCAATACTTCTTGCTTGATCAAAAGCTTCTTGAAGTGTAAGAGTAGATTTTTCTAACAATCTTTGTTGTATGTAATTAGATTTAAGCCCAGTAATGAAGGCATCTCTAATATGTTCACTGCGACTTTGTTCGGCAGTCACTGATTTAAAATTGCAGTCTTTACTAATGACTTTTAAGGTTTGGATGAACTCATCCAATGACTTTTCAGTACTTTGATGGCGGTGGCAAGCCGATGTCGTGAAAATATTTCATTCTTCGGTTTTATAAAGATAGCTGAAAGACTTTCAATGGCATCTTTGAATGTTTTATACTCCGATATGTAACAATAAACATTTGGACCAACAAAATTTACTAAAAGATTCAGTTTCTCTTTATCATTTTGTGTTTATTCACTGTGGAAACTGATGCTTCTGATCATGCCTTAAGCGCGACACTATCTGAAGGAGGTTTTCTAAAAGTTTGACACCAACTGAACGTAAACATTCTATTGTAGAAAAAGAAGCTCAAGCCATCGTAGAATCTCTGAAACACTGGAGACATTATTTGGTTGGAAGACCCTTTAAACTAGTAACTGATCAAAAGTCAGTAGCTTACATGTTTGATAACAGGGCTTTTGGTAAAATTAAAAATGAAAAAATCCAAAGATGGCGTATGGAACTGTCTTGTTTCAAGTTTACAGGCCAGGATCTGAAAATTCAGCGGCGGATATTCTTTCTCGTGTATGTTCTGTCACTGGCCAGCTTAGTCTGAAACAGATTCATGAATCTCTCTGTCATCCTGGAGTAACACGATTTCATCACTGGATCAAAACAAAAAATCTTCCATTCTCGCTTGAAGAAATCAAGAAAATGACATCATCATGTAGAATTTGTGCCGAGTTGAAACCTAACTTTTGCAAATTTCAAGGGGAACTAATTAAGGCAACAAAACCATTTGAAAGATTAAATATTGATTTCAAGGGTCCATTACCAACCTCAGGAAGAAACAAGTATATTTTGACAGTGAATAGTTTTGGTGGATGAATATTCAAGATTTCCATTTGCGTTTCCTTGCGCTGACATGACTTCAGCCACTGTCATTGAAAAATTACAGAATCTTTTTCATCTGTTTGGCATGCCTTCTTATATTCATTCTGACAGAGGTACATCATTTTTATCTCAAGAGGTTAGTGAATTTCTCAATTTCAGTGGTATTGCATCTAGCCGTATGCAACCCCTTACAACCCAAGAGGAAATGGACAGGCTGAGAGGTACAATGGAATAATATGGAAGACGGTAACTTTAGCCCTAAAGACTAGAGATATGCACATAAGCAAATGGGAAGAAGTGTTAGAAGAGGCCCTACATGCTATTCGAAGTTTACTATGTACGGCTACAAACATGACTCCACATGATCGAATGTTCTATCACATGAGGAAGTCTTTCTGTGGAAAATCTCTTCCCATTTGGTTTACATCTCCCGGACCTGTTCTTCTAAAAAAATTCAATCTGGGAAATAAATATTCGCCTGCAGTAGAGGTTGTGGATCTGATTGATGCCGGTCACCAATATGCAAGGATCCGGATGAGAGACGGAAGAGAAACGACTGTATCCCTTCGTCACCTAGCTCCTTTTGGGCAAGACGACGCCTACAATGAAAACAATCTGGAAATTGTTGACATTATCCATCCGACTGACTCTGGATATTCTAATCAGAATTATTCAAAACAACAGTCACAAAATCCACAACGTGAACGTCATCCGCCCAGGCATTTTCAAGACTATGTTCCCTCAAAATGAAGTGGGGAAGAATGTCATATTAATTTTCATTCTTTATCTAATATTTTTGTTAACATATGATTTTATTTACATTATGTTTTTGTTAACATTCAAACTGTAAATATCTAAGGAATGCAGTAGTTTTATGTTTAATAAAACCTTTTATAGGTGTAATTCTGAATCTGTCTAGTTATTTCAGTATTTTTATTAAAGGTGTATTTTTTATTTGACTTAAGGGAGAAAGTATGTGTCAGTCCACTGATACCGTTTATTTAAAATTGTAAGGTTGATGCGCCATGTAAATTCTTCCATGGCGTATTATGGTAATTTCTAATTCTTGGCTTTTAGACCTGTATAACACCTGAACGGACAAGTATTATTCCACATAATCACTACTGATACTGTATAATACATTTGACCCTATCTATCTACCCAGTTACCTGGTTTCAAGAAATATTTGGCAGGTTACTTATTGCTTGACCCCAAGTAATAAGTGTTTTTTTTCTTAAAATGTTTTACTTTTTACTACAGAATTTTTTCAATTGTAAAGTATTTACTTTTATGTGTTATTTTTATTCATTTTATGTCATAAAAAATTCCTCCATAATTTTTTCCATTATTTCAAAAATTTATATATATACTACATCTCTTAAGCCAAAATTGAATGACAGCTTACAAATAATCAATAATATTTTTTTATTGTAGTACAGTTTATCACATTACACTCACTTATTCAATGATTAATCAATGATTCCAATTTCACCAATTGTAATCATTAATTAAAGAAATATTTCAGATACTCTAGAAAAAAGGATTCCTGTTTTTCTTAATGGTAAATTGCACTACGCAACTAACTTTGTTATTTTATTACAGAGGAGACGTACAATTACCCCACCATCCATTCAAAATGTTGAGGTACATGGAGGCAGAGGATGAAGTCTCACGCATGTACGCCAAAAATATCAAATCAGCTTTGATCAGAGTGATAAAATTTTACCGGTCTATGAAACCAGAAATAAAACTGGCCACATGTTTTTCACGTTATGCAGGAATTGCCCAAGGGAGGAATTTCCAGTGTTTGGGCAGATGTGAGAGAAGAGCGATGGAAGAGGAAGAGGAGGATGTGACCATTCAACAGTTGCTCAGGGATGTAGTTCACACCACCATGCTGTTCATGTCTGACCTCATGCCTCAGCCTCTGTCACAGATGATGCATATGGCCATGGAAACTTGGCGAACAACCCAGAACATGTATAAGGCAATCAAACAAGATGAAATGGGCAACTGCTCCCTTGAGTACATGTCCAAGAGGTTTTGGTGGTGGCTCGGACTTTAGTTAACTTTCCACCTCTCATGCTTCATATCTTTGTTGTTTTATTTGAACAGTTTTCTTTTATTATACTATATACATATTCATAATTCCTCTCATACCAATTGTCTATAAAAATAATCTTGATAATGCTCCTTGTCTGTGCTATATTTTGTCAATAAATCTGACGAAAGCACACAATGCAAATCTTTTCCATTTTTATGAATTAAAAAATCAAATCCTAATCTCCATTATTAAAAAACAGTGAAGTAAGAGCAGATGAGTTACAATTACCAACATCTTAAATTTATCTTTACAAAGTAAACGTTTTGTTGTAAAACTATTTTTAATGTAGATAATACTGCTCTTGACATTTTTTTAATCTGTCTCAAAGGAACATTGGGCATCTTCCAAGGTACAGTATCCATAAAATATATTCCCTCCTGTCTTTAGTTTTAATCTACTGTAGTATAGACTTTGAAACTATCTTATCCTAATTTTACAAAAATTTGTGTAACTATAATTTAGGGCGTTGGTTTTTTTTTAACTTAAGGGAGTGAATGACTTGACGTAGGAAACATGCATGTTCCTCTCCCGGCCCTCCATCTCACCACCAAGTGTGGCTGGAAACAGGCAGATCAATATTTAGTGCAATCAAACTTGACTACTCTTACAGCAAACACAGAGTCCTCTTCTGTCAATTGTCCAGAAAATTCTCATTGCCGTATGGAAGGTGTCTGTATCCCTGTACAGCCCATCTCCTCTGTAGATCCGAATAATACAGTTTCTGCGGCTTCTCGTCCCGCTCACCATCCACCCTTACGAGAGCATAACTGCTATTATTGTGGATACAAATCTCATCCAAGGAACAATTGTCCAGCAAGAGAGGCTTCCTTTGGTCGTTGTGGAAAGGTTGGTCACTATGCTAAGGTATGCAAGTCTATTCATTTGTTAAGAAACACACTACTTCCGCAATCGTTGGATCATCTATTGGAACTCGACCTCCTATTTCTCTAAGTAAAGCATTAACAGACATCCAAATAAATGGTTTTACGACAACCAGTTTAATTGATACAGGTAGTTCCCATAGCTATATAAGCCTACTCTTTGCTCAACAAAAAGGGTTTAAGATTCATCCAGAAAATGGTTGCGTGTCAATGGCATCGACTGGTTTGAAATCTTGAAATCTCTGGGTCAGGCTTGATGGTTCTATGACTTACCAAGTGTCCTAGAATGTTTACCGACTCTTTTGATAAAATGCATTTGGTTTCGTTGATGACTAACCCATATTTCTTAGCACAATTCATGAACCTTTTGAGATTAATGTCATGGTCAGCTTGGGTGTTACCACAAATTGTGATATCATCTAGATATGCAAATGTTCCTTGGAGTCGTTCCTCAAGAATTATTTTATCAATAATCCTCTGGAAGCAAGCAACTCCATTGGTTGCACCAAATGGTATTCTGGTGAATTCATACAGCTTCCCACAAGCTTCAAATGCTGTAAACATTCTCTCCTCCTGTGAGATAGGAATCTGGTGATATGCTGATTTTAGATCAATGGTGGAAAAAACTTTGTTATTAGAAATTTTATGAACCAAAGCATCAATGTTAGGTAAGGGATAGGCATCTAACAATGTGAATTTGTTCACAATTTGTGAATAATCGACTACCATCCTTTTTTTATGGTTTCACTTTTGGAGACTAATACCTGTGCGCGCCAAGGAGAATTGCTTTCTACTATGATCCCTTCACTTAGTAGCTTAGAAATTTCACCACTTATGAACTCAAAGTCTTCTTGTGAAAACGCCTAGACCGTGTTGTGATTGGCTTACAATCAGGAGAGAGGTTAGAGAATAATTTAGGTGGTGTGACAGAAGCAGGGATCGAATTAGAGATTCTGAGGGAATCAAACTGGCCATTAAAATTTATGTGAACTGAGGAATGGTTTTTCATAATATCATGTCCTATCAGAACATCCGCACACAAGTCCTTCATAACAGATAATTTTACTTTAGGATAGTCAAACCCGGACAATTTAATGTCGGCAATAACAAACCCTTTGAGTTCAGATTTCAAACCAGTCGATGCCATTGACACGCAACCATATTCTGGATGAATCTTAAACCCTTTTTGTTGAGCAAAGAGTAGGCTTATATAGCTATGGGAACTACCTGTATCAATTAAACTGGTTGTCGTAAAACCATTTATTTGGATGTCTGTTAATGCTTTACTTAGAGAAATAGGAGGTCGAGTTCCAATAGATGATCCAACGATTGCGGAAGTAGTGTGTTTCTTTACAAATGACATAGACTTACATACCTTAGCATAGTGACCAACCTTTCCACAACGACCACAGGAAGCCTCTCTTGCTGGACAATTGTTCCTTGGATGAGATTTGTATCCACAATAATAGCAGTTATGCTCTCGCAAGGGTGGACGGTGAGCGGGACGAGAAGCCGCAGAAACTGTATTATTCGGATCTACAGAGGAGGTGGGCTGTACAGGGATGCAGACACCTTCCATACGGCTATGAGAATTAAACTTACAAAATATCCTCAGATAGTTTTATATGATCAAGCATGTTTCCACAGTGAATAAACACAAAATGATAAAGAGAAACTGAATCTTTTAGTAAATTTTGTTGGTCCAAATGTTTATTGTTACATATCGGAGTATAAAACATTCAAAGATGCCATTGAAAGTCTTTCAGCTATCTTTATAAAACCGAAGAATGAAATATTTTCACGACATCGGCTTGCCACCGCCATCAAAGTACTGAAAAGTCATTGGATGAGTTCATCCAAACCTTAAAAGTCATTAGTAAAGACTGCAATTTTAAATCAGTGACTGCCGAACAAAGTCGCAGTGAACATATTAGAGATGCCTTCATTACTGGGCTTAAATCTAATTACATACAACAAAGATTGTTAGAAAAATCTACTCTTACACTTCAAGAAGCTTTTGATCAAGCAAGAAGTATTGAATTGGCCCAAATACAATCAGATTCTTACATGAAAAATGCACTCAATGCTGCAACAAAAACTCATTCTTCACAATCAGAATCTGAACAGTTATGCGACAGATCCTACAATAGCTCTAGAATGAGAACTCACGAAGGACATACTGAGGATGAAAACCTACAGACCCCACTAGTGATTTTCAGCTTGCAGCAACAACACTGAAATGTTTTTTTGTGGAGGAAATAAACACGAACGTGTTTTTTGTCCAGCAAAAAGTTTTAAATCTCATAACTGTCAAAAGTATGAATATTTCAGTAAAGTCTGTAGATCGAAGAAGATTACAGTGGAAAATAAACTACAAAGTAATTCTGCAAACATTTGTGCCTCTCCAAGCAGTCACTCCACTAGCATTTGTGCATCAAGTCCACCAGTCTTAGCTAAAGCTACTGTTTCGGTGAAAGTTAATTCTATCACAGCGGATGCTTTAATTGATACGGGAAGCTCAGAGAGTTTCGTTAGTAAATGTTAAATTTCATAAACTACGAGTCGGCCTGGAAAACCACAAGTAACGATGTCATCAACTTCACTTAATTCTGAAATAAATGAGATCTGTGATGTCAAGCTAGAAATTTCAAACTATGTTTACGAAAATGTGAAACTCTATGTCATGAACAATCTTTGTGCAGATATAATAATGTCATATTAATTCTCATTCTTTATCTAATATTTTTGTTAACATACGATTTTATTTATATTCTCCATAAGAATAATGTTGGATACCCTCAGACAACGTACTGCGTATGTACTGGACAGTGTTGTGAATCATTAGTTAATTTATAATCAGCTGATCATATGTTTTTGTACATTGTAATGTTTTTGTTTTGATTATTTACTGTCCAGTTTTATAAGTTATTTAAAGCCTAAGTTTGCGTTATTTTATGTATTATTTCTTACCACAATTTTAATAACTTATATTCTACTCTTGAAATGGATAAGTATATTAAACCGAAGTGTTTTGATGTCGATCATAACTCACCAAATGCAGAAAAGGACTGGAAGCATTGGAGGAAGGTTTTGCATAATTTTCTTCAGACAATTAACACAGATGACTCGGACGAGTTAAAAATTCTTAAAAGCAATATTTCATCTGACATTTACGGAATAATTGAAGAATGCACCACTTTTGAGGAAGCCCTTTCCTTACTGAACAACTTGTACTCGCCTAAGAAAAGTGAATTATTTGCAAGGCACCAACTGGCCATCCGAAAGCAACAAAGTGGTGAGACAATAACTCAGTACATAAATTCTCTACAGCAACTGAGTAAAGACTGTAGTTTTGTTAGTGTAAGTTCTGCTCAACATCGGGACTTATGTATTAGGGATGCCTTCATAACTGGCCTTCAGTCCTCCCTAATTAGACAGAGACTATTAGAAAATTAGACCCTAGAGCTGAGTGATGCGCTGAAACAAGCTCTATCTTTAGAATCGGCTCAAAAACAGGCAGATCAATATTTAGTGCAATCAAACTTGACTACTCTTACAGCAAACACAGAGTCCTCTTCTGTCAATTGTCCAGAAAATTCTCATTGCCGTATGGAAGGTGTCTGTATCCCTGTACAGCCCATCTCCTCTGTAGATCCGAATAATACAGTTTCTGCGGCTTCTCGTCCCGCTCACCATCCACCCTTACGAGAGCATAACTGCTATTATTGTGGATACAAATCTCATCCAAGGAACAATTGTCCAGCAAGAGAGGCTTCCTTTGGTCGTTGTGGAAAGGTTGGTCACTATGCTAAGGTATGCAAGTCTATTCATTTGTTAAGAAACACACTACTTCCGCAATCGTTGGATCATCTATTGGAACTCGACCTCCTATTTCTCTAAGTAAAGCATTAACAGACATCCAAATAAATGGTTTTACGACAACCAGTTTAATTGATACAGGTAGTTCCCATAGCTATATAAGCGTACTCTTTGCTCAACAAAAAGGGTTTAAGATTCATCCAGAAAATGGTTGCGTGTCAATGGCATCGACTGGTTTGAAATCTTGAAATCTCTGGGTCAGGCTTGATGGTTCTATGACTTACCAAGTGTCCTAGAATGTTTACCGACTCTTTTGATAAAATGCATTTGGTTTCGTTGATGACTAACCCATATTTCTTAGCACAATTCATGAACCTTTTGAGATTAATGTCATGGTCAGCTTGGGTGTTACCACAAATTGTGATATCATCTAGATATGCAAATGTTCCTTGGAGTCGTTCCTCAAGAATTATTTTATCAATAATCCTCTGGAAGCAAGCAACTCCATTGGTTGCACCAAATGGTATTCTGGTGAATTCATACAGCTTCCCACAAGCTTCAAATGCTGTAAACATTCTCTCCTCCTGTGAGATAGGAATCTGGTGATATGCTGATTTTAGATCAATGGTGGAAAAAACTTTGTTATTAGAAATTTTATGAACCAAAGCATCAATGTTAGGTAAGGGATAGGCATCTAACAATGTGAATTTGTTCACAATTTGTGAATAATCGACTACCATCCTTTTTTTATGGTTTCACTTTTGGAGACTAATACCTGTGCGCGCCAAGGAGAATTGCTTTCTACTATGATCCTTCACTTAGTAGCTTAGAAATTTCACCACTTATGAACTCAAAGTCTTCTTGTGAGAAACGCCTAGACCGTGTTGTGATTGGCTTACAATCAGGAGAGAGGTTAGAGAATAATTTAGGTGGTGTGACAGAAGCAGGGATCGAATTAGAGATTCTGAGGGAATCAAACTGGCCATTAAAATTTATGTGAACTGAGGAATGGTTTTTCATAATATCATGTCCTACCAGGACATCCGCACCCAAGTCCTAACAGATAATTTTACTTTAGGATAGTCAATGGAATAATATGGAAGACGGTAACTTTAGCCCTAAAGACTAGAGATATGCACATAAGCAAATGGGAAGAAGTGTTAGAAGAGGCCCTACATGCTATTCGAAGTTTACTATGTACGGCTACAAACATGACTCCACATGATCGAATGTTCTATCACATGAGGAAGTCTTTCTGTGGAAAATCTCTTCCCATTTGGTTTACATCTCCCGGACCTGTTCTTCTAAAAAAATTCAATCTGGGAAATAAATATTCGCCTGCAGTAGAGGTTGTGGATCTGATTGATGCCGGTCACCAATATGCAAGGATCCGGATGAGAGACGGAAGAGAAACGACTGTATCCCTTCGTCACCTAGCTCCTTTTGGGCAAGACGACGCCTACAATGAAAACAATCTGGAAATTGTTGACATTATCCATCCGACTGACTCTGGATATTCTAATCAGAATTATTCAAAACAACAGTCACAAAATCCACAACGTGAACGTCATCCGCCCAGGCATTTTCAAGACTATGTTCCCTCAAAATGAAGTGGGGAAGAATGTCATATTAATTTTCATTCTTTATCTAATATTTTTGTTAACATATGATTTTATTTACATTATGTTTTTGTTAACATTCAAACTGTAAATATCTAAGGAATGCAGTAGTTTTATGTTTAATAAAACCTTTTATAGGTGTAATTCTGAATCTGTCTAGTTATTTCAGTATTTTTATTAAAGGTGTATTTTTTATTTGACTTAAGGGAGAAAGTATGTGTCAGTCCACTGATACCGTTTATTTAAAATTGTAAGGTTGATGCGCCATGTAAATTCTTCCATGGCGTATTATGGTAATTTCTAATTCTTGGCTTTTAGACCTGTATAACACCTGAACGGACAAGTATTATTCCACATAATCACTACTGATACTGTATAATACATTTGACCCTATCTATCTACCCAGTTACCTGGTTTCAAGAAATATTTGGCAGGTTACTTATTGCTTGACCCCAAGTAATAAGTGTTTTTTTTCTTAAAATGTTTTACTTTTTACTACAGAATTTTTTCAATTGTAAAGTATTTACTTTTATGTGTTATTTTTATTCATTTTATGTCATAAAAAATTCCTCCATAATTTTTTCCATTATTTCAAAAATTTATATATATATACTACATCTCTTAAGCCAAAATTGAATGACAGCTTACAAATAATCAATAATATTTTTTTATTGTAGTACAGTTTATCACATTACACTCACTTATTCAATGATTAATCAATGATTCCAATTTCACCAATTGTAATCATTAATTAAAGAAATATTTCAGATACTCTAGAAAAAAGGATTCCTGTTTTTCTTAATGGTAAATTGCACTACGCAACTAACTTTGTTATTTTATTACAGAGGAGACGTACAATTACCCCACCATCCATTCAAAATGTTGAGGTACATGGAGGCAGAGGATGAAGTCTCACGCATGTACGCCAAAAATATCAAATCAGCTTTGATCAGAGTGATAAAATTTTACCGGTCTATGAAACCAGAAATAAAACTGGCCACATGTTTTTCACGTTATGCAGGAATTGCCCAAGGGAGGAATTTCCAGTGTTTGGGCAGATGTGAGAGAAGAGCGATGGAAGAGGAAGAGGAGGATGTGACCATTCAACAGTTTGCTCAGGGATGTAGTTCACACCACCATGCTGTTCATGTCTGACCTCATGCCTCAGCCTCTGTCACAGATGATGCATATGGCCATGGAAACTTGGCGAACAACCCAGAACATGTATAAGGCAATCAAACAAGATGAAATGGGCAACTGCTCCCTTGAGT
The DNA here is from genome assembly GCA_023375725.1 of Nephotettix cincticeps. Lineage (NCBI taxonomy): Eukaryota > Metazoa > Arthropoda > Insecta > Hemiptera > Cicadellidae > Nephotettix > Nephotettix cincticeps. The sequence continues at coordinate 57,762,715 of CM041786.1, read as the reverse complement.
ACATGTCCAAGAGGTTTTGGTGGTGGCTCGGACTTTAGTTAACTTTCCACCTCTCATGCTTCATATCTTTGTTGTTTTATTTGAACAGTTTTCTTTTATTATACTATATACATATTCATAATTCCTCTCATACCAATTGTCTATAAAAATAATCTTGATAATGCTCCTTGTCTGTGCTATATTTTGTCAATAAATCTGACGAAAGCACACAATGCAAATCTTTTCCATTTTTATGAATTAAAAAATCAAATCCTAATCTCCATTATTAAAAAACAGTGAAGTAAGAGCAGATGAGTTACAATTACCAACATCTTAAATTTATCTTTACAAAGTAAACGTTTTGTTGTAAAACTATTTTTAATGTAGATAATACTGCTCTTGACATTTTTTTAATCTGTCTCAAAGGAACATTGGGCATCTTCCAAGGTACAGTATCCATAAAATATATTCCCTCCTGTCTTTAGTTTTAATCTACTGTAGTATAGACTTTGAAACTATCTTATCCTAATTTTACAAAAATTTGTGTAACTATAATTTAGGGCGTTGGTTTTTTTTAACTTAAGGGAGTGAATGACTTGACGTAGGAAACATGCATGTTCCTCTCCCGGCCCTCCATCTCACCACCAAGTGTGGCTGGAGTGCTCAGGCTATCTGGAAACACTTCACCTGGCTACGCAAATTCTTACTATATGATTTTGAATTTAAATTAAATCAGGCTCATATCTTACTGCCCGAATCAAAATTACTGTGAATTAGACATTCTAATTCACAATAATTGTTTAAAATATATTATTACTGTAATTACAATTAAATAGTCGACAATTTATAAATTAATTAATTAAATCTAAATTGGATAGTCAAAGCTAGAGATAAAACTATCAGACGAATTGTAGGCCTATTCATGAGAGAATCAGCTGAGAACCTCAAATCTGTCTAAACATGTGCGTCGCGGCAAGGGTATTGCACGGATAAACACGTGTCCCGGTTAAGGGGTTAACAGAAAGGTAGCAACACAAAATGATACATTTTGTGTTTTAACAAACAGGATATTGGTTTATTTTTATAATTCCGCAGTTAATAGCATAACATGGCAGCCTCTAAATGCAGGCATCAATATCCTTAGTTTTGTTTTTAGGTTTTGTTGTATCAGCTAGGTCTATCTATCACACCTAACTTTGATAGGTCCAACAACCTGATTTATCTGGTCTACATAGGGGGGCAAGGTAGATACTATCACTCTTTAAATAATAAAGAAAACATGTCTTTAGAATATTTATTTGATCTAATTTTGTGGAAAACCCCTCTTTCTTTTAAAACAATAATATGATTGTAGATCCAAGCTACAGATGATTTCCTATACACCGTATCAATAAAGTTAAATGAAATGTTTTAGAAAAGTGCTCCATTGAGGCAACATACGTTATTTAGCACATTTCTCTTACTATTTTGTTACAATAGATACTACTCGTATTTTCTTTTTAAAAGCTGAATTTATAAGATTTATCATGTTGTATTAAAATATAAATTCTGTAAATCAAAATTTTAAGGTGATAAACCTCCATTATTCCTAGAAATGGCAAAGTCGTAATTTACGACACATTTACATATTCAATAAGAATTGGCAGGTGGAGGCATCTGTCGTGAGTTTAGTGTACTTGTTAGACACAATCGCCTACGTGACCGTGTTGCCATCTGGGGGCAAAAAACCGAAACGTCCGAAACTGCTCTCGTAGTACACGAGCCTGCCACCGGGCAGGTCTATAACCAAGTAAGCGCTTTCTACTCCTGATTGGCCCAGCCAGTTAACGCGCTTCGCTGACGAGCGTAACGTTCTAGGCATTCGGAAGTGCTAGGGTTCGAATCCCGACCATGAGCAATCCCAATTTGGCTTGCAAATGGGTGGTAAAGCGGAGTGGGGGGCCCACCTTAAATAAACGGTAACCGGCTTGGGTGGAAGTTGACGGCATTTGTAGGCTTAATTGGGATTGCAGTGGACACCTGTTTTGCTTTTGTGGTTAGTGGTTATAAGAGGGGGGCATGTTTTAAGCTTTTTTTGTTTAAACTTTGATATTTCAAGAAGATATTAGTAATTATTTTTATGTTACAGTTAAGAGTAAAAAGCTTGCCACTTCTAGGGTTAAGTACCCAATAATGGATTTCCCTTAAATGGTGTAAAAAACCTTAAAATTGCTAGAAAAGAAATTCCTGTATACAATGTCCATAAAAACAAATCTGGTAATTTACATATTCCATATTCCAAAAGTTTACTATGCAAGATCAATTGTTTTATTTTTAAAAGTTAATATCATTATTAACTCATATACTAGACACATATTATGTGTCTATCCTAAATCGATCAAATTAGAGTTGGGAATTAGCTTAGCACAAATGTTAGAATATCAAATTAAATTTACCTGGAATACATGTGAATTACTATGTTTGTTTCATTGATATGGTATAGCGGGAAAGATCTGTAGCATATATGTAAAAGTTATATTTCACAGAAAAATAAATTTATTTGATGCATGATTCCAGGGTTATCTATAGAAACTGCTTTCTTTAACTGGCTGTCTTTTTCATTAGCTTCCACCATTAAATGAAAAACTTGCCATCTTCAAATTATATTATTGATAGCCCTAGCAACTAAATAGAAATCATAAATATTAAAAATTCAATACAATAGCTCTAATAGTTTCTATGGAAACCTGTTTCAAATTTTCATCTTACAAATTGCCAACGCCCCCCAGAGCTAAGACGTATCCATGTCAAAAATTTAAAACCATTCGTTGAACGGAGCATTGTTTTCTACTGAACATTTCATTGTGTCATACTCCTCCTCTTCACTTGTTACATTTATGAAGCAATACAAAATTAGCAGAGGCCTGGAAGCTATTAAATCTATTTTGTCATAGGTAGTTTTATCAAAATTGATTAATAGAAACAACTTTTAAGTAGAGTCTATCTATTTATTTATAAAATCATAGTAAAACAGACAAAATACTTACAATTTTTAAAAGGCACAATTAATTGAGTAAATATTACACTACACAATACTGTGAAAGTGATTCTAACCACATGCTTAACTAACTAGGAATAATGTGATACACATTATATTAGTATAATGAAGTCTATTGTTTCCTTAAAACACTAGACATTTTATTTATGCAATACATTACAACAAAGAGCAAAGCCATTACAGTAGTGATCTCATTATTTCAACCCTCTATTTTCACTTAAAAATACACGCGCCGTGGACTCACAGTACTCACTTGACTTAATTATTCTTAACTTAATTACACATAATTTTTTACAATTGGTCACACTGTGCAGGGTGGCGTGTGGCTGTCTACCTTCCCCTCCCCACTCCCTCTAGCCAAAACCGGTTTTGTTTTAACTCCGAGTGCCTTCGAATCGGCTCTGGGAGCGGTTGCGGACTGACAGTCCACACACGTGTGTTAATGACACTTAAATTTTAAACAGCTCACTTGTGCAAATGCATTAATTTTATGATATACATTATACAGTTTATTGCTTTCATGTAATATTTTTTATACAAAACATATAAATTATATTGTTTTTCATTATGGCTTACGACAGGCAAAGTAATGATGACTTTTGTGCGATGTTTGAGTACGAGTTTGGCACTAGTGATTAGACTGGGACGGTGGTGTTGTCCTGTAATACAGCTTCTTGGAGGTCACTAATTGTGGACAGTTGTGAGCAATTGTAGGTGAGTGGAGTGTTCTTTTGTGCGAACTAACGTCTGCACTATTGAATACTGGGTTAATTCGTAAAGACCGTCCTCATAATGAGACCAGATTGTAATTTAGAGACAGTGGTTCGGATTCCACGTTAAACTATAGGTTGCCATCGGCTGTTGGGAAAAATAACAAATACACCTGTTGTGCAAATTAACGGTCCTGTCTAAGGAACATGCTATCCTTAGTCAGTAACAAAACTACAAGATTGCACCACAATCATCCTACACACGTTTCTCATTCATACTTGGCTTGAGAAATGATGATACGGTCGCCATTTCAATAATCTAATCTAGAGAAAAAGATTTGATTAAACATGGACAGTATATAAAAAAGGTTTAATGTTGACAAGATAAAGCAAAAAATTTGTGGTATTTACATCTCTATATATAAAAATGAATATATATATATATATATATATATACATATATATATTCATATATATTCAATATTGTGTGTGTGTGTGTGTATGTTTTTATGCTTTGCCAAACTACTCATCCGATCCATGAAATTTTCGGATGTTGCTCTATATGTGTACAAAAAGGTTTCAGTGAAAGAAATTTTGAAAATACCATAAGTTTCTTTTTATGTCATTTAAAATTCCTAATGTTAACCTTATGGGGAATAAGTTTGTTTACAAATTTTCTACAATCAAAATATTTTATTTATAAAGCTACAGCTGTTGGTTTACTTTCCATTAGTAATATGTTTTACTATCCAATGCCATCTGAATGATTCATTAATGAAAAAGTATGAAGTATGTGCTGTACAAAATGAACAGCTTTATTTGCCTTGTTAATAGCTGACGGTTTTGGGGGATTATGTATTTATATTTTTTATTTTCTGTCTCATTAAAAGACACTGTTTATATGTAGGACAAATAAAAAGTAATTACAAATTTTATACATATAACATTTATTATAATAATCAGCTGCTGTAAATCTAAATAAAAGAGTCTACAGCTAATGTATTTGTGCACCATTTTCAGCGAATGTTTGTGATTGTTTAAAAAAAATGAACAGATTAATGTTTGGTTTGTTTGTCCCAGTGTAATTGTTAGTTATTTTTGTGCGAGTGGATTTAATGAATGTTAGATTACACGAGTATTATTATAAAAAATGCTACGATACAGAAAATTCAATCTTTCCTATAAAACCTGTATGTCAGTTAGGTTTGGGTTTACGTTGGATTAGAAAATTGTAAATCAACCCATTTAGATGTATTTGTTTTGTGGGAATGTTAATAATAATACGTCTTATCATTTCAGTATTTTTGTTAACTCTGCTGCAACCCAGAATATCTAATCTTTCACAGCAAAGCCCTAATGCCATTAGACTTCAGAGCATGTCAAATCTTAAAGTTAACATGTATTTACTGTTAGGCGTTACGAAGTTCGGCGGATTAGCTAGTTTAAAATAATATTGTTAATAAGAAACATATGGTCATTTTAGCAAATTTCCTATAGGGAAGAAGCTATTACCCTAGGTCTCATGGCAATACTTAAGCCCGGACCATGTTATTTATATTTATTATTCCTCTTAAGGTTCCCAGAGACCAAAAACAATAGTCGTTAAAATTTATATATTCAGGATATTCATTAAAGTCGGGAACAAACTTCGAGGGATGATAGTACTCATCAAAATAAACAAAAAGTATTCTATATTTATATGTTGGAAAATCCTTTGTTTATCCACCAGCCGCCATTTTGTATTTTATACACAAAACATTATATATCAAGAACTATTCAAGTTCAAGTTCAACAACTCAAGAACCCTTGAGGGTCAACAAATACAGTTTAAAGGAGTATCTGGATTTAAATATACTTGAGTCCCAGTTAATTTTATTAATGAGAGAAGTATAGAAATAGAAAAGACTGAGTGCTGCAACCACGTATTTCTGGAGTCTATAAAAAACTATGAGTTCAAGAATATTATGGAAAAACACGAAACTAAGAATTTATAAAACTATAATTCAACCAGTTCTTTGGTATAGCTCGGAAACATGGACACTGACAAAAAACATGAAAACATACACATAGTTATTGAAAATAAAATACTAAGGAAGATCTTTGTACCTATTTATGAGGAAGGCACTTGGAGAATCAGAGAATACAGAGCGCTACGAGAACTTTACAAGGACCCAGACATTGTAGCTATAGTAAAATGTAGACCCCAGATATGGGCAAAATACATAAAAAGATGAGGAGGAAGTATGGTTAAGAGGATCACCAAGAAAAATCTACAAGGCACTCGCCTGTTAGGAAGGCCGAAGTTATGATAGAGGGACCAGATCCGGAAAGACCTCGATCGAATGTGAGCATCCCTCGACCTAGTGTCAGACCAACAGCAGTGGAGGCAAACAGTTGGCGAAACCAAAAACCTTCTTAGGTTGGAGTGGCAAGGAAGTATGGTTAGGTATTGTCTTCCACGTAAATAGCATATCAGTGGTAAGTTCTACGAAATTGATACTTATACCTAAATATTTCCATTCATTATCAATAATAATTAAAATATAATTAAATAGAATATCTTAAATAAGCAGACATGTTATCTTTTGAATAATTAATTCAATGTATATCTATTCTATTTAGTATCCAATATAGGCATATTCTATAGACATGGTTGATGACAGTACCGATTAGTTTTTTGTGAAGTGAAATAGTTTGCCAAAAACTGCAGTTGTGGCAGATGTGAATGAGATGACATTGAACCAAATTGAACCTGGCACAAATGGACATCTAATCCGACCTAATAATAAGTGAACTCCCGATTATCCGCAGAATTTAGTGGTGCAACTACTGCGGATATTGAAAATCACGGTTATTCCGCAAAGGTACTGAAAATGGGTAAAACAGTATTTTTATTAAATAAATTGATTTACCGCTACATTTAACTAAACAGTGATGTCAAACAAAGCTAAATATTTTAGTGTAATTCATATTCTATTTAACCAACAAATTTATTTTCGTTTTCTGTCCAAGAAATCGATTTCAGTCTTTATGTAGTTGTCAATGCATCCTTTTCCGCTATTTTAAATCAGCAAAACCCCCAAAACCAGGTAACAAAAGAACTAAAAACTAACACGAGATAAATCAGAAATCTACCAGTCGGCAATCAGGTGGCATTGGGCACTAGATCGCTCGCCAGCCTACTATGTGCATTTTGAAAAAGTGTGCAGGTGTTTTGTACTCAAATATTTCATTTTATATATTTTCTCGCTCTTTTTGGCATGCACGGATGATCGAGAGTTAACTGTACAAGGTAATTTGTCAGGAATTCTCATCACAATTTAGTTTCTGATTTTTTTTACTCATAATGAATCCACATTCCACATACAATACTTGTATAGTAGCCTAACAATGAAAATAATATTTCAGTTTAAGTTTAACTTATATGTATACATAATAAACTCTTCACTCATTAGGGTTGCTTGTATAACTTAACTATGTAAGAGTGCTTAATACTGGACTATAGTAATGTAAGGCAGCTACTTCTGACAGATTGAGTTTGTGCAATTAAAACTGGAAAGTCAGTCTTTTAAACTCTTACACAAATTTAAAAAAAATACATTAGATGTATTTTGTACTGAAAGAATAACAGTGCATTAAATAACATAAAACTAATATTTTTATGAAGCTAACAGAACGGTCAGACAAAGGTGATCACATTAATTACAAAATATATTTTTATAAAAATTTTAAATAATTTTGCAACCTAACAATACAAATTATATACAAAATTTCATCACTATAAGGAATGAAAAGGCATAGTCATCTTTATATTGTTGTCTATTGAAATAATATTTGTGTAAATAATAATTGAATATTTAACAAATATTTCTACTTCATAGTTTTTCTACTTCATAGTAGTTCTCAAACTATAAATAACTTTGGTTTCTGTTACACCTAACATAAACAACAAATTTACACTGGTGAATATGTCAATCCTAAAATGTTTGCGTCATATTTCTTTCTTCTTTCTAACTGAGCAGACCCATTAAAGTCTGTGCTACTGATTAAATCAATTGTGTAAATTATTATAGGTTCATTTTTATTAAATTATGCAATTTGCTATGTAGCAGAGGCAAACCCCCATAAAACATATTTGAAACTAGTTCATTTTTTGCATGCTTAACAAATTGATTAAAATATGGGAAATATGGAGAAATTAGTTTTGTTGCTTTTGATTAGCTAATAGTAAATTCATCTTAACAATTCATCTTAACATTTGAGAAAAATGATTGTGATATAGTATTTTGCAGACTGAATACCCTTACTCTAAAATAGTTGAGTGCTGTGACATCTAACATGTTCAAGATGTCTCAAGAATAATTAATTGGTTATGTGATTTCTTGATTCATAAATAACTTCCACCTGTCTTTGACATGTAGTAAAAACCTAATTGAGAGGAGTTTTATCCCTTTGGTAGAATTTAAAGCTCGTCATGAGCGGTAGCTTTTTTATGGGGAGGGAACCCCCAGAAGGCTGATGGAAACTTCCTCACATCACGTTCTCGCTTTACAAATGCAGAAAACGAGGAGATACAGTTTCCCACAAAGTAATTTGCTCGACCTAAAATTGCCAAATCCAAGTGAGGATTGTTTTCATCTAGTTTATGTACTGAAACCTACAACAGAAACAAAATATACAAATAATTTTGGTTATTTGAGTTGTAAGGTAAAGTTATACGGTTATATTGACCATTGTCCCAATACTATTACACATTTCTAAATTCACCAACAATTTTGTGTTTAACCCTTCAAGACAGTTTGACAAGCATAACTCTGCTGCGGTTTAACAAGATAGCTTGTTGTTATGCAACTCATCAGGTAGTGGCATCTAGCATCGTTCTAGCAAACCGTGGATGTATAGGGAATGTTCAAAATCAAAAAAAATCAAAAATTTTTTATTTTTCGCAAAAAAAATATACATATACAGTTTTTACAGAAAGTAATCTTAACCTACTGTACAAATAAGAAAGAAAAAGAAAGAAAAATAAACCACAAAAACTGCATAAAAAAAAAGACAGTAGCTTAAAAAAACAAAAACGTACGCGAAATTAATTTCCACATAGGAAAATCCTGTGTGTGGAAATGAGTCGTATTTATCACCGAAGAGAGAAAGAAAAAAAAACAAACTAGATCCATTAGTTTCTCAGTATTCTACAAGTGATTTCAATCAGCTGTGACAGGGATAGAAATATTGTTTACTAACATCAGCAAATTTTCGCTCGGCAGCTTGCTGTTACATTAGCTGTTTACTTTGGGTAATCAAAGTTTTTATTTTGTAAAGTGACATTAAATTATATTTAAATTTTTAGAAAATTATTACATAATTATTTTACCTTGGTTTTAGTTTTAAAATATTTTAGTAGACTGTGGGTCTACATAATAAATGCTTTTATGTTGATGGGTTAGGTTAGGGTTTATATTGCTTTTATGTTGATTGTTTATGTTATATTTTTTGGTGTTTTTTGTTGTTGTTTTTTTGAAGATTATTTATTTACAAACAATTTTCTAAAAGTATTAGGTTGATGTCTTGTATAATACCAGAGAAAACTAGGTTTAATGAAACATTATAAAAATTCTACCATAGCAGTGTTCCACAGGCATTAAAAAACTACTGTCTTGAACAGTTAACTCATACCAGTTCAATGGCATTCATTTCAATTTAATGGTTCCAATAGTGTTAAGTTTCTTGGTGTTTATATTGATTGTAAGTTGACGTGGCAAAATCATATAGCCTACCTTAGATGTAAACTTTCTAGGGTTGTTTATTGGTTGAGAAACCTGAGAAACTGTGTACCTGATAATTATGTTCGATCCTCGTATTTTGCATTTTTCCAAGGTATTATTTTGTATGGTATTGTTTTGTGGGGCAATTCTAGTCATGTTGAATCAATTTTGTTACTACAGAAAAAAGCTATGAGGGCTATTTCTGGTTCTGGTTTTAGAGCCCACTGTAGACCTTTGTTCTCTCAATATAAAATTTTAACTGTGATTAATCTGTATATTTTTTCTGTTTTGATGTACATAAAAAATAAGTTACCCGAGTTTCAACTGATTGGCAATGTTCACTCTCACAACACCAGATTCAAAAGCAATATTTATATTCCCTACCAACGCCTGTCTAAATCAATTAAAAGTTATGAAGTTGTTGGACTAAAGCTGTTTAATAAATTACCAGTAGCCATCAGAAATCTTCCTTTTAAGAACTTTAAGAATAAATTGCATGAGTGGCTTGCGTGTAATCCATTTTATAACTTAGATGAATACTTTGACTGTGATCTTGTAATATAGGCCATACAGGGTATATATTTATCTGTTTGTTTTAATCTGTTAAATTGTTTGTAAGTTTTAATTGTTTAAAGTTTTAATTGTTTAAAGTTTTAATTGTTTAAAGTTTTAATTGTTTTAAAAAGAGTCTAATTATTATTGTAGATAGAAAACTTATAGGCTTTGCTGTGGTAATTGAGATTGTACGTTATTGCTATATGTACAGTCAAACCTTGATATAACGAATCTCAAGGGACCGGACTGAATATTCGTTATATCAAGGTTTTCGTTACATCGAGTTTCGTTATATTGAGGTTAGGTTTGATGGAATTTCGCTATATCGAGGTTCACCGACATCGTAATGCAGGCCAACATCTAGCAATGCTTAACCTCATTAAAACACTCTGTAATTGCATAGGATACTCTGTTGTTAAGTAAATGGAGAATAAAATAAATAGTCTCATTCTACTTGATACAAAATAAACTAAATTTATTTTTTAAAGTACAGTATGTTTAAAAGAAGAATTAAAATCAATTACGTAGTAATGTTGTTATGACAATAATGTACATACTTATATGTATTCAAAAAGTAAACTACAGTATGTATTATAATAAAATAAAAAAGGCTTAATCCTTAAAAATAGTTTTAACACTGCATATCTTTAAAACAACGAGAATAAAAAGGATAAACTCTGAGTATACAAAATCAAATATAAAGTTCTGAAAATTTATTTTTTTAGTACGAGTATATGTTTAAAAAATGAATGACATTAGGAATAAAAAATTATGTTTTTACAAATTGTACTGTAGTTCACTATATACAGAAACTATAATTTATTGTATTAAAAATGTAAATGATAGTACTTTAATAAACAAAACAGCGCTAATACTTAAATATATTTTAAGTTAGTTACAGTACTATCTCTTTTTTAGTTTGTTTCATTAGTTTGGCTGCTTCCACCCTGATTACTAGAAAAAAAGTCAGTTATAGAGGTCTGCTTACGTGATTTCCTGTTGACATTGTCCAAGGCGCAATCTAACTGGGTGATAGAATTCACTACACATTCACTCAAAGCATTTTTTTAAAGAAAAAAACGTTTAAGCACATTTATAGCTTCATGAGCTTCCTTTGAGGATGGGTCGGGCAATTCAAAGCTTTCATCTTCTTTATCCTCGTTACCATCTTCCATATCTTCATTTTCGTCGTCTGGCTCTGATGTTACTGTAGAGGAAATTATCTCGGCGTCTGTTAGTGTTTCACACACGGCTACCTCGTCATCGAAAGTGACAAAGTCTAAGAACTCTGTATCAGACTGTAAGTTGAGGGTTTCCTTCAGCTTGTCCCACCTTTCTGAAACTTCATCGATGACGTCTTCATTGTTCTGGTCTGATGATGCTGCCTGTTGTTCTCCATTATCTTCATGAGATTGGACGGCAAAGCCGCTCTTCTTAAAGCAATTGAAAATTGTACGCTCTGTTACCTTATTCCATGCTTTTGAAATCATCCACATGGCATCCAAGACATTTATATTTGTTGGCGTCTTGTTTTCCAGGTCCCTTAGAAACAGTTGAACAACTTCTTTTCTATAATTTACTTTGAAACTTCGAATAATACCCTGGTCGAGTGGTTGCAGTTTTGAGGTTGTGTTTGGAGGCAGATACTCGATCTTTATGTTACTCAGTTTTGGAATGTCTCCGTGAGCTGTACAATTATCGATAAACATTAAAATTTTCTTCTTTTTCTTTTTCATTTCCTTGTCGAGACTTTGAAGCCATTCACCAAAAACATTACAATTCATCCAAGCTTTTGGGTTTGCCTTATAGTCAGTAGGAAGGTCAGTAACATCTACATTCTTAAAACAATGTGGTTGTTTTGATTTACCAATAACGAGAGGTTTTAATTTGTGACTCCCTGTGCAATTTGCACCTAACATCACTGTTATACGATGTTTGCTGTTTTTCCCACCATGGCATTTATCACCCTTAAATGACAATGTTTTGTCCGGTAAACACTTGAAAAACAGACCTGTTTCATCCGCATTATATATGTTCTTAAGTTCATATCCATCAGTCAGCATGATAAGTTTTTCCTTCCACTCAGAACAGACACCATCATCAACTTTTGCACTTTCACCGCAAACTTTATGAAAAATAAGTTTCTTCTTTTAAAATTTTGCAACTATCCGTTGCTAGCTTGAAATCGGTCATGTCCTAATTCAGAAGCGAATTGTTGAGCTTTTTCCTGTAAAATGGGTCCGCTTATTGTAATATTTTGATCTCTACACTGTTTAAACCATTTCAGAACACATTCTTCAACATCCTTCAGCTCACATGACTTCAACTTTTTTACATCCGTACATAAAACACTTCCTTCTTCGAAATTGTCTTTCTGTTTTAAAATCGTCGCTAAAGTACTGGGCGGTACACCAAATTCTTTTGCGATTTCAATTTTTTTTCTTGTTGGATTCTCTTCAACAAACTTAATAGTTTTGCGTTTGGTATCAACGGTTAACGAGCTACGCTTCTTTTGGTTTTTTTCGTCTATGTTTATTGCACTGCACTGCACAGACTACACACCACAGACAGACGCAATGAACTGAATGAAATTCATGACAGTCAAGACCGTGGGACACATCCGTGGTCGGGCGTTCATGTTTAGACACGATTGTAAGTTTGTTTCCGTTCGTTATATCAAGGGAGGATAGAGATCATTCGTTATATAGAGGTAAAATTCGCTATATAGAGGTTTTTATTAAGAAAAATTCGTTATATAGAGGTTGATTTATTTTTTCTGGCATCTTCAAAAATTCGTTAAATCGAGGTTTACAATACGGTTCAATCGTTATATAGAGGTGAAATTAGCATTGAGTCTTATGGGAAGTTGTAGGGGATTTAAAAAAATTCGTTATATCAAGGAATTCGTTATATCAAGGTTCATTATATCAAGGTTTGACTGTATTGTTATTGATGGTATCTTGTACTTTTGACTTTGTCTATTGCTGTGTATTGGCCTAATGACAATAAAATTTGTATTTATTTATTTATGTATTTATTTATTTACCTCACTAATTATAGTATTGTGTATGTCAAGCAAAAACAACCATAAACTTTGCTAGTACTTTGCTGAATTTCCTACATAGGAGTAATGTAGTTTTTGGTCTTCATCAGTCTACCTGGCAATGTACTACAAAAGTAATAAAAGTTTTATTTCATTTTATGAATTAAGTCAGGGATTAATCAAAAACGTAATTAAATTATAACTGTTAAAGGTTTTAATCGTTAATTGTGTATATTTTAATGAAAGTAATCAATGCAATCAGTATCAAGCCAAAGAAGCCTAAGAATATAAATATAGTAATACAGTATAATACCATTTTAGCATCTTTTGGATTGTTTAAAATGTATAACTTTGTATTCGAGGAAAAAACGAGAGATGGGGTGTTTATAAAATCTTGTATGGATCACATCTTCGTAAGAGTGGATCCTGCAATAATAAATACCACAGTATTTGACTAAAAGCCAGCTGACCATTGCCTTTTTGGTTTTTGTATAACACTATATCAAAACAACGCTGTATTCCATTGGTTAAGAATATAGTTATCAACAACATGAAGGCAAGGGATAAATTATTTAAAATAATTGACACAAATTTAAATGACAATAATGCTAATGAATATGTTCACAAGGGTATAAAATCAATGTAAAAAGTATACATTTTGAGTTTGAAAAAACAAAACTCAAATTTCAGGATCAAACAGATTTAAGAAATTTCTACTAACCCACTCGGTCCGTCACTAGATATGCTTTTATTAATTTGAAAACTTTTAGCATTTAAACAAAAATATTTTGTTTAAAAAAATTTGTTTAAAAATACACTGAATACAATACGCCAAACCATATATGGAGTAGTAGTGTATTTGTGTTATTATTAAATTATACAAAACTAAATAAACCTTGACTCACCTCTGACTTTTTGAGAGCAATGCTCAAATCTTTTATCATATGGTTGCTATCAGAGGCAACAAATATAGAAGACACGTCCTTAGAGTTTCTTATCAATCGTTTCAGCTGCTTAACAATGAGTTCGAAATTTGGAAAACACATTTCTGGAGTTGCTTGCCCATATTCGTTGCGGTAGCCCAAACATTGTGGTGATGCAAATAGGTGGGGACTCACTTTGATGTGTTCACAGGCTCTAACCTGTGAAAAATAAGGAATATTAAAAAATTAAATTTAATTCTCAATAGTTAGAAACAGTAGTATGTGTTCAGCTATTTAACATTTCAGTATACTCTCGATAATCCGACAGATATGGGACCAAACCCTTGTCGGATTATCAAATATTATGGATTACCAAGGGTTTCTATTTAACCCTTAAAGAAATATCAATCATCAAACATTTATTTAGCTTTATAAAAACAACAAAATAATAATAAGCTTAATACCTGAATACATATGATGAAAGTAGTACTGTGCTTAGTTTAAAAAATAATGTAAAGTGGTTCATAAATGTAGAGTTTTTAAACATGTTTTTTTTTATTTTAAGTTCACAGTAATATTTACTACACACGACTAAAATATTCATTGATTTTGTTTTTTTACTTTAAATGATTCAGAAACCAATTTTTCTTTAATTTTTTTCAACAATAAGATGCGTTTTATACCGACGTTTCTCTCCTCAGCCCAAGAAAGTAGCATCATTGTAGCCAGAACAGCTTCGTCTGACGTTACGGTATAATTAAGCGCTGACCTCGGCACCACACATTTCACTTATGTCGGTCTCATACAAATAGGCTTCATTTAATGTCATTTCATCAATTATTTCTTGGTGTGTTAGATCAGCATTTAAGTCAGCTCGCAATAACCAATTTACAAGATCTTCATGAGGCAATCCCCCTTCTTCATTATATTTCTTGTTTTGCATTCCACACATCATTTTGTAACAGAGGATGTTTAGGCAAAACATTTTTCCAGGATATTAAAATATTGCACATGGTAACTTGATCCCACTCATAGGCTGCATTTATTACAGCATCTTTAATATTAAATTTCTTGACGAGTAGAGCAATGTCAGCTTCTGGGTTACTCACAATGCCCATTAAAAGTATTTTTTTGTGATGCATTTTACTGTTTTTTTTATCATTTTAACATTTTATCCTCTGGTACGAAGTTATTTCGATATCATAACTTAAAAACCTCTATCGTATATCGTCGAGTTTGTAAATTAAACTTAACGTAGCCGGAGATTCTCGGCGCGAATGTCTTTGAAATATATACCACTTTACGGACAATGTCAAAGTTTTATGTTTACATTTTGTTGTTGTTTAAGATTCCATGGTTTCACAAACTCACCACACTTTCACTGCACACAACTCAAACTAACCTTCAAATCATTTGGTTGCAGTAGCACCGTTACTAAACAGTAAACAATGAACAGACGACGAGCACAAATCTTTCAAGTTTTGTCAGGTTTCCCCCACCCTTCAGTGACTGTAGTTTTTGTTCTCTCTCGCTCACACTACGGTGTTGTCGGATTACCAAACATGTCGGACTGATAAATGTCGGACTATCGAGATTGCATATTGTAGAATAGTGTGGGAAAAGCTTGCTCCAGCTGAACTCTTCTAAATTCGAGGCCAACATTTTCACTTTACCGAGATAAACCATAACAGGAAATGTTCACTCAAACCATGGTATGAAAATTAGTTAAATAAAAGCTTTTGATCCTTATCGAGATATTGTCGTCCAATCTGAGGTCTGTCTATTTCAAAATGAAATTTTGTGAAGATTAAAGTGTTCTAAAACAAAGTCCTCAGGATATGATCCAATCCTCCACCCGAAACAAAAAATTACCTAAATATTGAGTTTTTATTGAAAGTGTAACTATGTCTCTCAAAACATGGAAATCACTCCTAGTGCACAAGTTTATCAATATCCGAGGCATTTCCTCCATGACAACATTTTGAAGAATGTATGGGTATAATGATAATGTACCCCTAATTCTCCCTATCTGACCAAAAATAAAGCGTATAACAATTTGTAAATATCCAGCCCATCGGTCCAAGAAAATACATAAAAGGACGGATTACAGACAGAACCCAGGTCATATTTCTTTTTCCTCCTCATTTAGACTTTAATCTCATCAAATCAATTACCAAACTAAACAAATTAATATTTGAATTATTTGTCTACAACTAACGGTTCCAGAGAAAAGTTAAATTTTATGTCCATGATAAACGCAGTGCGTTGTCTGAAAGCGCCCAATGTTATTTTTATGGAGAATATTCAATTTTTCAATATTCAATTGGGAAAAAATTGATTTCTTCCTTAGTTCCCAACCGTTTTCCATGAAACTTGGTATGAAGCGTAAGATCAATTCACCCAACAAAACCAACACAAAAAAACTTGGTATCAGCGGGGGGGGGGGCGTCCCCGCATACAATTCGAAAAATTAATTTAACTTTGTCTCTCTTGGTTTTATTTTCAGAAATGGGATGATTATTTTTGACAATAAATTATTAAATGATATTTAGATAAACTTTGAAGAGCATGATAGTTTTATTACAGATTGTCTTTTTTAAATTTACTTAAGGGAGAAAGTATGTGTCAGTCCACTGATACCATTTATTTTTTGAGAAATTTAGCTTTTAACGTTGTTTATAACCACTTAAAAATCCAGGACACAAAGCAAAAATTGTAATAACTCAAGTAAGTCTAAATCAAGTAGTACTAAGTTTAATGGTAACCCTGTGACTGATAAGCGTGTAAGATGCTTTGAATGTAATAAAATGACCTATTTAGCTAACTCTTGTAAGACAGTAGATAACGCTAATCCCAAAGCAAGTTTTATAATATGCAAGAAAAATAACCACAAAGAAAAAGCGTGGTATTTTAGAAAGAACAAACATGTAAGTAGTCCTAATTCAAATTGTGGAAAAAATTAAGAAGAATAAGAAGAAGTATCTTTGCTGAGTTGTGGTAGGTCTGGTGGAAATTTAACTTCAGAATGGATTTTAAATTCAGGTTCTTCTTCTCACAAGCCAAATTATGAAGATTAATTAATGTTATTTTATTACCAATGTTATTAATGTTTATTAAGAAATAGCTGCATCTAAGGAAACTTAAAATTATGTTTTCTAAAAAATGTTTTGTTTGTTTTTCATTTTTTCCAAGTTTATGTTTTTCAAAGAGTGTCAGTAAAATCGGAAAATTATACTGAATTCATGTCCCTACTTCTGGATATCGATTTTAACTAATTAATAGAAATATTTTTATCTTTTTCAATATCCTTTTTAGTAGCGTGTAGCTACCGGTATCGTAACGATAGTCACATCATCTGGTCATCTTTGTCTTGTTTAAAATTAGTAGATTACACTTGAAACACTTAATAAAACATTTAAAACACTTTCACGCATTACGTTAAACATTAATTTTTAGGCTCCTAAATGAACTTCTGTTTATTTGATATCTTCCACCGGCAGCGACTGGAGTTCTGTCGAAGGTCGATGTGACGTCACCTGTGGTCAGCTGTTCCAATCCTTTGTCTAGTTTGATAATGGTATCAAACAGCTCGTTCACCTGACTGTTTACTTTGTCATTTATTAATTATATCCTTCTGACTTACTGGCTTTTTATATTTCAAAATTTTCTAGAGCTGTAGTTTTATTTTTGTCTATAATTTGATTACTATGATTTGATTTCAAACAAGACGAAGATGACCTGATGATGTGACTGTCGTCCCGAAACTGGTCTACATCCTACTAAAAAGATATTAAACAGGTAAAATATTCCTATTAATAAGTTAAAATCGATAACCAGATATAGGAACATGAATTCAGATATACTTGCGAACCATGCAAAATATTAATAATACTCTAACCATAATAATACGGTTGTATTTTTTGGCTCCAATATTAATCTAATATTTATGGGGAATTGGAACAACCTTTAAAAGTAGAAGGGAAACTGCTTAAGTTGGTAGAGAAATTTACATATTTAGGCACGGTGATTTCGAACGATGGAAGGATGGCGCAAGAGGTAACAACGAGACTGTGGAAAGGCGCAGGATTTTACCAAAGTGTTAGACATCTAGTATGGGATAAGGATATACCAAAGAAAGCTAAAGTTACCATGTACAAAACGTACTATATACCGATAGTTACCTATGGTGCAGAAGTTTGGAACATAACAGAAAGGGAATGGAGTAGGGTTCAGGCAGGGGAAATGAAGTTTATAAGAGGGATTAAAGGTAAAACAAGATTAGATAGAATGAGAAATGAAGAGCTGAGAGGAGGAATAGTCGAAGAAAGTTTGAGAGAACGAGTAGAGAAGTCGAGATTGAGATGGTTCGGTCACGTAAAGAGAATGGAAGATGTAAGAATCCCAAAGAGAATGAGCGAGCTGCAAATGAATGGAAGAAGACCTAGAGGAAGACCCAGAAGAAGGTGGATCGACGAGGTGAAACGGGATGTAGAAGCAAGAGGAGTACAATGGCAGTATGTGGAGGAAGAAGAATTGTGGAAGGACAGAAGAAGATGGAGAGGCCTAGTAAACACCCAGACCCGAAGATAATCGGAACGGGACAGGATATGTATGTATGTATTTATGGAGGATCTTATGAGGATAAGAAAAATTAATATTTCACTTATCAATCTATATTTTTGGATGAAACTTGATATTTAGCTTCGTGTATTTGAGATCCATCCATTTATGCTTAAAATCATAGTTTATGTGTTTATCATCACAGCTAACCTGCATACTCTTTTCCTGATGTTAATCATTTAGGGAATAGGCAAACTCCTTTATCTATGGACAGATGTTTATGAAACTTGGTATAAATGGTTATAATAAAAATTGTTTTTGGTAGAAATTCCTACTTTCAGTGTTCCTCACAGCAGCAAACCTGCAAAATCTTTCCCATGTTAATCTTATGGAGAAAAGGCAAATAACTATCATATTTATTCCATTTATAGAATTATCATATTTATTGATCAAACTTGTCATACAGTGCAACTCGGTTATTGCGGCCTCGGCCATAACGTCAACTCGGATATAACGTCATTTATTTTTAGGCCCCGCCAAACTATATGTATTTACATAGGAAAAAACATCGGATATATCGTCAGTAAATTCTCAAACCTCGTATATAACTTCAAGAAAATCGGGCCGAGATGAAGGCAACATATTGCTAAATAGAAAAAGTTCGGTCGGTGGTGCAACGTGAGGGCTACGGCTATTGTTTAGCTACATTCTATTTTTAGAAACGGCATTTTATTGCTGTCTTACCGCTAACCACCCCAACCCCCTCCCCTACCCTATATCCGCTGTCGCCGGTCATCAAGGTCAGTGTCAGTGACTCACGTCGCATCAAAGCACTGTGATGCCGTTCGTACGTACCTACAGTTCGTGTAGATATCGTTAGTTCAGTGTATGTCTTTTACAGTTTGTTTTTCATTATTTTAATTTACGAATACAGTATTGAAAAATAATGGCAAGTGTTAAGAGAAAGGTTTTGCTGAAGAAAAGGTGTGAGTTATAAGAGCGTGTGAGGAGGGACGTAAGATAGCAGACGTGTGTTCGGGCTTGTTTTTTAAAATCGAACCAACAGTTGAATTCACCAAGCCGAACTTCATTGCAATATTTTCAAATTCGATTTTTTATATAGTAGAGTAGTCAGTCAGTCATAAACATAAACTTACGGTGTATTTCAAATTACCTTCATTAAATGTCGTAATTTCATGTAAAAAATGTGTTTCCCTATTTTTCCTCGGTTTTAAATTAAAATTATGTAACCTCTTTTATAGCGTCACTCGGATATAGCGTCATTAATTGTATGGTCCCTTCAATGACGTTATAACCAAGTTCCACTGTATATTATTTTTATATTATTGCTTTGAACATTGAGTATGCAGGTCTGCTGCAACAAGGGTATAAAATTGGAGCAACGTGCCATGGGTAACGCTAGTTTATTTATAAATTATTGTTGTTGATGCTAGAATGTTTTACATAGAAGTACAGTCTAAGCAATGGAGACGATAGACCATGTGTATGGTGTATAGTGTCTAAACATTCATACTGCTACTTTTAGAAGTTACCAGCATTGGTTTTTGTGTATTTTTCATTTATATTTTATTTCTACAAAAAAAAAATGCCACGTCTTTGCGGAAGAGCAAGAAATATTGGTCAACGTTCTCATAATACGCAAATGGTCCATAACCACCAATTGAACAGAACAGTAGAAGAATACTTGATAACTAATGCCAATGTAAGAGAACAGATAGCAAACTCACGTGTAAATGAAAATTCAGAGCAACCCAATCAACGTCTTTGTGCTAACATTAAGACAACGTTAGGCACATCAATGAGTGACTGATGCTCACAAAGCAAATGAACGACAGCGGATCCAAAACTACACAAGCACCATTTTATCGTCTTGCGTTTCATTATGATCCTGAAATAGACTATACTTGCAGTATATAGCAATGGACATTAAATGATATGACTTAACATATCATTTAAGTTTATAGTAAAAATGTTTGTCATGAAACGGTCTTATTGTTATAGCTGATTTCCAAGTTTACATTTAAGACAGGACAACGCTACGGGTCCGGGTATCTGACTAGTAGTACATAAATTAGTAGTAAAAACAAAAACCCCACCAAAAAGGTCTGAACACCTAATAAATGTTAGTTCATAAAATTTGTGTGCTGTACTTTTATTTTTTTAAATCTGTAGTGCCCAAAATTCCCTTTAGTGACATCCACCAAAAGCCACTTATCATTACCATGTATGTTTATAATTTAAGTTTAGCTTCGCAACCCAAAGAAAATTCAAAGTTCAGTAAGAGCATCAGAAATCAGAAATTCTTTATTGCCGTATAAACACAATACATGCATGGCATCGTCCAGTACTACATTTGACTATTATATTTTATTCCAATAAGTATTTCATTCTAATATAGCCTATCATTTCCATTACCATTACTTTTAGAAGATAAGTACTCAATAAACTCTTTTACATCATAAATACAAAGATCACATAATATAGCTCTTATTCTATTTTTAAAAGTTTTAACATTTAAACATTTAATACAGTAAGGTAACATATTTTAAAGCTTTTTGCTAAATTCAGAAAAACTGGTAATAGTGGTTTGAAAGTTACATTGAGCTGGTCGAAGGTTGTGACTATTTCTAGTGAAATGACTATGTACTGAATCATTAGTCGCAAAATTATCTACATTCATTTTAACATATAACAAACAATCTAAAATATACAAAGAGGTAACTGTCAAAATTCCAAGCTCTTTAAATAATGGTTTGCAATGAGTCCTACTATTAACATTAAAGATGACTCTGATTGCCCGTTTTTGTAATAATAAAAGTTTCTTTACATTACCAAAATGTCCCCATGCAATAACCCCATAAGACATATGACTTTGTAAATGGGCAAAATACACAGCCTTTAACAAGTCTAAATCAACATAAGCTCTAAGTTTTCTTAACATAAAAATACCTTTAGAAACTTTTTTACACACATAATCTACATGAGCACACCACTTAACATTTGACTGAACATAAACACCCAAGAACTTAACACTATCATAATTACAGGTTTTAAAACTAAATTCAATACTCTGAGTTTTATTACTATTTAGGCTTAGTGAATTAGCAGCCGTCCAGTCTTCAATTATAGAATTAGTTGTAAAAATCAAGTGATTTGCTAGACTAGGGCATTTAACAGATACTTGAATAGCCAAATCATCTGCATACATGTAAGACTTTACATAGTTATTTACAATAGATGAAGATAAATCATTAACATATATAATAAACATGGTAGGTCCCAAAATGGAACCTTGTGGTACACCAGAGAAAACAGGCAAATATTTAGAAAAACTACCATTAAAATAAACAGTTTGATACCTATCTGAAAGGTAAGATTTAAAAAACTTGAAGGCAGATTCACTAAAACCATAATGTTTTAATTTATCAACGAGAATTTCGTGAGATATTGTGTCAAAAGCTTTTGACATATCATAGAAGTTAGCAATAACCTTATTTTTAACATCTAAACTATACAAACAATCTTTCATAAAACTTACAACCGCGTCGACTGTCCCTTTATTAGGCCTAAAACCAAACTGGTTTTCTGAAAACAGTAAATTATTTTCAAAATATTTAATTAGTTTTTTATTTAACAACACTTCAAAAACCTTAGCAATAACAGGTATAATAGAGACAGGGCGATAATTGACATACTCAGTTTTGACACCCTTCTTAAATATAGGAACAACTTTAGACAACTTTAAACATTTAGGGAAAACACACTTGTCAATACACTGATTAAACAAATAAGCTAAAATTTCAGCAATGAAGGGTGCAGCTAATTTTATTATTCTAGAATTGAGACAGAAAACATCCAAACTAGCACTATTACTAAGAGATAAAATTGCACTAAAAACTTCTTCAACACTGACATGATTGACTGAAAAATTACAAGTTCTAATAAAGCTTAATTTATTTAAATAAAATGACATGTCATGACTTGCCTTAGGGGGTGAGGGGGTACCGTAAGGCCCCCAGGCAGAAGTCAGTGCCACTCGAGTTTCGTGGGGCACACTGCTTCTGCAAGACCGCTGTGAAGCAGCATTTTTGCTGCCCGATTGGCCTGGTTGCCGGTCGTGCTGTGTGCTTGCACACAGCCTACTTGGGGTGCCCCTGTTTTTAGCAGAAGGCAGCGGATCTAGACCTGGCGGTCGACAAATTGCCCGTGAGACGGGGAGCAGCGTCTCATGCAGAGTGTTGGGGCGGAGGTGAGGTTCACTGGAACGGCCTAACACTCAGATAGCGGAAGGGCGGAGTGATTGGTAATTACTCAACGGCCACCGCACTGCCGACTGGGACAGGTATGTGTGCAGCTGTTTCAGGACTGAGCTGGGGACGATGAGGGGTGCAACTCCGAAAGGGCCCAGTCTTCAGATGTTGGCGAGCGGAGCAATATTTGCGGAATGGTCGTCAAACTGCTAACACAAAAAAAAAATTCTCAATTCTCGAATAAAATGGCTGATGGAAAACAAACGGATATACCCCAGGTGGGTCGGTGCACTGGCACTCGATCCCACCCCTCTTCGGAGGGCTTGCCCGTGGATTCTGGGGAGGGCAAACAACAGCATATTTTGGAACCCTTGGAGGTGTTGGAGATGGCGCACAGGGCTGTCCAGGCACCTTCCATCGCTAATGATGTTGATTCAGATACATCGAAGGCTGATGTGTCTGGTACGACGACATCAGAAGGAAAGCCAGAGCAGGAGTCTGCCCTGGACATCTCAGACGATGTGATCTGGGCCTCGCTCACCAAGGAACAGCGGAAGGGGCTGCACGCTCGAAGGCTGGAGCTGGTGAGGGAGAGAAAGACCAAGGATGGGACTTGGCTTCCGAGAGAGGAGTACCGCAAGCTGATGAAGAGGAAGCGGCTTGAAACCCCCAGCCCCAAAGGGGAGCTGAAAGACAATAAAGGTGTGTCACCTATGCGCAGGGCAACCAAGGCGGCAGTTGCTCCTGTGAGAAAGAAACCCCGATGGGATCTCAAACCCCCGGCGGAGGGTCAGAACACGCCGGCTCCGATGGTGTCAACGTCTGCAGGTGGTTCCTACAAGGATCGCCTAATGATGATGAAGATCGCCATTGTCCCGACATCGTTTCCGGAGGTGAAACTGTCTGCCGAAGATTGTGGTCTGTTGCAGGGAATTATGTTCGATAAGGTTATCGAACAGACAGAACCGGTTCAGATCCACAATACTTATCAGGAGCTGGGAGCTCTTGTCATCGCCTGTGGCAGTGATGCGACGGTGTCCTGGGTCAAGAGGTCGTTTGACGGGCTTGAGTTCAAGGAGGGCGCCAAGGTGGTTGTAGGGGATTACAAGGATCTCCTGCGGTCCGCCAAGGTTCTTCTGCGGGCGGAAGGGCGCGCCTGCGACCTCGAACCCAAAAAGATTTTGGAGATTGTGCAGGTTCAGAATCCTGGAATCCTGACTGGGGGCTGGCGGGTGGTCAGCTGCAGGAAGGACAAAACTCATTAGTTATAATCATTGATGAACGCAGCGCTCTTTTGTTGAAGGAGAGGGGCTGGCATACCTACCTGGGGATCTCGAGAACTACCTTAAGGGTGCTCTCGGGTGTGGGGTTCGCACCATCTGGGGATGACACTAAACCTCCTCCAGGTAAATTTGCAACACAGTAAGGCTGCGACTGCAGTCCTACACAAGGCCACAGCTAGAGGAGTTGTGGATGTTGCTCTCATTCAGGAACCGTGGGTTCGGAATGGGAGAATTTCAGGACTAGGTGCCCTTGGGGGGCAACTAATCTCTTGTTCTGCTTCCAACTCGAGGGCTTGTGTGTGGGTCAGAAGTGGCCTGGCCCACTCGCCAGTTCTCGAGTTCTGTTCCAGGGACGTCGTTGCAGTTCGGACGATATGTGGGTCTTCTGGCAAACCGCTCCTCCTTGCGTCTGTTTACATGCCCGGAGATGCAGACGCAGTCCCTCCGGCTGAAATGGTGGCGCTGGTGGACCGTGCTGCGTTGGAAGGGGTGGACCTGCTTGTGGGGTGCGACTCCAACTCCCACAACTCCATCTGGGGTAGTAGGGAGACAAACCGCAGAGGTAGGCAGCTTCTGGACTTTACAGCATCTAGCAGTTTGTTTATAGCCAATGTTGGCTCTGTGCCAACCTTTTATAGTCGAGTTGGTAACTCTGTGATAGATTTAACACTTTATTCTGAGGGGTTTCAGGACAGGGTCATAGGTTGGCATGTCTCTCCCGAACCCTCTCTTTCTGACCACTGTCATATCCTCTATGCTATAGGGGACTTTGTGCCTGTTTTGTCTGAATTTAGGAATCCTAGGAAGACGGACTGGGTTGTCTTCAAAAGAAAAC
Source organism: Nephotettix cincticeps (assembly GCA_023375725.1). NCBI lineage: Eukaryota > Metazoa > Arthropoda > Insecta > Hemiptera > Cicadellidae > Nephotettix > Nephotettix cincticeps. The sequence goes on along the minus strand of CM041786.1, from coordinate 57,737,754 downwards.
TTGGTGAAAAACTCAATGGGCAAGCTCTACGAGCCAAGGATACGGATGAACTGGATAGGGCTGCAAGCCTTCTAGGGAACTCGATTGTCTCCTCCTTCGAGGAGAGCTGTCCATTAGCAAAGGCTAGGTCCGCCAAATGCAGCTGGTGGAATTCTGAACTGGCCAGCATGAGGAAACGGGTAAGAGCTCTATTCAGAAGGGCGAAGTCCAACAACAGCTGGGACTGTTACCACAGCATGCTCACCAGGTATAACCTCGCTGTCAGAAGGGCAAAGAGGAAGTCATGGCATACTTTCTGCTCGGGGCTGGAGGGCACTGAGGAAACTTCCAGGCTACGCAGGGTCTTGGCCAAGGATAGAACCCTGACTCTGGGCTCCGTGGAAGGACCTAATGGTGAGTTATTTCACAGACCACAGGAGGTGTTGGAACGTATGGCTGAGGTACACTTTCCTGGATGCATCATTGGTGGAGAAACTGGTGAATTCGGTGAGTCTGCGTCGCGGAGGGCCTGTGCAACCAGGTGGGGTGCCGCCAGCAGGATCATCACCTACAGTAGGATAAGGTGGGCTATAGGCTCTCTAAGTCCTTTCAAGTCACCGGGTCCGGATGGAGTCCGGCCGGTTTTTCTACAACAGGGCGTAGAGATCATTCTCCCGGCCCTTTGTAGTATTTTTAGAGCGAGCTTGGCCCTGGGACATGTTCCTGCTGCATGGAGGACTTCCAGGATAGCGTTTATCCCAAAACCGGGTAAGAATAGTTACACGGACCCGAAATCCTTTCGGCCGATTTCATTGTCTTCTTTCTTGTTGAAGACTCTGGAGAAGTTGGTGGTAAGGTATATATGGGACTCTTCGCTGAAGTCTGCCCCTTTACACCCAAACCAGCATGCCTACATTCAGGGTAGGTCTTGCGAGTCCGCCCTGCACCAGTTGGTGTGCAGAATTGAAGGAGCTATTGACCATAAAGAGGTGGCACTTGGAGCGTTCCTGGACATTCAGGGAGCCTTTGACAACACGGCCTTGGATGCCATGTTGAACGCCGCTAGATCTAGAGGATTCAGCGATGTCATCTGCCGATGGATTGAGGCACTGCTACGCAATAGGTATGTGAAGCTTTCTCTACAGGGAGTAGAGGTAGTAGCCAGGTCAACAAGGGGCTGTCCACAGGGAGGCGTTCTCTCACCCCTTTTATGGAACCTGGTGGTAGACAGCCTTATTAGAAGGCTTAATGATAGTGGTGTCTTTGCTCAAGGATACGCTGACGATATTGCCATCCTTGTGATAGGTAAGTTTAACAATACAGTTACTGACCTCATGAACTCTGCACTAAGGCTTGTGGATGGTTGGTGCAATGAGGTCGGTCTATCTGTGAATCCCTCTAAAGTGGTTGCTGTACCATTTACCAAGAGGAAAAAGCTGACCGAGGTTGGCCCGCTCAAACTGCAGGGGAGTTTGATCAACCTGCAAAACCAGGTGAAGTATCTTGGGATCATTCTGGATCGGACGCTTTGCTGGGAATCTCACTTACAACGGGTTATTGACCGGGGTAAGTGGTCTCTGTTTGCATGCAGGCGTATGGTCGGCGCAGTATGGGGACTGAAACCGGAGCTAATGTATTGGCTCTATGTTTCAGTAGTTAGACCAACTATGACGTATGCGTCTCTGGTTTGGTGGACCAAGATGGACTCAGGTGTTGCTGTGAAAAGGCTGGCAGCCGTTCAGCGGCTGGCATGTCTCATGATCACAGGGGCGATCAGCAGCGCTCCTGGGGCCACTCTTGACTGTTTGCTTGATCTTTTGCCCATAGACATTCACATCAGGATGACTGCCAGAATGGGTGCATACCGCCTCTGTGGAGAAGGCCTCTGGAATAGGCCAGGTGAATTACGTGGTCATACCAGAATTTCGGGAATAGTTCAGAGCGACATTTTAGGTATGCCCTCTGATTATCTTCCGAGAACTTTTTCTTTTGGCAGGTCTTTTCGAGATCTTTTTCCGCAACGGGACGAATGGAAGGATGGAGCCTGCCCACTACCACCCTGTGATCAGGAGTGGTACACTGATGGGTCCAAGAGCAGTCGGGGCGCAGGAGCAGGCATCTACGGGGTGCAGGACAACGTACGGTCAGGTATTTCCATGGGGACCTTCCCCACTGTTTTCCAGGCCGAGATCACTGTCATTATGGAATGTGCCAGAGACATCTTGATGCTGGGTCATGAGGGCCTTTCTATCAATATTTTCTCTGACAGTCAGGCGGCCTGGAGAAGAAAAAAGAAGAGAGAAAAGAAGAGAAGAATTTAAAGCTTTGGACTCGGTAGAGTTCAACTCTAGGGTTGTGTGGGACTGCTTTAGGCTTGTGTCCTGTGTAGGCAGACACAATGAAGTCACCCTTTGTTGGGTTCCAGGGCACTCAGGGGTGGATGGTAACGAAGTGGCAGACGGGCTGGCCAATAGGGCTGCATCATCCCCCCTTTGTGGTCCTCAACCCTTCTGTGGTGTTTCCCGCGCTGCGGTTTTTCAGACTATCAATTCCTGGGCTCCCTAGCCCATTTTTCTTATGACAATCCCTATTGTCATAAGAAAAGATGGGCTGAACTTTCCCTGCATAGAGTTAGTAAGCTTAATCTTCGTTCTCCTTCTCGTCAAGTTGCAAAGAGGTTCCTGAAACTTGGCAGGAAGGATGCCAAACTTGTCACAGGTATCGTCACTGGTCACGGTAATCTGAGGAAGCACCAACTACGTATGGGGGTCTTCAACGGCGACCCCCTGTGTAGGAAATGTTATCTGCAGGAGGAAACTGCAGATCATCTACTCTTTGATTGCGCAGAGCTGGCAGAGGTAAGGTCCTCCACTCTGGGCAACTTGGTAAGGGGTAGTTTTCTGCCTCCTGACGAGCTCGTTGACAGGATGCTGCAGTTTTACAGGTCTCTTCATCTAGAAGATTCCTGATTCTCCAGGAAAGAGAATTTTAGGGGTGCGCAAAAAGCTGCAACGGCTGAAGCGCCTTGGGAAATTGGCCCCTTCGAATGATGATGATGATGACTTGCCTTACAAATTGACTGTTTAATAGACTTAACACTAGTTAAGAAAAAATCATTAAATTTTTCACTACTAAGATTAAGTTTTTGGGAATTGTCCAAAGCTTTATCATTAACACCTAAACTACCTTTAATAACAGCCCAGACAGCCTTAGGTTTACTATTAGCATTAATGACAATATCACAGTAGTAAACTTGTTTTGCTCTTTTAATTTCAATTCTATATTTGGATTTTAAATTGTTGTAAGATTCTTTATAACAGGAACACCCAGTTTTCTTAAACTGATTATATAAAAAAAAACATTTTTCTTTTAAATCAGACAATTGTTTTGAGTACCATTTGGGCTTTCCAGGCCTCTTCTTAACATTACTGACACGTTTCACAGGAAACACATTATCAACTATTTGTAAAAACACATTTAAAAAGTATTCAAATTTATCGTTTAAATTAAATAAGGAATAAAGTGGTAACCAGTTAACCTTACTCAGCAACAAATTGAAATAGAGAACCTTAATATCATCTATAGGCCTAACAATATTAGTAAATTTAACTGGGTTTGTTTTTGTACATCTTATACTATCAACATCAAAACATCCCACTATTGCATGATGGTCGGAAACAACTGTAGGCTCAACATGAACTGAAACAATCCTATCAGTATGAATTGATGTGGCAATATTGTTAATACAGGTACCCTTATTGTTTGAATTATTGGGTAATATCAAAAATGCTACATTTTAAGTTAAAACACATTAATAAATTTACAAATACTGACTTTTGATAACTATCAACCAACAAGTCTACATTAAAATCTCCACTTAATAATACAGAAGCATGTGATTTATTTTTGAGAAACAAAATATTTAAAACATTATGCAAACACTCTAAAAACATATCAAAATTACTATTACAAGGCACTCTATACACTTCTAGACAAATCAAATTATACTTTTGAATAAAAACTGCGGCAACCTCACATACATGAGATACAGAAAGCTCTGCCAGATACTGAAGCTCCTCATATTCCAGGTCTTCCTTCAAAAATATAGCTGAGCCACCCCTCACACCATCAGATCTACTGTATGCACTTGCCAACCTAAAACCAGTCACGCCTACTTCTTCAAGTTCAGTACGACCTACCCAGTGCTCACAAATACATACAATATCAATGTCAAACTTAATGATTAAAATTCTTATTTCATCTAGCTTGTTAATTATCCCCTGGACATTCCAATGCATAACCTTGACACTATCAGTGGATATTAGGTCTGAACTACCGCTTGCCTGGCTGAGTCCAAAAAATGGTCTTGACATTTAACATGATTTCCTTGCATCAAAAAAGAGTTTGCAGTTTCATCATTTAACACATTGTTAATCCCACCTAAACTCGTAGACCGTGTCTCTTGGTTTCTTGGCGCTCGATATTTGCCGATAACACAACCTTGTGGCCATAGGTTAGGGTGCATAAGTTCATCAGCGAACTCAAATGGAACGCCAACCTTAAATGAATTGTATGTGTTGTATCTTGAATTTAATTTTTCACAAAAATTATCAGCAGATCCATTTAGGCCCTTTAAATATGCCATTACATCTTCTTTGCTAACTGAGGGATCGAGTCCCGAAAGGAACAACCAGAACATTCTCTTTGCAGGCTTTAGAGTTGAGTTTTCTTTAATTTCAGAAGAACCATAAACAACTTTATTTCTAGCCTTAGACTTTAACACTTGACTATAACTGCCCTTTGTCAAGCCAACTGGTGATCTACTTTGAGAGTTTTTAACATTAGGATTGGAACAAGGCCTATTATTAAAAAGGCTACGTTGATCATTACCTGTCACACTAGACCTTCCAAAGGACCGTGTCTGATAAGGTCTAGACCTAGAGGCAACTCTTTCATTGCCTCCTAATTTAGGCCTACCACTACCTCGCCCACCTCTGCTAACAACATTTTGCCTAGACCTAGAGGCACCTCTTTCATTGCCTCCTAATTTAGGCCTACCACTACCTCGCCCACCTCTGCTAACAACATTTTGCCACCCATAGTTAGTCCCAGTAATTACATGCTCTGGAGATTGAGAAAAATTGTCAGAAACTTCCTTAGATTCTTCAAAACTAACAGAACTTACACTAGACCTATCCTTATCATCTTTTTGAGCACTGTTAATATCTTCTGCATCTTGACCTAGGTTATCTTGGCCACTAAGTTTATCTATAGCCTTACCTTGAGATCTTGTAATAGGCCTCCTTGGCGCATAAGTTTTTGTAACTTGCTTTCCCTTTACTTCACTTGAACTTCCCAACAACTCTTGGCTTTGGGCTTTGCCACCAGGCCTATTGGTAACTGAACCAACATCAATATTGCTGCTCAAGCTATCCAACTTTTGATTTATTTTCATATTGTCAGATATTACATCTTTTACTAAACCCATCAGATTACCAACCATATCATGAAGATTGAAATACTCTTCAGAACTAACATTATGATTTCTCATAGAAACTAACCTCTCATCACAGACCTCACAAACCCACTTTACTGAGTCACGAACTGATTGAATAAGATCAAATTTAACTTGATCAATATTAAGACAGGATGCATGAAAATGCTTTTGACAGATTGCTTGGCATATAAATGCCGTATCACCTTTATTTATTCCATTTTTACAGCTCCCACATACAGGTACAACTGACTCCACCACCATCTTGGATTCACCTCTTGGATTCTAAACTCATGCCTAACTATCTATAATTATTTGATTTTACAGTGAACCTCCAATAGACATATTAGATAAGATAACTGATATGTAGTGGATAGATGATGTAATACTGCTTTTACGACATTAAAAATAATATCAAACATCTAATGAACCAAAAAAGTCTATACTTGTTCAATAAGGCACTTAAGGTCACTTCATCTATATTTCATTAACTGATACTAATTATTGCAAATAAATTACAGTAGATCCTCCCTTAACCGACATCCTGATAACCAACTTATCCTGATATCCGATTCAGGGCCCAACCTTCTGTCACACGCTCCCATGTTTGCTGAGCCTGTTGAAACGTGAAAGACTTATTCTGCAATTACTGTAAATATTGTATTTTTCAGTTATCATTCATATCTTTGTGTTTAAATTGATGTGTTAGAGGTACAATAACATGAATTACAATACTAGTACCTGGTGACCGAGCTTTGCTCGTTTAGAATAATACATGTATTATAAAAATTAATTAGAAAAATTAAAACACATTTATTACTCAATGAAAACATTTATGTAGTTTAAATAAAACTGATTTAATACACCATAATTAATATAGCACTGAACAAAAAGTATTGACCCTGATGGAGTTTGAACACGCGACCTTCGTTCTACGAGGCCAACTCGCTACCGCTGGACCACGGCGTCTGCCAAATGAGAGACACCGGTTAAGGTGTTTTAGCCAACCTCAATTGTTTTAACTGATCATTTACTGTTTAACTATCCATACAGTTATTATTAGCCTGTGACCAACTGATTTTGATATAAACGGAGGACTGATATATTATTAGGACTGAAAAGCAAAAGAGAAATTTAATTTACACATATTAATTGGTTTGTTACAGTGGCTCAAGCAATACAACAAAAACGTTTTCTATCAAAACACGGAAGATTTTGGAAATACTCTTTCCTGCTTTTATTTCGCACAGTTATGTTACCCTTAAGTTTTTACAAATTGTTTAATAACCTGATAATTTTACATTTATTACATACATAAAATAAAATAAATATTTTTGAAAAACCTCTATTCACATATTGTTCCCCGCCGTCTTCAATCAAGAACTGTCAAACGGTTATAAACAGCTGTTTTGGTTTGTATTGTTTACATTTTATTCTCCATAAGCGTAATGTTAAATTTTTAGATTTTAAACTTAATATTAAAAGAAAACACGAATTTTCCTGGACATTAGACCTATCTAGAACTTATTTTCTACTCGGAAATTAGTTATTTCCAAAATTTAAAGAAATTCCTTAGTGCCGTTTTCGAGATCTGTGTGTAAATATACAAACCTTGCTCGTATTATAGTATTGGATATAGCTATTTTCTTATCTAGGAAATGTATTTTATTTGCTCCTTCCAGTATCCAACTTTTTGCTGTTCTGACTTTGGTTTGGTCCAATAATTTTAGGATATGGGAGGTTCTAATGTAATGCTCACACAAAATCATGTTACAATGACATACACAGCCGATTGAGCAGATGGACAATGGGATAAGTGTCTTGAAAATATTAACAAATAGATTAACAACATTTAACCCATTCCCGTCTAATGACGTACATTTTACGTCAGCGTATTTCGCTAGACAGATGTCTAATGACGTGCGCCGTGCGTCCCGCAGCGCACGTCATTAGACATCCGCGATAGGTTAGATAGGCCGTCATTAGATAGGCCGCGTGATGGTTATGAGCAAACAATGTGCGTTGCCTGCTTATATTTCGACGTAGTTCTTTTTTCCGCCGTTAGGTGTTCTAGTTCATTTCTCATCCGATAGATGGTGTTGGCGTCCTCTTTTATCATCTTATTTAGTGTCAAATGTTCCGTATTGACAGTAAATTATTTTCTCGTTCGCACAACTCGTTTAACGATTGTATTTATTGATGATAATTCAGTTATAATGATTATTATTTAAAGATATATCATTAACTATTTATTACTGCAGGTGACTAGAAGTAGATCTGCCAAATGAAATAAAGGAATCTTTTGAAAATAAAATAAAATTTGACGAAAAAAAAGTACCTACTTGCTTCTAAGTCTAGAGCTTGGAACTGGTGAAAAAGTACAGTAATAATTTTTTTTCTTCCTAAAAGTGATTGTATACGCAGTTAAAAATTATAAGGAACAGAGCAAAGGAATCAAAACATATAATTCATGAAGTTACTGTTAATTCTTTCACGCTAATAGTGACCGCGCGGTCGTAGTGAACGAGGCTCGATTTTCGTTCAGCCCAGGTGGCCTCAGGCGTCGACCGTTCTGCCAGACAGGAATGGGTTAAAAACTATATCAATATTGCTGAAACATCGATATTATTTTTTTTAATACATACAAAAAGGAACTTGAATGACTATTACATCAAAGAAAGAAATATAACACAAATACATTGGTGGCCTGGGAATTCTGTATTTAAATTAACTAAAATTGCTACTCGTTAACCTACCAAGTACAAAAAAGTAATAGTCTATTCTGTTACAATATTCAATTGGAGATGTAAATCTTTCCTTGTAAAACTATGAAAATATTGTAGAAATAAGCATTGGTTATATTTTTCTATCATAAAAAATGTATATTTTCCTGGCAAAAATATATGATTAAAAAATAAAAGGATGACTTACCCAGTCAATGCCATTTCTTAAATGTATTCCTATAAAGCCACCTTTTGGCAATTTGGTCTTGATGAAGTTATCAGCTGTAGAGTCCAGGGACGGGCTCCACTTCAAGAATTGTTGCAAGTCTCGGTTCTCAGCCTGCACTGGAAAACTGGCTGGTGCACCGGCAAACGCCAACACTGCCCAAAATAAGCTAATGATTAAGAATTCATGTAAATCATTTCTGGACATTTAAAATCTTTAGAAAGTTATTCTATGTACATTATATTCTATCATAAATGGTAGTTATTCTATTATACATGGGTATGTATTAAATGAAAAGTATTGTGACTATCCACATTAAAGCGTGTTTACACCAGTTAAGGCCAGTAGACTGGCAGGTTACTTGAAGCAGGTAACTTGAGGCAAGTTCGGTCCCCATGTGAACCACTAAGCTCGTAATCACAGGCAAGTTGCCTGTCAACCTGCTTGGCATGTAGACTTGCACGAGGAGTAGACAACCTACCCCCCACCACTCGAAAATGGCACCTGCTGCACAGCCTGCCTCGCACTAACACCGTGTGGACAACTCAGTCTGTCAAGCAGAGCAAGTGAGCTAATATTGTGAAAAACAGTAACAGTGCTGTAGAATGTTTGTTCATTTTTTAAATTGTTACATTTTATATTGTGTAATACTGTACTAATTCAATGTCTCCAAGTTGGTCCGAAGAGATGAGAATTAAGTTTTTGGAACTTTATAAGGACCGGCCTTGCTTATGGGGTCAGTTTTCTAAACTGTGCAAGAACAAGAATGCATGCGAAACAGCCATTGGTGAAAATAGTTTCTGCTACAAAAATTTAAGGGCTTGGAATGACTGAAGCTAAACCTAAAATAAAAGTATAAGAGCCACTTACTCAGGTTTAATGGCCAAAACAGTGAAAAGTGCAAAATCAGGTGTAATTTCTTGTACGTCATCATAAGATAATGTAGAAAATGCACTTTCTGTCATATTCCACATCAAACACTGGCTCGCTTACAACCCAAGTCGTGTGGACAGGATCATCGGAGAGTCTCTGTTACAGTAATTTGCCTCGGGTTACCTGCTTGCCTACTATCCTTGTGTAAACGCGGCTTAATTCAATATGTGCAATGCCGTGTCAGATTGTCTTAACTATGCAGAAAACATAACAGCAGTGAATGAAAATTACAGTCAATGGGCACTCACTTTAAATCTTGCTTGTAAACCAAAAACATAATTAATATAATTGAATTCCTACTCTAACCTATACATACATAACTGTAGATTATAATTATTTCACTGTTACACGTATATTTAACTCTATAAATTTAAGAATTGGCCAAAACAGTTAATTTCTTTCTCTCCTTATACAAGTACACTAGAGTCCCGGTAATCCAAACTAATTGGGACCGAATTCGGATTACCAAGTGGTTTTTATTATCAGGGAATGCAGGGTAACGTTGCATTAAAAGTACAGTAGTAATAAAATCCATTATTTTAGACCCAAACTAAGTTTTTAGACCAATTAACTTACGTCTTCCAGATATAGGTTTGTCCACTAAGTCTTTTGCCTGAAATGCATCAATTCCTGCAGGGACGTTCTATCCATTATGGACTCGTCATTAGAAATACAAAACACGGCACACATTTACAAATGAAAACGAAAAATGATAAAACAGTGCCATCTGTAGGCCTCAAAATTTTGTAAAATGATAATAAAGAGTCATTCCAAGAATCGAGTCTATTGAGATGTACTGTGACTGTACTTAAACTTTGTGTAAGTATATACTGTGAGTGATATCGCTCTACGCCATCTCAAGCAACAGTGTACTGCTACATCCGCATACGTGATGTTATGAGACGATGGCACAACTTTGCATTGGCTAACAGGATTTCTTTGTTACGTCAAAAGTTGATAACTGAACTCTTACGTTCCAAAAAGTAAGTTATTGTGTTTAATTGACAGTGTGTACATAGTACTGTATAACTAGTGATACCGTGCTACAGATTATAGTGTTATAACTCAGATTATATTGCTTACTTTTTAATTTAAACTCAATAACCTTTTTCCCAACAGGTAGTTCGGATTAGCTGGATATTCGGATTACCGGGACTCTGGTGTACATGGAGAAAGTATTCATTCTATCAAAATTTTTGATTATGTTTAAAGGTAGTTTACTTATAAACTCCTTAAAAAGTTTTAAAAATACAAATCCGCTCTAACTATTTTGATTAAACTTTCATGGTTTATATTAAGGTCCCAAATAATATGACACCAACTTTACGTCGGTTTAACTAATGGTTCAAAAGTTATGATCTTTTTTTGTGGCAAAACAATAATTTTAGAAAACAATTTGACTAACACCATTATAACCAGCTTAAACAAACTAAACAAATTAGTACTTTGAATCATTAGTCAACTAATGATTTCACAGTTCAGTTGTATGTAAAAATGTTTGTATTACTTCCCTGTGGGAAATAGGTTAGATCAGGGATATGTCTAAAGGGAATTTTTTCGCTTCTTCTTAACAGCTGTTCTTATTTTCTTATATATTAAATATTCAATACAATAGCTCTAGTATTTTCTATGAAAACCGTTGTAATCATCTTAGAAATTGCCAACACTCCCCCCGCCGGAGCTAAAGCATACCTATGTCAAAAATCCAAAAAAAATCTAACAATTAATTATTTATCTTGATTTCCCTCGTTGTTAGTGCAAGAAATTGGATGACTATTTTTCACACAATGAGTTTTTAAAGGATATTTAAATAGACATCATAAAATATGTAGTTGTATTAAAGTTTATATTTTACTTAAGGGAGAAAGTGTTGTCAGTCTACTGATAACATTTATTTTTTTATTTTTGTCTTGCCCATTACACGGTAGTGGATTTATACTTTAAATATTTATTTATATATCAAAACCTGTGGGGAATATTTATGTCTCTGTTTTTTTGTTTCCTATAAAACATTTACAAGGAAATAATTCATATTTAAAATGTAAATATGTTAAATGATGGAAGTATCTATTTTATGCTTCAAATATTAGTTCTTAGCTATAGTAAAATATGTAATATACTTACAACAGTACGTGAGGACACAGTGAACAAATGGCCATCACTGAGACCAAAATAGTGACAAAGAAGAATAAAATACTCCCCCATTGGCATAGTGGTGATGGGGAAGGAATATAACTGGAGATGGATCTTCTAATGACCTTGACTCGCTTAATACACACTCATTTGCACGATTATATAAAGGTGGGACACACAGGATTGAACCATGAGGATCCCGACCATGAGTAATCTCAATTTGGCTTGCGAAAATCTCACCACTTTACCACATAAAATAAACGGTAACCGGGTTGGGTTGACGTTGACGTTGGACACATTTTTTGGCTTAATTTGAGATTGCAGAGAACACCTGTTTTCTTTTTTTAATCAATTAATTTAACTAGAGGAGGTAAGAACATTTAGTGTTTTTTGTGTTTAGAAATTTGTTTGTAATTAGTATAAAGACATAAAATGGATATTCAAATAACATGTTTGAGTTCATAGCACTCAAAGGCTTAAGAGATGTTGAGTTTTTAAGAATCCAGTCTGAGGTTTCTGTACCAGAAACATAAATGTTTGATTTATCAAATGAAAGTAAAGTTAAAAGTTGAATACCTGGCCACTTGGTTGGAGGATATTTCTCGTTCCACATCTCCACCATGTTAGAATGGTGCACATCGTAATGAAGAGGACTGTAGAACTCAGAACCGACAAAGTCTATCTCAAATGTATCCCAGAATGGTCCAAATGGATTTCCTTCCTTTGCATTACAACCATTATCCTTTCCTCTTACGACGTAGCAAAAAGCTTTAAAAGAAAACATTTTAAAAGCTAAGTTATCCATTATATCTTTAAGAATCAAATCCTCTATAATTTTAAACACAGAAAATATTCTTAACTCATTGCTCATTTCATTTTAGGTTAGGTTATTTTTTTCTTCTTAAACCAGTTTTTCCCCAAGAGTAAAATGACAGAATCACAAGCTGGTTAATACATGTTGTCCCCTATCCAATAGCCCAATGAAAATATTGGGAATATGTCCAAAATTTACCAGCAATAGCCTAAATATTATATGCAAAAAGAGTTAAGAGTTATTATATGCAAAGAGAGAGTTAAAGAGTTAAGAGTTAAGGGTATGTAGACTTATTATGAAAATCCCAGCTTGTTCATGTTCCTAGTTATATTTTTATTCAGTTCGTCATATTATATAGAGTGCTAAAATAAACTATCCATATACACAAATAATTTAAGATTATCACAGATAAATAGAAGAGTATTTTAAGACACTTCAACTGCTACATTTATTTCACAAAGTGTTCATAACTTACAAAGTATTGAGAAAGTCTGTGTCTGGAACTTCATTTTCAAAGTTGATTCTAATTTGATTGTAAGACTACAATCATCCTAAGAGTAAATCAAATCAAATACCAGGAAATTCATCAAGTTTGTTGCATGTCAAACATACAATGATATTTTACTATTCAACTTCATAAGGCTTTGTAAAAAAGATAAATTTATCAGCTAGATCATTGGTTTCTAAACATTTTTGAACCACAACCCACAACATAAACATTATTTCGCGACCCACTACTATTTAAGATACTTTCGAACACAAGGTAATTCCCTTCAATGCTTGATAAAAATAAAATTGTGACCTGTTTTTTAACTGTTTCCTTTTATTTCAATAAAATATATCCATACTAAAATTTTACTAATAATAAACTAAAAAAATGATGGTATGGGATGAAAAAAGAGCAGTAAAAAACTAAAAATTTATTTAATCTTCACCAGGAAACGTACAACACGAAATGAAATATTATTAAGCCTACTGGGTTTTTGACTATTTAAAAAGAGACCATTTAGCTACAAAGTAATAGCTGGAAAAGGTCGTTTAATAATATGATATGACACTATTTTTCCTCAACGAGAGATTTAATATCAGGATTGAATGAAGACATTTTCAGTCTCAAGTCATTTTCCACTGCTTGTTGATTTCTGTATTTGTTTTTAAAATACGCCAATGTTGAAATGATTGTTCACATAAGTATGTGGTACTAAACCCCGTCAAAAACTTCATTGTAATGCCATTGCAAGACCAGGATAGCACGGGAAATACTAGCGCCTAGTCACCGGGTTGCCACACCGTGCCAATACCGGCCGGTTTAAACGCGACGTTATCTTACTTTCCAGCTAATATTCTTTTTCTATTTAAAATTATATTTTAACTCAATCGAATATGTCCAAAGATTAAATCGTGATCCACAGTTTAAGAACCACTGAGCTAAATAATTATTTTTATATTGATCAAAGGAATACTGATGACCCTGAATTGTTAAAATTATAAATCTCATCTTCATATATTCCAACATTCAACAGCAGATGTATGTTATCCTGCCATATGTGTGTATGCTGGCTGACCCATACTACATTAGCTACATCTCCTTTGCACCAGATTATGCATTTCCATAATCCTATGAGCAAGGTTTGTATACAAAGGATCTCAAAAAGGCTCTACATAATTTCTTTAAATTTTGGAAATAACTCATTTCTGAGGAAAAATTATTTATAGACAGGTCTCATGTCCAGGAAAATCCCGTTTCCTAATACCTGTATTGAACTTAAACTTTTTATATTGAACTTTTTGAGATTCAAGTTTAAAGTTATGAAAACCAAATAGTATTTTATAAACAATGTTGACAGTTGGTGAGAGTTGTTGATTGAAGATGGCATAAAATTTATTCCTATGTTCTATTTCACCTGCAGATGTGAATAAAGGTTTCGGGTTTCATTTAGGCTTATCTATAATATTATAAAGAAGAGGTGGTTTCTGAATGTATGTTTATTTTGTGTATTTCTACACCAGAAACATTTTTAATGTTTTGATGGGGAACGATCCAAAATTCGGTCTTGTTACTACCTAACGTCAACCTGATGTTATGAAGCATTATTAATTAACCCAATGCTCAATTACGATTATTGATTAGCCCAATGACGAATGGTGACTGAGTCCAGACTCGACCCTTGCGGTATTCAATCCAGCAACATTCGGTTTTGAAGGCGGGTAACCATAATAATCGCCATTTTCAATACCAAGCCAGTTTGTTTGTTTATTTGTGGGTTTGTTGTGGCACGTAAACATGAAAAATAGTGAACCGACCGGTTTGAATTTTACACAAAGTTAGCTCTCGAACTCACGCATTAATTATTAATTTCCTTAATTCGCACGTATTAATTTCCTTAAAATGCCTTCGGGCTATGCCCTGTGAACACCCTAGGTTTCAATGATTACATTTTCACAAAGAATGAAAACATAAAATTACTTGAATGTCAACAGCTGTGAACACTAAAATTTCACAGGGAAGCAGAAGACACAGATTTGCTGTAAATGTCCTAAGTTTTCATGTTTATAGTTTCTATTTTCACCATCTGTTTACACTACTTTTTACAGTCCAGGAAGAAGAAGAAATAAAGTTCATTTTTATAGATAAACTGCTGGATCAAAATTAGTATTGTAGAAATTGGTAGATTTTAAGTGTTTTCTCCCAATGTCTGTCTCTATTATGTTATTCCTTATCCTTTCCCAATATTAGTTAACAGGTGGTACTTTGTCATGTTGTAGACACTTGTGTTCATAAAGTTTTGAGATCGAGTTTAGTGTAAAATAACTTACTATCGATAAATACCTCTTTTAATGTGAATAGTATTTTACCTGAAATAAAGCATTTTTCTTAATCAAATTTTCATGTTTTATAATATATATATTTCATGCCAAAGAGAAAAGGTACCTAACCTTTCCCAAACCTTTTTTACCAGTGCGAAGGACGGGTACTTTTGCTTGTATAATATAAGTACTTTACTTACTTACTTACTTAACTTTAACTTTAACTTAGAATAAAACATGTATTACATAAGTTAATTAGCTAAATTAAAACACATTTATTTTGTACTCAATGTAACCACAGTTTATATGGTTTAAATTGAAACAATTTATACTTTTAACTAAAATGGCAACTAACACAAGTAGGTATTTTAAGCCAGGTATGAATAATAAATGAGTGTAGGATGATTGTGGCGAGATCTTGTAGTCGTTTACTGACTAGATGTTTTTAAAATAAGCGTACATTATTATAACTCGACCAGATGAAGGTGCAAATATAATTGTATCATAAGATTGAAATTATAACGGAGATATATATTTTTTTGTTATTTTCAACTGAGGTTTTATGGTTATCGGTTATCAACCCCAAACTATGACTACTAACAACACTATTACTATTACTACTATTGACAGATTGAAGGTTTATAAAAATGTATACTTACCAATTCGTTTTCTGGGAGGCCAAACTTCTGGTGCAATGTATTTCATGAAGTTTTCCATTGTGATAACCTGGTGAAACTGTTGAAGAGGTTTCACTTGAAAGT
Organism: Nephotettix cincticeps; assembly: GCA_023375725.1. Classification (NCBI taxonomy): domain Eukaryota; kingdom Metazoa; phylum Arthropoda; class Insecta; order Hemiptera; family Cicadellidae; genus Nephotettix; species Nephotettix cincticeps. Next base: position 57,721,883 of record CM041786.1, on the reverse strand, counting down.
ATGTATCAAATGGTACTTGGATCTGAAAAAATTGATTTTGGTGGACAACTGTTCAAAGGAACATTCCCTTTATACATATCCATAGTCTAAGCTATTTCCTAAAGAGAAGTAAATACATTTTTTTATACTGGCAGTGATTCAAAAGACAGATGGTTTTTACTTAGGTATGGCAAAAGAATTTAAGGTCCTTTTTGATTTAAGCCATTTTTTAACGTTATAAGGTTACAGTATATTCACGTTTAGTAAAATACATCAATTTTATGTTATTACTCTTATTTGACTTTAAATGGTTTTATGGCTGTAGGATATTCCTCAGTCTGAAATGTTTTATATTAGTCAATATAATTTTGGATAACAGTTAAATGCTTTTCATTTCAGGTTCCAGCAATCGACAGGAAAAATTTCTCCTTGTTTCTTAGGGGTGTGATGCACAACAAAATTTTGACTCATTGCAACGATGTGATTTATAGAATTTTGATTTGATTTGAAGCAATAAGATTCGATACAACACAAAATAATTTCTTAAAAAGAAATATTTATGGAAAATCATATAATTGATGATATTAAAAACACCTTGAAATCAAAGCCAAAAAATATAGGGTATTAGACAATTAAAAAATTTTACAAAGTTTGATAAGGAATTTTTCACCCTGGACAAAAATATCACCATAAGAATATATTTGTACCATGAACAAGTAAAATCAAAATTTCTCAAAAATGGCTCTAACAATTTTGATTAAAATTTGCAAATATAGTGCGTAGAGTATTATATTATTTTATACCACCTGTATGTCTGTAAAAATTTATTATAAAATATACCAAATCATTTGTTCAATATTTAAAATTTAATGTCAAGACAATCAAATGCCAAAATATTTATAATCACTGTTCATTACTGTTTATTATTCTTACATTTCTATTCTCTCAATTGCTTGAAAACGTTAATACAGTAAACCCTCTCATATCCGGACTAATGTGGCGACGGCCGATACGGATAGCAAAAAATCCGGATATGAGAGGGGAATAAAACATCCGGATATTAAATAAAAAAACCACTATAATATCAAAACTCAAAAAATCACATAATACAGTACAAATTGGTACAGTGACAACCCTTTTTCTTTTTCCGGCCATAATAACTTATTGCTACCCAAAACTAAAACGAACCGTTACAAGAAAGACAAGGTCACTGAAGCAAAACAAAGGCGACACTGACCACGGCGGCAGGTGTTGTCACTACAGTACACGTGATGCGTTGGCTTGGCTATTGGGGTGGGTACGGACAGGTAGGGTGGGGAGGTTTATTGTTTCGTAAGTCAGTGACCTTGCACCAGATACAGACAGTAGCGCTAGAGAGAGACTCAGGGACTCGGGACTAGGGTGACTCATCGTTTCCCCATTCCGCTTTTGAAAATTAACACTGTCCACATGCCTTCAACCCCGCTTTCGGCGATCGACGCGCTACTAACCGGCCTTCAAACATCGTTCGCGACTACTGGTTTAACAAACATTGACCTCATAGAGTAATATGAAATTTTTGCATTCTTTCAAAATTACGTCCGATATCGGAGGATCTTACTGTATATTAATTAAACGAAAATTCATTATCTGTCAATAAATATGAGTGTTATTTGCCTATTCTCCATAAGATTAACATGGGTAAGAGTGTGCAGGTTTGCTGCTTGAGGAACACTGAAAGTAGGTTTTTCTAGGGTAAACAATTTTTATTTTGACCATTTATAAAAAATGTCATCAACATCAGTCCATAAATAATATAGTTTGCCTATTCTCTAAATGATTAGCAAGGGAACAAATATGCAGGTTAGCTGCCGTGATTTACACATAAGCTATTAAGATATCGATTCCGGACCACCGCCGTCAACTTATACTACATTTAGACTTAGTTAACTTGTTCGGCCACCATCCGCCGTATCGGAATGAGATTTTTTAATGTAAAGGTAGGGTTGTGATACATGATTTTAAATTATCTTTTTATGATGAACACGATTTTGCAATTTGTTTTAATTATCTCTAATCATTTTTGAGATATTGACAATTTATGAAATTAATTGAATTTTTCAATACCCCCTAATTGTATCAATAACAGCTGACCTTTAGTTCAGTAAATGTTCAAACTGGTATCCTCCAACTTCCTGGCAATAGAAGATCCTGTCATAAACGACCGCCTCACTCGTATATATAATTCATATCCAAACATATACATAGAGAATTTACTGTTTCGACAAATTTGCAGTAAATATATCCGTTTTAGGATATCCCAAGAACAAAAATGAGGTTTTTATTTTATGTCTATCTGCATGTGTGTTTTGTGTATGCGTGTGCAGTGGCGTAGATACAGGGGGAGGTTAAGGGGGATATATCCCCCCCATAACGATCACGTTTACTAATAATTTCAAAACAAAAAAAAGCCTGAAATAACGTCAGGTGTAACTGGACGAAATCGATCGCCAATTTAACAACTTTTGTATATATTTACTGTTTGTTATAAGAACATAAATTTAATAGAATAATGTTGGTAAAACAAACAGTATAGATATAACTCGAAAATCAGAATCAGAATCATTTATTAGCCAAAAACATTACCTAAATGTACAGGCTATTGTCATACAATATATTTCATAAAATTAATTTCAGTCTTTTCTTATCACAGCTGTGCTAGAGTAATAGCAATCAGTAATATTATACATGCTTATGGTAATATAAATGGTAACCATGTATCCTACACTAATAATATCAAAGATTTATATAATAAACTATTAAAAAATAACTTTAAATAATAACTTTAAAACATTTAAAACTAACGGACAGTAACAAATATAGACATCTAAAAGTATAACAATTTTTTAAGACTCTTGATATTGAATGGCTCTGTGATGAGGTAAATTTTGAAGTATGTGCTGTGTCACTTGAGGACCATAAAACTATTGTTGTAAGTATATACAGATCACCTTTAGGGGACCCTAATATATTTTTAGATAAACTTGAACAACTATTGTATATATTATCCAAGTTTAACAACAGTAAAATCCTCATTGGTGGGGACTATAATGCTCATTTCGATGTTACTACAGATCCGCCTAGACCTTATGTTATCAAACTGAAGTGCCTATTGGACCAATTTAATTGTCACTGTGCCAACAACATGCCAACCAGGCTCACAGCTTGTTTGGATAATGTAATAACCAACCAACAGGAAAATACCTATAGCATAGATATTGTTAATCTTGACATTTCAGATCACTCTGCTATCTTGCTATCCAGCCTTTTGAATGCAGGACAATGTAAAGATGACCAGTCTAAGACCTTACTGTACAGAAATGTGTCTGAAAGCAATCTGAACAAACTTAAAGCGAAGCTGATTGTAATTCCTTGGGAACAGACTTTAAGTAACATAACTGGTGGAGCTGAGGAAACTTTCAATACTTTTTTTGAGATATTACTCCATTACTTTGATAGTTTTTGTCCCTTGGTCAAAGCAAGTAACAAAACAAAAAGTATAAAGGTTGGCAAGGTAGGCTGGCATAAACTTTCTGTTAAGTGCTGGTATACTACTTACCTCAAACATTTAAAAAATACCGTAATGTCCTTCAGAACCATTTTTGAAGTAAAAAAAGATGAACCTTCAAGGCAGGCGTATATCCAGAGCAGGAATAATTACAAGAAAGCCGTAAATCAAGCAAAGCTTGACTTCAATGCGAGCCACCTCGAGGCAGCTGAAAATAAACCTAAAGCTGCTTGGAGACTTGTGAAGGCGATCCGGGGGCAGGAAGATAGATCGGCGGTCGAGGATGTCTCACCTGACGTTTTCAACGAGTTCTTCACATCATCAGCAGCGGCTATGGCCAACGACGGAATTCCAGACGTAGAAACTATGGACTTGATTGGGCGACCAGAGGAGCTTCTTCAGGAGTTTATGTGGCAAACAGTGTCATGTGAGGATGTGTGCGGTGTTGTGCGAAAAATGAAAAATTCAAAAAGCAGTGATATCTATGGGTTCTCAAATTATGTCATTAAGTGTATTATTCAATCCATCGTAATTCCATTAACCTTTTGTTTTAATCTTTGCCTATATGAAGGAGTTTTCCCTTCAGTTTTAAAATTAGCAAGGGTGATTCCATTGTATAAAAGTGGTGATAAGATGTTGCCTCAAAACTACCGACCTATATCTCTAGTCCCTACTATCGGTAAGATATTGGAATCAATTGTAAAATCACAGGTATGTTTTTATTTTGACTGTTTTAATATTTTAAGCGATTCACAGTATGGTTATAGTGCTGGAAGGTCAACAACCGATGCAGTTGATGTTTTGGTTCGTAAAGTCATAGATTCTTATGAGGCAGGTGGTTTTGCTCGTGTAACTGCCTGTGATCTCAGTAAGGCTTACGATCGTGTTGATCATGATATTTTGTTAAAAAAACTCAATTTCATTGGCTTTAATGGACTTTCTTTGAGGTTTTTTGAATCATACCTTGCAAACCGTAGTCAGATTGTGGACATAAATGGTGCGAGATCAGCTCAAGCTGCACTCATAGCAGGTGTGCCCCAGGGATCGGTTTTGGGGCCCATCCTGTTTTTTGTGATGGTTAATGACCTTATTAATGAAGTCAAGTACAATAATGTTTGCTGATGACACCACTTTTGTTAGCACAGCTTCAAGCCTTCAGCTGGTAAATACAATTTCTAATGATTCACTTCAGAGTGCGATTAACTGGCTCAAACTGAATAAATTCACAGTCAATGAAGCAAAAACACAAAATGTCACTTTTACCTTAAATATTGTAAGGCCTCACAATATCAATATCAATGACAATGTTATAAAACTCTTAGGTTTAAAAATTGACCATAACATGACTTGGGCAAATCAAATTGATTTATGTGTGTTGTAGACTATCAAAAGTTTTATATTTATTGAAAGTTTTAAAATTTCATGTTCCTACAGTATATATTGGAAATGTTTATTACGCTTTATTTCATAGTATTATTATCTATGGTTTGATCCTTTGGGGCAACCGTTCTAGAATTAATGAAGTTCTGGTGTTGCAAAAAAAAGCTTTGAGAATAATGACAAGTGCAGATTTTAGAGCACACTGCAAACCCATTTTTGTAGATCTTAAGATAATGACTGTGATAAATCAGTATATTTACATGCTATGTCTCTATGACAAAGATAAAGAAATGATTTTAAATAATAATAAAATGCTTTTCATTTTAGGTTCCAGCAATCGACAGGAAAAATTTCTCCTTGTTTCTTAGGGGTGTGATGCACAACAAAATTTTGACTCATTGCAACGATGTGATTCATAGAATTTTGATTTGATTTGAAGCAATAAGATTCGATACAACACAAAATAATTTCTTAAAAAGAAATATTTATGGAAAATCACATACAACTTCCTGGCAATAGAAGATCCTGTCATAAACGACCGCCTCACTCGTATATATAATTCATATCCAAACATATACATAGAGAATTTACTGTTTCGACAAATTTGCAGTAAATATATCCGTTTTAGGATATCCCAAGAACAAAAATGAGGTTTTTATTGAATGATTTTTATTGAATGGTTTTTAATGAAATGATTTTAAATAATAATATTCATATGCACAAGACTAGAACCCAGGGAAAAATACACATTCCTCGTGTCAGGTTAAGTAAAACACAAAAAAGCCATGTAATATTAGGCTCAAAACTGTTAAATCATCTTCCTCTCAACCTGACATGCTTACCTTATAAACATTTTAAAAGTAAGCTTTTTTCCTTTCTAGTCACTACACCCTTTTACAGTGTTAAAGAATTTTTGAATATAAAATACAGTGGAACTTGGATAATTCGAACTTCTGTAATTCGAAAACTTCTTTATTTCGAAATTTTGTCCTGGTCCCTAGAATTTTATATAAAAACAATGTTAAAATATCTTGGTTAATTCGAATAATATTTTGGATAATTCGAAGTTTTTACAGCGGAAATCTATAGTGTGTGTATAAGTGAACAAGTCATTGTGTGCGATTTTCCAGGAAACGACCTTCCGTTCGGGCTTCCTGTCCTTAGACTATTTTTAGCTAGATCAACGCGCCCACCCCACTCACGAGTCCACTACTGCTCATAAATCACAACATTGACATCTGTGTATATCATCGGTGGTGGTTTGTTCCGATATTCGTCGTCTGCTTTCATGTTAACACGTCGTGTGTATGATGGCTTCGTCAAAGCGAACCTACAAATCTCTGACATTGCAAGAATAAATATCGGCGATCAAGGAGGTAGAGAAGGGATTTGAAAAAGTTTGTAATAGTTAGTTTCGGGATCCCTCCAAACACATTATTGACATTTAACAAAAATTAGGATTTTTAATCAATAATATCTTCATTAACCTAACTTTTTTAATATACAATGTTAAAACATGATGTTTGATTGTGTATTTCAACCACTTGCATAAACTTTTCTAATTCGAATTTTTGGATAATTCGAATTTTTTTTCTGGTCCCTTGAGGTTCGAATTATCCAAGTTCTACTGTATAACTAAAAGCCTAGTCAAATGTTTTTTCTGTCAATTTCTTTTCATTTTTCATATTATATGTCTAAATGTTAGATTCTAAATGTTATATTTGTTCAAAGCGCCACTAAGACAGCACCAGTGGAAACCACGAAAATATCTCAGCTCAAATTATACTATACGATCGTAACAACTTTATTGAGAAAACCCAATATAGTTTGAATGAGATGCAAAACTGGTATATCGAAAACTGTTCTGATAAAACTAAACTTTAGGAATTTCATAACAGGAAAAAACCTGAACCAACTCCTCAGCTGATGCTTAATGGGGTTGCTCTCACTTCTTGTGAAAAAGTTAGGTACCTTGGCCTGCACATTACCAAAAATCTTAAGTGGGACGAGCATTTTAACTCCTTAGTGTCAAGATTAGCATGTAATCTACTTAATTGCTACCATTTTGAAAGAATATTTATGTGGAGCGGCCTACTGTAAAGTAGATGAATTAACAAATCCAGCCTAAATGTCTTCATACCACTCTGACGACCACGTCGCACAAGCGATGCTAGTGGGACAATACCAAGTAAGTATCAAGTACCTATAATTAACTTTTATAAAGTTATAAATTAATGAAAATACAAAATTATTACTAGAATTTAATTGTGAATGGACACTGCTACTATCTAGCGGGTTTCCTGGAAACTACGTCAAACAACGCCGTATACAGAGCATTGTTCACCAAAGCACAAGAAACTGCCGTATGTCTAGGAACGGACTAGGCGGGATCCGTATCAGAAACTACCATATGTCTAGGCCGATGAGTTAAACTTCAAACTATTGATTCTCAATCAAAGACCTAAGCGAGTTTAAACAATTACTTCAGCACAGTATTGTGGTATAGGTACCATATTTTTATTTCTATACATTGTGCTACACTGGCCCCTATGATTGCCTCAAGACTTCACAGCGTTCCTACTGCAGTCCTGCAGTCACATTGGTGGGTGGGTATCAAATTCTGGTGAGAGACAGGGGTATTGAATTCCGTGTTTAGACGGCATTCAATGCCACGGAGTATTGGGTGACAGGGAAATCCAATTCTGGGGATAGCTATTTCCACCAACAAGTATTTTTTGAGATATGGCATTTTAACATGGGGTATCGAATTCCTTGTTCCCCATAAAATATCAAATTGAATACACTAGATACAGACAGTGGCGCACCACTATTACCACCGTACAATGATGTGTGTTGAAGATTCGTATTAATTATGAATCAATTGTATCATCAGTTTTTGTGATTAAACCATGATGTAATTAATCACATGAGATGCATAAAATCGGAATTTCGATTACCATTGAATCGAACTGCGATTTGATACATCACACACCCCTATTATTTACCTGCTTCATGATGACTTGTGCCCAATTTCCTTTGCACCAGATGATACACTTCTGTTAAATTACATTTAATCTTAATATATAAAAGAGGAAGTATGTATGTTGCCTATAGACTCTGGAACCGCTCGAAAGATTGAAATGAAAATTGCAGACATTATTAAGCATGATTCGAGGATGGTTTCTCTGGTTGAAGTTTGGTGCAAATACGTCCAAAGGGCTCCAGGCCAGAGGGAATAAAATGGAGCAGTTTCAAGTTTTATAAATTTAGTGTTTACAAATTTTTTATGTAATTTTTATATAAAATTATGATTTCTAAAGCTCAGTTTTCTTTCCAATTTTATTCAGGGGTAGACAAAATACTTTGCATCAAAAAAATGTGACGGTCATTGTGTTTGTGATTTGTTTACATAGAAATAGTGTACAGTGAATAAAATACACCAGTAGCACGTGCATTCTCAACAAGTTTCCATTCATTTATGAATTATTTGAAATGATAGAAACTTAGCTTCATAGGATCAGTCACATGCCAAATGCTACATTAGTAAGTAGGTTTGCTGCAATGTGAGATATCAAATTAGGATTTTTTATACTGGTACAATAGAAGATTTTTAGACATTATTTTATACACATCAGAAGGCCTTGTAATATTGGGGGTGGAATCACATAGGTGATCACCGAAACCAGTTTGTAAATGGTGTTGAGCAGACGATCTAGCGAAAACACTACAGAACGACTCTCGAACAGCCTAAGGTCAATAACTCTGAAACAAGTTTTGTGATAGGTTACGTGATTCTACCCTTCAACTGACAACCCAAGACTATAGGTATGCCTAATGAATACACACATTGGGTATGCATTGTAGCACACGCTAAAATGTTGCCGGGTGAGGGAGAAATCCCTCTTGAAATTTCCCACATAGTCTGAGAACTTGCTAAGTAATTAAGGGTTCAAGTGGGATTGGATCATGTAACTATAAGCTGCATACCAACATAATACACTACATAAATTAGACTATAACTCACAGATCTAGGTTCACCGAATCTGTATTCAACCCATGGTGGAAGAACAAGTGTTCTGCCCAATCCCTTTGCAAATCCCAGAGCACCAAGAAAATGATCAGCTTGGTTTCCAAATCTTCCTGCAATTTCAACAATTATTTATTTTACAGTAAATGTTGTAGAAATTCTTGAACTAAATTATTCACTGTAGATCTCAGCTACAAACATACCAATCATTGGTTTTGACCATGTGCAAAACAAACTGCAAGAGTGGACTGCGCCAACTATTGCATGATAAAACTCTACGACCGACCTCTCAGCTTACAACATGCACATACACATAACACATACAATATGTCCGCAACAGCAAAATTAATGCTGAGTTTATTTGTCAAGGACTTTTGAAGTGAAAGTTTTTAATTTATTTTAAGAAATTCACTGACAAAAAACTGCATTGATTCTGTTGATCACCCAACCATCCTTCATTTTAAAGCTTATGAGGTGCAGTCAATTAACCTATTTCAAGATTATGGAAATTCTTCACTAATTGATTTTGTCCAGTAGCATAGGCAATATTAAGTAAACATTGCTTTAAGCTTAGGATAGGATTTTAAATTCAATACAAATGTATCACTAGGTGTGGTGAATCTAGAAAGAGCTGGTTTGTTTTAGCACTTGTGTTGTCAAAACACTAATAATAATTATATATTAGTGAAGGGTGGTTACTCTTTATCACAACTTGTTTAAGATATGTGAACACGCAAGAAGACATGGGAAGATTCATCCCACTAACATGACAATATGAAAACCAGATCTATTTTATAATGTTCATATTTAGTCATCCGGCCCTATATTTGGTTGAAATGTTTAAAAGTTCCATCTCTGGTTTTCCCATCAAAGTTTAGGGTGATGGACTACACTATCAGGCCAAACACTGTTTAGTACTAGGAATTTTAAACTTACCCATGCAAGGGCAATAAACTATATAACCCTGTTCATTTACTGTAAAATTCGTGTCATCAGTTTTAATGATGGGGACACCAATAATAAAAGTTAAAACTCCGAATATAAATGACCGTTTCATTATTAAAGCTGCCTAAGTTTCTTTTAGGCCTGTTAAATACGTTTATAACAACATTAGAATATTATGGTAGATTAGGTACTTTTTAATTGAAACTAGTAATGATTGTAGCATATTAGTTTGTTCACTTTTTTATAGACAATGTTTTAATTTATAACTAACGCTCCCGTCACTAAATAAAATTGGTACCCGCAAGTCCGGCCACCAGCGTGTAATCAATAATATTTACATAACCTCACTCAATTACAAGTTCAAGTCAAGTTATAAACAAAAACAAACACCCGCCAGCGACCACCAAAATTAAAAGTAACATGGAGTATTGGTAGAGTACTAATTTTCATGACCTTATATTATCAGTTATATTATCACTAGTAGAAGACAGTTTTAACCGTTGAGACGAACCATTGTTTATAAATAGAATAGTTCTTTTGTCATCTGTGGTCAAACCAATCCGAAAACTATTAGATACAGTACTTATCTAATTCTCAATATAGTCAATAGTAGATACCAGGGAAGTATCGTTTGTATATTATTTACATCATGACTAATGGATACAGTACTTTATGTAATTCTCAATATAGTCATAGTGATCGACTTTTTTTTAATTTTTTTTATTTTTATTTTGTGTATTTCTACGCCAGTGACATTTTTAACGTTTTGATGGGGAACGGTCCAAACCCCGGTCTTGTTACTACCTATCGTCGACCTGTTGTTAGGAAGCATCATTAATTAGTAGCCCAATGACAAATGGCGACTGGGTCCAGATTCGACCCTTGCGGGATTCGATCCGGCGACCTTCAGTTTTGAAGGCGGGTATTATAACCACTACACCACCCAGCCAATATTATATTTAATTATTTTATTTGATTAAAAAATTAAAATAAAAAAGTTTAAAGCAGTCAAAAATCTCAAAAGATTACCAAGTAAATTATTTATTTACTTTCAGTGTTCCTCACAGCAGCAAATATTAAACGTCCTTATAAAATCCTATTATTACATAATAGGATTTTATTAAAGTGAGTTAATTTGGAAATTCGCTGAGCACTCAGGTCTGTTGCGACGGGGTTGTTATGTGTTTATCATCGCAGCAAACCTGCATATTCTTCCCATGTTAATCGTACTGGGAATAGGCAAACTCCTTTATGTATGGACAGATGTTGATGAAACTTATTATTTATTTATTTATTTACTTTCAATGTTCCTCACAGCAACACTGAAACACTGAAGGTAAATAAATAAATAAAAAAAATAAATAAATATATATATATATAACATATCTATAATATATATTATATATGTGTATGTGTATGTGTGTGTGTGTGTGTGTGTGTGTGTGTGTGTGTCTGTGTCTGTCTGTGAACACGATAACTCTCGTAAAAATGGTCTGATCGAGACCAAATTTGGGAGAGACGTGTATTCCTGTATTTGCTCGGACGAGTTCGTATAGCAGACATATTGATTAACCGGAATGGGTAGTTAGGGGGGGTTTGTACCCCAATAATGGGTTTTTGCGTTTTTCTCATATAATTTATTTAAAATTCAAATTTTATCTTTCACTATTAGAATCGCCTTAAAAAATTACACAATTTAGTTCCTATTAATGTTTTTCTCTATCTCCAACGGCTACCGAGATATTAAAAAATCTATACATAGTACGTTGTATTTTGGGGCTCCAATGTTAATCTTATGGAGTATAAGGAAAAATTAATGTTTCACTTATTATTCACGTATTGTGGATGAAACTTGATATTTAGCTTCATGTGATTGAGATCTACATTTATGCCTAAAAATCATAGTTTATGTATTTATCATGACAGCTAACCTGCACACTCTTTTCTCGTGTTAATCAAATAGGGAATAAGCAAACTTTTTTATTTATGGACAGATGCTGATGAAAGTTGGTATAAATGTTAAAAATAAAAATTGTTTATGGTAAAAATGCCTACTTTCAGTGTCCTCACAGAAGCAAACCTGCACACTCTTTCCCATGTTAATCTTATAGAGAATAGGTAAATAATTCTCATATTTACCGACAGATATTGATAAAACTTGTTATATATTACTATTATATTATTGATTTGGAAATTCGCTGAGTACGCAGGTCTGCTGCGACGGGTGTATTTAACGTTTATCCCTTGTTAAGGTACCGCTTACGTTTACCGCTTAAGGTATTCGATCCAGGCAATTCACGAATTTATTAATAAAAGGCTAAATGAATACTTCCCATAATTGAACTCGTAATTTCAGGCGTTAAAGGACGTACATTTCAAATTTAAAACCGATCCTGGCAGCCGTAAATATTTTTCGTTTTTTTTTTTTGTAAACTCAATCAATATATTTGTGTTATTTTATGCCAGGCCAAGTCTTGTGCACTTCTATTGCAGTGATTTGCACGAGTGTTACTGTACAAACTTGAAATTGTTTAACTTCCTCACAAAATCTAATATTAAATTCATTGTAGCCTAGCATGATCACGACAAAAACACAAAAAATCAACAAAATTTCTTACAAACCCAATGGTCTCTCACAACGTCAAGGGTCGCACAAGAGACATGTGTAAAATAAATATCATCACAACTGTTGGTAATAGAAGCCTGATGAGTGATATTGGCATAGATGAACGGATAGTGAAGTCATCTTTACTATCCTTTCCTCTCTGATATTGGTTTAGTTTTTTCTTCACTTCGTTATTATTTGAAACAACTTACGATGAACTTAAAAAAGCAAATGTTATTTGTTCCCACAACCTAAAACGCGTGTATTTTTGGGCTCTTGATACTTACTTGATAATTTTATTGTTATAACGAAAAATTTCCATCACAATTTGGTAAAACAACGTTTCACGACGTTTCGGGATCTGAAATCTAATCCTGTTCTCAAATGAGCTGCCTAGATAATTACACGATTAGTACATGATCCGGACTAAACCAATAAAAAATTAAAATAAAAAAAGTTTGAAGGAGTCAAAAATCTAAAAAGATTACCAAGCAACGAAAAATCGAACATACAATACCAGACCATAAACAACAAAACACGCAACATGAGCTAAAGGAGCACTGGTCGTTGGCCTCGGTACTTATTATAAATAAATTTTTATTTTGATTTCTGTCAGCATGAATTAATTTTTCTGTATACATTGTAAAAGTTGAAATTAGTAAGCCATATAACGAAATAATACTAAGGGTAAACTACACATTTACAACAAAACCGAACAAATCATCATTATTTTACATAGTAACCTCACTTAATTGAAGATTTCTTTCTACAGAAAAACTAACTTACTCCTTAGCCCGGATTTCATTCCGCCAGTAAAATAACTCGCAAGTTTTTGAGCAAAAATAATGAATTTATTTAAAATAATGTACACTTAATGACTTTCTATCATATAAAAATTGACTATCATAATTTATTTTAAGTCTTCCAGTAATTGGTTAAATTAGAGATGTAAAATTCAAATGATTCCTCGCACGAGTAACTCAGATTGTGATTCACCATCTTGTGAGTGTGTAAAGTGTCTACCCTAAAGTCCTTTTCCTCTGCTAGTAGCAAGTGGTACCATGTCGGTTAACTCAGGTGAAAGGAAGTAAGTGTCTTAAGCAGTATATATTTGTTATTTTTCAATGAATTTGTTTATACGTATCACTCAGCTTTTAGAGTATCTCGTCATAACTTAGACTTATATCTCTGTTTTGTAGAAAGCATTGAAAGTCCATTTTATTATTGTCGGTTCCACCTTCATTTGCCAACATGGCGTGATTTCGCAGTGTATTAAGATAGATTTTTAAATTGAGCCCTTTTAGAATTTAGATAGGATATAAATATTTTTTAAGTAAACTTTTCAGTTTAACTGCAACTCTGTGATTAAGTATTTGGAATGTTGTAGTGCCATTTGGTAAATTGATACTTGAAGGGTTGAAAGGATTTTATCTTTCCATGACATAACAGGGCTGATCCCTTATTCACTATAATATCCTACATACATTTTGCATCAAGTTATATTTTATACTACTGAATTCCAGTTAAAAAATTGTAATCTAGGCCTACATCACTTAAAATTTAGTTAAACCCTTGGAATTTGACTCAGATTGTGGGGAGCCTATTTTTTAAACATCCCAATAGGTCTAACTGTTACCTAGCAAATAGGTTAGGTACTCTTTTATATGAATGGTCATAAAATAAAAATGAATTTAGTAAAACAGTACATTGATTTGATAACAATAACACAAATAGTCTATTAGCTCTTGTTCAATCTAACTTTCAACCCTAATTTATTAACCCTCCAGCTGCCCATCATTTCACTCTGGAATGCCACCTCATTTTTGGCCATTTTTCAGGTTATGTTTAAAAAACCACAGCAATTTAAGATACTATGCAAAGTATAGCATATTATAACTTATATTTTCGTGTTCAGTATAAAATAGGCTACAAGGAAAAAATAAAATATACTAACTTAACATGTAACAAAAAAATTATTAATATTAAAAAAGTGTTTCATTATGTTTGCCCTCCCTCAAATGGCTCAAATAATTTTTTAATAAAAAATCTGAAATAGCCATTTTGTTTGAAATTTCATAACAAATAAGAATATATATACTTACATACCTATATAGAAAGAAATAAAAGTAGGCCTACCCATGTTCAAAAACCTTTATATGCACACAAAACCCTTACTGCCGAGTCCGGAGCCTATGAGAATATTAGCCAAATAAGTCACAAAAATATTATAAAAAAATGACATTAGGCCTACATATATTTATAACACTTAAGTACAAGGAGAAAGGTGTTATGAATAATTCATATGTTATTATAGAAAATTCACGCAAAATACACAACAAAACACTAACCCAATAGCACGACTCTAACACAATGCAAAGCATACGGCTCGAAAAGCTGTTGGCGCGACGTCGTAACATCCGTAAATAAATGTAATCATACGATGTAATGCATAGAGTATAAAAATTGCAAATAGTACTAAGGATGTAGATTATGATTTCCTCTTTACAATGGTATAAGTTACATAAAAGTACATTTGCGATGTACATTGAGCAGCTACAAGAAGATTAAGTCGCGCCAGATTCCGGCGAATGGCAGTCTAGGGGTGTAAAAATTTGCCGGAATCCGGCGAATGGCAGCTGGAGGGTTAAACCTCCAAATAATATTCATTACAATAAACCATAATGATTCAGATTGAATTTTTTATAGGAAGCATAAGCTTAATGAGCGTAATGTCAAGTGACTGGTAAATTTGCAGGGATTAACTGATACCTTTAAAAGCAGCTACTTTCATATTTTACCAACCAAACCCATTGCATTGTATTTTCTTTCATTAGTGCTCTGAGGGTTGTGTTAGGTTGGTTATAATATCAATAATTGATAATACAATATAGTAGCCTATAATAATATCAATAACTAACACCGCAGAATGAAGGATCCATCGCCAACATACAGGTGTGGTCGGTATAGTATGAAATTAGGATTCTACCTCCTATCAAAAACATAAAACAATGTTAACTAAATATAATGTTTTATATTGTTTTAACCCTGGAACTGGCAGTCACTTAACTTGTAGTGGCGGGCTGATTTTTGAAATTTTACAATGCTTATTGTTTTTATGTAAATTAGGCCTAGGTGTTATTGGCCAAGTCCTATTAAGAATAATGATTTTATATATTGTTGTTTTCAGAATTAGGCCTACTTGTAGAGTAAGAAAATATTGTAATAAGTTATATTATGAACATGACTGGACTATTTGTAGAAAAAAATAAAATTTCAAAATTTTAAGACAGTAAAATTTGTTAATTTCAAATCAAATTCTTTATTGCCGTAAGACATATTAATACGTATGGTATCGTCAACTCTACATGCTTATATAGAACACATGATTAATAAATTATTGTAATATCGATTGTGATGGTGATTGCAGTAGTAAATTATAAGTTCATTGACATTATACACACTTAGATCTACCAACAATGATTTTAACTGAGTTTTTTTTTTTGTTTTTAGTGGTCTCTAATTATGAGTCAATTTATGGAAACACTATACATGTGCACCACAATTACATCCAGGACACCATAATGTAGCCTTTGCATCCAGTGCATAGAGGTAGAAAGCGATTACCTACTTGGTTATAAGACATGCCCGGTGGCAGTCTAGTGTACTTCGTGAGCAGGTTCGCTTGCTTGCCCCCAGAGGGCAAACATGGTCAAGAAGGTGATAAGTTCACTAAAATCGACGACAGATGCCTTAACATGCCACTTCTTATTGAATTTGTAAATGTGTAGGACAACTTTACCACTTTGGGGTTAACAGTCCTGTCTAAGGAACATGTTAGCCTAATCAGTAGTAAGACTACAAGATTGTGCCACAATCCTCTTACTCTCACTTCTCATTCATACTTGGCTTTTCAAAAAATTAATTTCAAAATTAACCCTTACCGGGCGGCTGACGAGTTTTCTCGCGGCACAGTAGGGTCCCACGGTGCGGAAACCGAGTTTTTTCACTTTCAGCCATTTCGTCACATTTACTGCGCTGTAGTTCGCGAAACAACCAATAGAGTGCATGGTAATGTTGCTTTAACCTCTATGAACTCACAAAACCAACATGGCGGCTTTGATGGAATTTCTAGTGACTGAGATAAGATGTTATGCAACTTCGGACTGTATTCTAGCGCTCCCATACTGCTTTTGACGAGAAAATTAACGCGCCACTACGACCAGCTGTATTCACTGTTCCAATCGTTGTTTGTCGACATCCATTGACGTGTGATTATTTGTGTTGTGTTTGAGAAGTAAACAGATAATGTAGTGTGAACGTTTGTGAATCTAAATAATAAAATAAAAAGTGAAACATGGCTCATCCAGACGATCCGGAATTTGATGAGTTCGTGAATGGACTTATGACTGTTTTGAGGCTTATCATATGACGCAAAACTATGTTTAGTGGTAATGTACACAATATCTTTTTACTTTATTGACATGTTTCTTCTCACTGTTTTCACGTTTAGAATCAGTAATTTCTCATTTATGTAAGCCTACAAGTTTTATTTCAAGCGCTCAGAATTTTTGGCAAAAATAACTTTTTTAGATACCTGAAAAATAGTGTTAAAATGTTCAATAAATAAAAATGAAGCATATTTCTGTTTTCTACTTTTTTCAAGCTACCTAAATCCAAAAAGAACATTGGAAAAATATAATTTTGATTTTTTCAACCTAAATGAGCAGGGAGTGTGATTTTCAGTAGCGCTTTAAGGGTTAATAATCTAATCTACCCTCTCATACATTAATTTATCTTTCAATTAGGACTGATTCTCTTTTGTTTATTAGAGCCTTGTCTGCATATGCATTAGTTTCCCTAGCAAGCATGTCCCAAATAAAGTTGGTGAAGAATAGGTAACAATAATCTAGTGGCCTAGGGTTCATGGGGGTAGGTTATTTTGTCTAAATTCCTCACTTTAAACCTAGCCTCAATGTTTATTGGCTTAGAGTTCCTGGGGAGCAGGTTTTATGTCTAAATTCCTTGCCTTGAACCCAGCCTCAATGTTTATTTCTAGTTCAGGTGGTAGAACATGAACCCAGGTAGATCTAAATCATCTAATCCCTAATCCTAAGGGGTGAATCAGAGTCATGTACACTGGAATAAGTAACAGAAGATGATTCATCAACGTAAGGGGGTTTGATGATGGTTGTTATGTTGATGATTCATCAACATAACTCAACACTACTTTCTTCTGTATCACTACGCACAAATTAATTCATTGCCTGGCATTTCATCAGCAGGAAAATCTTTCACGACTAGAAAGATATTTTTCTAGTAAATCACGTATTTTATCAGAACAACATGGATCTCACATTGTATAGCTTAGTATCGCGAACACAACACTGAGATGACAGCTAAAGTGATGATGATTACAAACACTGGAAGAATACCCCATTTATTAGCCACCTTTTTTCATTGCTCAATTGTGAGTGTGATGAGAATCAAACCTCATGCATGTTAAATTATTAATAAAATATCCTTCTACCTTCCTCTGAAAAGTGTTCCCTCCAAAAAAGAGCTGTAACTCATAATATGGACTGCTGACATGGTCTGTCGAAATGTCTGCCGAAAGACTTAAGTTATTTAAGAATGCCTAGCTCTTTAAAATTTATCTTACAAATTGGTCTGCCTTATAATCTTTCATAGGCCTACTTAAATTAATGTTGCTTTATATAGTTACTTTACAGAGTTGGGAATTTCAAACAAAATTGACTTTAAATATGTAGTTTGAACCATTGTTCTTAAACCCTAGAAGTGGTAAGCTTTTTTCTTTTAAAGTAAAAATAATTATTAATATCTTCTTGAAATATTAAGTACAAACAAAAGAAGCATAAAACATGCCCCTCCCCTTATTACCACTAACCACAAAAGCAAAACAGGTGTCCACTGCAATCCCAATTTAGCCTACAAATACCGTCAACTTCCACCCAAGCCAGCCACCGTTTATTTTAAGGTGGGCCCCACACTCCGCTATACCACACATTTGCAAGCCAAATTGGGATTGCTCATGGTCGGGATTCGAACCCTAGCACATTCGAATGGCTAGAACGTTACGCTTGTCAGCGCAGCGCTTTAGCCGGTTCAACCACCAGTGCATTGGAGTAGAAAGCGCTTACTTGGTTATAAGACATGCCCGGTGGCAGTCTAGTGCACTTTATGAGCAGGTTCGGTTGCTTGCCCCAGAGGGCAACATGGTCTCAAAGGTGGTAATTTCGCTAAGATTGATGATAGATGCCTCCACCTGCCACTTATTGAATTTGTAAATGCGTCATGAATTACGATTTTGCCACTTTAGGGTTAAAGACTTCAAAACAAGGACTATTTTCTTTTACCCTCCTGTGGTTTACTATCACATTTGCAACAGTACCTGCCGACATTCTCTTGTCGACAACGATCGATGAAAGATGCATCAGCTGTCTGCTTTTGATTTGTTTTGGTTATGTTAGTGTTGACATTGTTTCATCTGATAATGTTTTTATCTTCTATAAGAGCAAACTTACAACTTAAAAAGTAGTAATCTCATGATAAGTAATCTCAGATTGATTAATCATCAATCTGAGATTACAGTACTTCTGAGTTGAGCCACTGTACTGGTTTTAACCCACCAGTGGTTCACTATTTTACCCCTGAGGGTTTGTCGTTTTTTGAATGTTTTGCAGTTTCCGAAAAAAATATAATTACCAGGGAAATGGTAGCTCTTGCATATAATTTTATTCTTTGTTAAATTTCTTATGAATACATTAAATTAAGTTTCCACTAATGTTTATATTTTGCTGTTGTATCCTCTTGTAAACACAAAAAAGTAGAATACCATGTTAAGATTTTTGAAGTTTGCTCCCTTCACAAATTATAGTAAATAAAACTAAATCAAAAATCCAAAATAGCTATTTTGTTTGTTTTGTTTTGTTGTTTGTTTAACCCTGGAACTGGCAAAGTCGTAATTTACGACGCATTTACATATTCAATAAGAAGTGGCAGGTGGAGGCATCTGTCATCAGTTTAGTGAACTTGTTAGACACTAGCGGCTATGTGACCGTGTTGCCCTCTTGGGGCAAACAACTGAACCTGTTCTCGTAGTGCACTAGACTGCCACCGGGCAGGTCTTATAACCAAGTAAGCGCTTTCAACTCCTATGCACTGGTAGCCCTAACCGCCTAAAGCGCTGCGCTGACGAGCGTAACGTTCTAGCCATTCGGAAGTGCTAGGGTTCGAATCCCGACTATGAGCAATCCCAATTTGGCTTGCAAATGTGTGGTAGAGCGGAGAGGAGGGCCCACCTTAAATAAACGGTGACCGGCTTGGGTGGAAGCATTTGTAGGCTTAATTGGGATTGCAATGGACAGCTGTTTTGCTTTTGTGGTTAGTGGTTATAAGGGGGGGACATGTTTTATGCTTTTTTTGTTTAAAATTTGATATTTCAAGTAGATATTCGTAATTATTTTTATGTTACAGTTAAGAGTAAAAAGCTTGCCACTTCTAGGGTTAATAAGGAAAAAGAATGTATACAATGCTATTATATAAAATAAAAACATTATCAGATGAAACTATGTCAACAATAACATAACCAAAACGACTCAAAAGCAGACAGCTGACCCATCTTTCATCGACTGTTGTCAACCAGAGAATAGAATAAACGTCTGCAGGCAGGCATCGGCAGAAACCGTGAAGCTTGCTGATTATATTGATACTACATACAAAACAATCTGTGTAATATTAACTAGAGTGCATTAAATAAAAGCTTACTAACTGAGGCAACTACGACAGTGAACCATCGGCTGGCGGGCAGGTACTTGCACAGTAAACCACGGGAAGTGTAAAGACCGGATTTCACCAAAACCTGTCCTTTAAGAAATTATGGAAGGATATTTTTTATGGCATGTCTCTAGTGATGTGATCAGTGTGATGCGTTAAACTGTTGGCGATTAAGAGCCACTCATTATTTTTAGCTCTAATGAAAAGAGCGTCTGCATTAAACTACGACAAAGATGTTTTCCATCATAATAATTAAACTTCTTTATGCTTTTTTCATAAAAGTTCTTTCCTCTTAAACACTGGACCAGTGAACTATTCTTGAGTTATGTTTACTTGTGTACTTCAGCCCAATGACATGACATTTCTTTGCCACCTCGATTTACTCTGAACTCTTGATTTTTTGTCATGTGCTTTGTGTTAATTGCTACAGTGTCAGTTTACTAAACAGTAGACATGTACAAAAAAATTAGTGTGTCAAAACGAAAACGTAATGTGGTGACAGTTAAACAAAAGCTTAACGTGATCAAATATTTTGATAAAAGGCATATCAGGGAAAAAGCCCGGTTAATGATGAAAAAATTAAAAAAACCTGATTGATTTTTGTAAAGGGATAGTGTAAAGATTTTATCTGTGCGACGATATGTGAGATAACTTTTCGTATAAAGGTTGTAGTTTTCTATATGGTTGAATTGATTTTAAAAATCTGTGTATTTTTCCAATAACAACCATCTTTATGATTATATTTATCAACTGCATATTATTATCAGGCATAAATTATCATTTTAAAAATACTGCCAAAAGTTTATCCGAACAAGGGCTCGGGCCCAAGGTAGCCTGATAAAAGGGCTTCCTACTGTAATTTTAAACTAAAATAATATTAATTAACATCTTGTGCATTTTCTCTTGCCAAAATATATGCCCAAGAACTTCTTAAATTCAAAAGTTTAAAGTTAGTTTTTTTACATTTTTATTATTAATATTTTATAGTTCAAATTATTAAAGATCTTCCCTAGCTGCTTAAATAACTTACCTAACAGAATACAACTTAAATGTTGACTTGGATATATATCTGATTTTAGGATATCAATATTAAGAATCCAATAGAATTGTAGTTATGTCCCATATATCCTTACATCTTTAACAATCATCATAATATTGTGGTCCACTAAAAAAAATCAATAATTATATTTTAACAAGATAACTTACTAAATAATTTTTTTAACCGTGATCACTCACTCTAAATAAATTTGTATAGAGTTTTTAATATTTGGATCATGGCCAGACTCATTGACATTGTTCTTGTCTAAGTTTATTTTGGTCAAGGAGAACTACTTTTACTTAGTGATCAAATTAATTTTGTTAACTAGCAGTTTAAGCCCATCCTATGTACGGGTTGTAGGATTCAGTAAAAGAAGAAAGATTATCATACCAAAATGTAAACTGAAATCCTTAACAAATCAGTAAAAAGAAAATTAAAGAAACGCCTAGCTTTATTATATATCTACTTTACAATTAAATAAATTAGAACATTTATACTATTATTAAAATTAGTTATTCGTTGAAATAACTTTTTAATATACTGTAGTATGATTATGAAATGGGTTTAAAACCACGGACCAAGATAAACTAACTAATATTGATTTTAATTTGATAGCTGTTTGTTATTCTTTTTTTTATTAACATTAACCCTTAACGTCCTGGGTGGACTTTTTGTTATACTCAGTCCTGGGTGCGGTCGGACTGACCGCCTTTTTGAAAAAAAACCTCTAAAATTATTTTTACTATTGGAAATCATTTTAACAATCTAATAAGTTATTTGAAATGTTTACTACGTGAATAATATTAAATTACATTCATTGAGTACATATAATAGATGTATAAAATTAAAAATCTTGGATACTGACGAAATCTGATGAACCATGAAACCATGAAAACGTAATGATAAATATGACAAAATGTTTACTTATTGACATTTTTCCATTCCATAGGATATGATGAATTTAAAAAAATAATGATACTTGTAAAACAACGTATTATCATTTAAATTGAGACAGTCGCTTTACAGCTAATTTCAGCTTATAAAATAGATCTACATTCTTAGCAATATTTTGTCGTACACTTGAGGGAAAAACTTTTTTTACATCAATAGCAAATGTAGGCAGTTTTTCTCATCTTCGAATCACATGTCTTTCTTTTATTCAGCCTATCACCAACAGTGTCGGGTTTAGGTTTCTCTACTCCCAGTACTCGACGGATGCATGCTCGAAAGTCAGCCTTGTGTTCTGAAAACTTTGCTACAATTGTGGTTTTACCATCTAAGTGAATCCAATTCACTTTAAAAAGCATCCTCGTACCAGTTTTCAAACATCTCTTCGAAATTGCATCAAAAACACACACAAGACAATGGGCCGGGTCGTGAATCTCATCGCGTACCGTCCTGGGTCCGGTCTCACAGACCGCTGGGGACAAACAAATCTAAAAATATCTATAAATATTATGACCGAAAGACAAGTGACAATACGGATCGGTTTCGGTGGTTGGGAGGGACAACTACCTGGCATGGCTGGGGTCATAGTCTTTTGAAACCCTTAAATTCAAATAAATAAATAACTCAAGCGGTTTGTGAGATCGCACCCAGGATGTTAAGGGTTAACCCTAGAAGTGGCAAGCTTTTTACTCTTAACTGTATAAAAATAATTACTAATATCTTCTTGAAATATCAAAGTTTAAACAAAAAAAGCTTAAAACATGCCCCCCCCCTTAAAACCACTAACCACAAAAGCAAAACAGGTGTCCACTGCAATCCCAATTAAGCCTACAAATGCCGTCAACTTCCACCCAAGCCGGTCACCGTTTATTTAAGGTGGGCCCTCCACTCCGCTATACCGCACATTTGCAAGCCAAATTGGGATTGCTCATGGTCGGGATTCGAACCCTAGCACTTCCGAATGGCTAGAACGTTACGCTCGTCAGCGTAGCGCGTTAGCCACCTCGGCCATCCAGTGCCTAGGAAAAGAAAGCGCTTACTTGGTTATAGACCTGCCCGGTGGCAGGCTCGTGTACCACGAGCGCAGTTTCGGTTGTTGGCCCCCAGAGGGAAACACGGTCGCGTAGGCGATAGTGTCTAACAATTCCACAAAACTGACGACAGATGCCTCCACCTGCCAATTCTTATTGAATATGTAAATGCGTCGTAAATTACGACTTTGCCATTTCTAGGGTTAAACTACGAAGACAGCTGATTATTACCAGTAGGTGATTTATTGAAAACTTGCAAAATATGACAACTATAGCGTAAAAAGTGGGTTTTTTAAATGCTCGTTTTTTACTTTTGTCATGGATATGTCTTAGTTCTGGCCCCCCCCCCCGCGTGTTGGTGATTTTTAAGATGAAAAATATGTAACAGGTTTCCATAGAAACTACCAGAGCTATTGTATTGAATCTTATATAAAAGAATAAGAACAGGTGTTATGAACAAAAAGCATTCCCTTATCAATTGTTAATGACATACAAATTAAATTACGTTTTGAGAACTGGAATATGATATTCCAACCGTTTGATTTTAATAACGTTCGTTAAGACATATCTATAATCTAACCTATTTCCCAAAGGGAAGTAAATTCAAATATTTAAGGGGCAGCAGACTATTTCAAGCATTGAAAAAATTCTCTTGAATTTAGAGAATGCATGAAATAATTTTCATTGCTATCAGTTCCCCCATTTTTTTTCGCAGAAGATGGCATAAAAAATGCCTCCTGGAGCTTCACAGACAGACACAAGTGAAAATGACATTTCTACTTCTCTAACACATGAAACATAAAAAGAACTAAAAAATGAATAACTCTGAGCAATGTACAGATAAAACTCTTAATTTTATTTATATAGATTGTCTACATTTTGATTATAGTTTAACCATATTCATCATATTAAAAAAAATGATTACATTGACTTATTTTTTTTACATTTTTAAACTCAAGAACTTGACACCTTACAGTGTTTTAATCTCGCTAAATAATTAGGAGGTTATATCAATTTGTTGATCCAATGGTGCTAAAAGAATTTAATTTTTAAGAAATTATTTATAAAAATCCCGTTTTGGATGTAGCTCAGGTAATATGGGACCACCTGTTAATATGATGGTCTTCGGTTTAACTACGGGCCTAGGAAACATTTTTAATTTTAGGCTATTGATTACATATCTAACAAGAAGTCAACCTTAAGTAGTAACAATACTAGTCTTTTTGCTACTTTGGATTTTTTTAATATGAAGCAATAATTTAAAATTGTTATTTTCATTTTTTTATGTGTTTGAACTATATTTTATTTCATATGTCAAATTATTCTAAAAAACAGTTGATTTAAGTATTAAGTTATTGCGTTTTTTTAATACAGTAGAACCCTGGTTAACCAAAACGTTTCCATAAATAATAATAAGTATGCAATATGTGAACAGCGATCTTCTATCTCCAGAAAGAATTTGTACGTGACTTTTTGGTGATGCGCGGCCGACATTGAGTATTCCAAAGTTTAATAATGATTTTCGATTGTTTTTATCATTGAAAAGCATTGTGTTATTGTGTTTGATTTGATTATGTCTTCCTGTAATTATTATAGTAAGTTATTTAGACAAAGAATATTCATATCAATTATTATTTAGATGGCTATGGAAACTGTGTCGTCCTAGTTACATTACGAAGTCGTCTGCGTCTGACTCGTTTTATATCAGTCGCCGATGGCATTGTTTGTTACAGCTGACAATCTTTGTGTACACTTGTGTTATGATTTATAGTTATTATTTAAATGTTTACTATGAAATTTTGAGATGAAATGAGAATTTGCAGGGGCGGTGAGGTCTAAAAATGTCAAAATGTTAAATGGGAAAGGGATAACGTGTTGCAGTAGTGTACCGTTTGTGATTAGCAAGTTTGTGTTTTCGGATGTTTTAAAATTAAGTTGTTTAGTTTATTCTATTTTATAGCCCATTATAACATATTTTAGTAGCTGAAATAAAAAACTGTATTGTAAGACTTAGTTTTTTAAAACTAGTTTTTCCTACACACCATGTTAATGGGCAATTTTAAGCATATAACAGTTTAACCAAAAAATTGGTTATCCGAAACAGCTCTCCCCCCTTTATTTTGTTTAACCGGGGGTTTATTGTATTAGAATTTCCCGTACCATTTCGGTTGAAAAAACAGTTTTACCGTTCTTAAGTAACACTTTTTAAATACCGTAAAAAAAATAAAGATAGTGATGTAGACTTTGCTTAAAAATTTGGCTTTCCCCTAAGTTTATAACTCTCATTATGTGAGTAGCCTATATTTTAGAGTAATCCTTGTGTAAACCTTCTAATCTTACCATATTTGTTTATCAGGGGTGAGGATTGGACTGGCGATCCCAAGAATGGTCCTGGCGAAGAAAAGCCCATGTATGATGGACCTCCAGGAATGGAGCCTGATGGAATCATTGAGTCAAATTGGGAAGAAGTAAGTTTGCTCATAAGAGCATAAGACCTAAATAATGAGGGTTAAGAGGTGTTGAATGTCTGTTCAATGGTTTACCCTTCCCTGAATCCAGAAAAATGTTCCCTATACCGTACTTAAGTCACTATTATACTATTGTATTTGCTAAAGACAATATATCCGAGGTTATGGCCACTTTTGACGAGTTTAAGAATTTTGTGTAAGATATTCCACCCCCAAAATTTAAGGACAATATTTAACCACAAAGTCAATCCGTCAATTTTGAAACCGACTTAGTATTACTACAAATTTTTAAAAATTGTTTTGGTGAAATCTTAAAGACACTTATTGACATAAGGTAAACCACCCTAATTCTGGTCACAGCCTAATATCGGTGGCTGAGTGTCTTAACTTTCGTTCAAATAAAAAAGAAATCTGCCAGCCCAAACTGGTAATACTTGGAAACTGTAAATAGCAGTTTTCAATCTACAACATAATACAAAAGTGTAAAATCAACTTGTGAAACCATTACAGCAGGTTCATAAAGATTTGTATTTAAATATTTTACCAATCTGCCGGCTCAAAATTATTGCGCATTCGCAGCTTATCATCGTATCCATGTATATTGTTGATCAAAATAAAAACCGTTTTTTTAACAATATATTTGTACCGTATAATCTTTGTATTTTTTTTCAAAATTACAACCATTGTTAAACTGTTAATAGTAATTTTTATATTTGTTCTTATTTCTCTGTGGAAAATGTTTTATGCAAAATAAAATTGTGATATCGCTGTGACAGTAATCATCGCTGACCTTTCGGGGTTTTATCTTTCATATGTTGTTTTGCTATTAGAAAAATTAAATCACTCTAGAAAGTTGTGTCTAAGTGAGCGTTCACCTGCTGATAAGTGCGTATCTCGAATAACGGACGGGGCTTGGAATTACGTTAGTATGAAGATTTTCTTCATTTCAACAGTTAAAGATAACAGACTTGAAGGAAAAACCCCTGACTTTGTTAAACCTTGAAAAATAAGTTTATGTGATTATTTTTTTTTAATTTCCAGCTATTTCTTTTTTTGATTTTCTGAGAATGTGTTTAAGTTAACTTATAGTTACAGTTAACTTTAAGTTCCTTATTAAGTTTTTAAAATAAGAATTGACTACAATCTAGGGTGTGTAAATCCATCAAAGGCGTGAGAAGGCCTGAAAACCGAGTAAAATGTTACCGCTCCCACCTGTGTAGCTTAATTAGATCTAATTAGAATGATTTCAAGAAAGCTTGTGTGATTTTTTATGTTTACATATTCTAATAACCATTTGAGATGAAAATATGAAATTAAATAGTTTTCTTCTACTTACTGTACCACTACACAAAATTTAAGGATATTATAAAATGTCCATGTTAAACACGTTGTAGGTGTGTTGATTTGATGCACAATGACCCTCCTATATTATCTAACACTGACATTTTAAAAAGAGGTCTGAAGATTCAAAAATGATTAATTATTTCTTAAATGGATCAAGGTCAACCTGGTTTAAAATATTATAATCTTAGTAAAAGTTAATAGCTAGGCTATTGAAGAATGATGTATGTATATTGTATTTATTTTTTAAATAAATTTATTATTTATTTATAAGTGATTGTCCTTTGATAGGTTGTTGACAACTTTGATGACATGAACTTGAAAGAAGAACTCCTTCGAGGAATTTATGCCTATGGTTTTGAAAAACCTTCAGCTATTCAGCAGAGGGCAATTATGCCTTGTGTAAAGGGGCATGATGTAATTGCTCAGGCTCAGTCAGGTAAGATATTCTTGAACTCTGAGGTTTAAGTCTGATTTTTAGAATAAACGGACCAACTAATTGACTATTTGAAAGATACAGTTGGGGGGGTGGGGTTTCTTTCCATCCAAATTAGTCTTTAAGTGAAAAATTCCAAATTATTCTTTGGTGGAAACTTAGTAAAAGATATTAATGCAAAAACTAAAATTTGTATTTTATTGTTTATATGAATTGAATGCTCTGGACTAAATGATTTGTGGTTTTCTAAGAATCTCTAAAAAATACAAAATTAATGACTTATACAGGGTATCTTGAATAGTTTTCATTATTCTTTAAATCAATCTCAGATCCATAAATTTTATACACGTGTGGTTATAAGACCCAAAAATGTTATAATACTTGTGGTTGAAAAATCACGGTAAAATTCTAATATAAAATCAAACTGCTTAAGCCCCACATTAAAGTGTTATAAAAGTAAAAATTTAAGTTCCTCAAAAAAGGCTTGACCAAATTTTGTTGGCTCATGGTTCATAGTGCTATGTCACTTTAAAGGGGCCAGTTGTGATGCATTTCTAAAATAAAATACATACGAACGTATCACACGTTCAGAAAGTAACAAACGTTTTGAAATCAAATAAAAAGATTTAATGAGGCAAAAATTGTAATATTATACATTTGAAAGAGCAAAAAATACTACTTTTCTACATAGTCACCAATCAGATTGAGGCACTTCATAGCAGTGGACATGCTTTGAAATTCCTTCAGGCTTGTGACTTCAGCCACCCGGTGACACACAATTGCAACTCTTCATCGTCACCAAAGCGCTGTGCTGCTAACCAAGCCTTCATTTTCGGGAACAAGTGAAAGTCACTTGGAGCAAGATCTGCACTGTAGAATGGATGAGGGAAAATCTCCCATTTGAATGTGTGTAGAAGATCTTGCGTGCGATTTGCCGAGTGAGGCCGGCCGGGTATTGTCATGCAAAAACAAAATTTTGGATGTCAATAAGGTTAACTGCATGGTTTGATGTGAACAACAAGCCTTCAAGATGTGGCCTATCTTACCACAGTTGTTACAAGTTGCTTTGTAAAAATGACAGTTTCTCCTTTGATGTGTGGGGAAGCACAAGGGACATGATTTTCTAAAATTAGGTACTCTTCCCTGAGCAAAATTAGTACCTTCCTTAAAATGATTTGATGGAAAATTAATATTTGGCTTACCAGAAATGTAATTTGATGAAAAACAATGTAACGATGGAGACCGAGAACCTCTATTTCGTGATGAGCCAACAACCTGCATAACATTATTATCAGATGAACTTTCAGAGTTGCTAGTTATATGTTTTGCAGCTTCAGTTGTTTCTTTATACAGCATGAATAAAGGATTTTCATCACTGAGGGATTTGTCATCTGTAAAGCTTGAGTACGAACAAAATCATGAGGTGTATGAAGAACTATAACGTCTCTAATATAATCATCTACTAAAGATTGATTGCAACCAGATTTTATGCAATTTAAATTACAAGTTCGAGCAATTCCACGAAGTTCTGTTACTCATTCTGAATATGACTGTCCTGGCTTCATAATAGCTCTGAAAAATTTGTATTGAGATGCTAGTACAGGAATTTTTTATGCAAAGTATATGTTAAGGTGATCAATAATGTCTTGGTACGGTTTACTTCATACATCATTACAACCAAAAAGTTTTTGTAATAAGACAAATATTTCAGATCCTACCCAACATAGGAAAAATGCCTGTTTTTTTATCCTCTTTGACAACATTGTATGCTTTAAAATGTTGTTCAAGACGTTGGAAGTACGATTCCCAGTCTTCATGGCTTGAAAGGATGGAACCATAGTTGATACCTTCTCATTTCCTGTAACTTGGTTGCTAGTGGTTCTCTCTTTTAACAGTGTTTAGATTATTTTGTTCTGATTATCTAAATATTGTTTTATGTGTTGTAAAAGCTCCTCTTGTGCCATTTTTTCCTCGTCACCACTTATAAGTTAAAGTAATTAAGTCAAAAGATAGAAACATAATTTTATTTAGAACAAGAAGTAAACAATAACAAACATAAATGATTACAGATGTTGTAACGTAAAATTAACAGCTGGTATAAAGTGTGAATATCAGATAACAGCAGTTTTGAATTGCTCTTCTGAGTAAAGTGTGACAGTACTGCTCAGAGTTAATTGTCGCACCACGTTCAAGCACACCATGCCTATCCCAAAATACAGTCGCCATAATCTTTCTGTTTGACAAAGTCTGCAAGCATTTTCTTGTTTTTTTTTTCAGGGAACCTGCCTATGCCCCCATTCCATAGACTGTAATTTTGTCTCGCAATTGACGAGTTGCAACCATGTCACCATGTACAATCTGATCCAATAATGAATCACCATCTTGATGGTAGGCGTCCCAAAATCAAAAGTGGTCACCTCTGGCTTGCCTATGTAACTTATGCGTCTACGGTACCTCGCTGTCTTTAATTCACCGCATTAGGCCCCCGGCCTGTGGTGATGAGCAGTTGATGAATTTTTTATTAAAAAATATCCTATTCTACAATAATTTTTATAACCCTATGCGAAAACCCTAACTTATATCTGAAAAAAACAATGACATCAAAATACATCTGACTTTATTTTTGTTGAACCCTGTTAAATCTTTCAGGTTTTTGTTTGTATAGCTAAGAAATTCTTTGATAAGATATTCTTTGGGTGGAAAGATAAATTAACAGTTTCACATCAAGTAACAAGTTGTTTTGTTTTGCAGGTACTGGGAAAACAGCAACATTCTCAATATCCATCCTGCAACAAATTGATACCTCAGTGCGAGAATGCCAGGCTCTTATCTTGGCACCTACCCGGGAATTAGCTCAGCAGGTAGGCTAATTTTTTATTTCCATTGTCTTTTTTTGCTAAAGCAGATTTAATTTTTTCCAAAAAGCGGCAATTGTAATAAGTTGATTATAAAGCCAAACCTTAAGCAAGGTTTATACAAGGTGGTTAATATGACTAAGGTGGGTCTTATTAGTGGGGTTTGTTGTAGTTTGAGACCTTTGATTAGTTTTAAGTCTTTTATGGAGTTGAAAAGTGTCAACAGAATTGTGTGTCTGTTTTAGATCCAAAAAGTAGTGATTGCATTGGGAGACTTTATGAATGCCATGTGTCATGCATGCATTGGCGGAACCAATGTGAGGGAGGATATGCGCAAGCTGGAGATGGGTGTTCATGTCGTGGTTGGAACTCCAGGCCGAGTTTATGACATGATCAACCGTCGGGCTCTGAGTGAGTACTTGCTCTTGATTTTTTCATGGGTTTATCAGTGTTGAAGCTTCTATTAAGAAAAGATGTTTGAATGTGTGTTAACCTGTTGAAGTCCATTGTCGCTTATGCGACCGGCCATTAGTGCTACCGCGAGAGCGTATACTTGATTTCTGACATTGTTTTATTTTCGAGATCTCTCCTTGCGTGGACTACTAAATAAAATTTTTATACTGTATAGTGTCGTTACCTGGATAAAACAGGATTTTAATGGTATATTTCGTTTTGGTTTTCCCAGATGGGAACACTGTAAAACGTCATCCGTTTACTGATGTTCTGCAGACAACGACGCCAGACCATGGTCACTTATATGCGATTTAAGTCTAAATTTTTTGTAGTCTCAGTTTCCACAGGCTAATAAATAATATACAGTAGATTGTCGAAAATCTGAATGTCAAAAATCCGAACCACTCCACAGGTATTTGCAGCACCATATTTAAAATTTTGTAGGAGAAACTGTCTTTGTGGGGCTGGGGATGAGTGGCGCTCCAAGCCAGATGAATGACCATCAGCGTGTCTATTTTTAACTTGGTGACTAAGCCTTACCCTTTTTCCTGTTTACTTAACATTTTTCCGAGAAACTAACTTCAGTAATACAAATTTAATATACGCAAGTACAAAAAAACATTATTTTGTTTCATTTAACTGTATTCTAGAACTTCATTGTTAATACTGTAGGATTAATTATGTGTTCAAGAGGTATTTATTTGGAGATTAGGCTTTGAAACAGTGATCATGTGATTTTGTGCTCTTCAGATTTATGCAAAAATCAGTGGTAAAATTGAATATTTTTAGTATAATTTTATAATGTGAGTGTGCCCTAAAATTGTGTTTATAAAAATGTGTGAGTAGTATTTCTTAATAATCAGTTTTAGAAGCAGAAGATATAAAATAAAGAAAAATTGACAATTAATTTTCATGAATAATTCCCAGAAGAAAGATTAGATCTAGATAAGGAGCGACCAGGTCAAGGTGCAGCTACTGACCTTGGCACTATCAAAGATAGGCACCTGCAAGGCTGTATCTCAGTCCAATGTTTACAAACACTGCTGATCTGACTGTCAAACTTTATACTTGGATGATTGCAACAATATTTTGAACTGGAGTGTTAAATTTTTAAATTTAACAATTTTGTACAAATATCTTCTTTTCTATTCAATTTTTTTTTTATTTATCAAATATATTCTATTCCAAATATCTATTACAAACCATTACAAATGAATGAAAATCAACTTCCAAAGGGATGGAAGAGAGAGGAGGTAATCAGAAAAAAAGGAGTTCACCTGGGAAGGAAAGATATTTATGTAACTTCTCCTGGCGGGAAGGTTTTTCGCTCAAAGAAAGAATTACAAAAATATATAGATGAAAAAAGGTTAAAATTAAAGATAGAACAGTTTTATTTTTCTTCTAAAAAGGTTAATAAAGTAGATCAGGAAAAGAAATACTCATCTGAGGAAACAAGTAATATGCAATCTAAGCTAAATGACAGTATCTATAGCATAAATGAAACTAACTCAGTAAGGTCCACTTGTACTAGTAGTGTTGAGGATGACAATACATTTGCATCAGACACAGCATGTTCAATCAGTACACCTTTAAGCTCAAGCAAGAGTGCCTCTGAAGCAAACTTATGCAGAGGAACTGGAACCCCTCAAGATTATAACACCTCACTAAGTATCTCTCTGCTTAATAATGAGTGGGTCTCTGATGACATAATTCAAATCTACTTTGAAAACTTCACCAAAAAAGTCACAAGGAATGATATCTGCTTTCTGAGCCCTGTAGTAAGCCAGGCCATTAAATCATTAAATGACTATGAGTTCATAACAACACCTCTACATTTAAGCGAAAAAAAATATGTGTTTATTCCTATAAATAATGCAGAGGCATCGCTTAATGTTTCTGGGTCACATTGGAGTTTGCTTTTTTACAGCGGACCTGAGAAGTGTTTTTATTACTTTGACTCAATTCGGCAATCCAACTTAGGCTCTGCTCAACAAATAAGTGCTAAACTCTCAAAAAGCTTTGATACTGAGAACATTTCATTCACAATAGTAGACTGTCCTAAACAGCAAAATACGTATGATTGTGGTGTGTATTTGATTTTATTCACTGACTGGCTGATTGAAGGTATTTTAAAGCATGATGTCGCCAAACTTATTATGCACAGCAAAGACATGCTCAAAATTACATGCAGTGACGTAATGTTGAAGCGTGCTAGCCTTGCCTATCTAGTAATGAATAGGTATAACCCTCAAGTAACAGCAAAAGCCCTACAGAATATGTTCGAATTAAATTTACCATATCCAAAAACACATATTAAAGTGGAAACTGCTAGCAAGGCAATAAATACTGAAGAAATTTATTATGAAGAGAAGAAATATGCCAATAATACTTTGGAGCAAGGAAAAAGTAATACAGACACGGTATGGAGGGGCTCCACAGTGGCTGAAGTGCAATCTACCGTTTCATGGACAAAAGTCAAAAGTAATAAAAAAAGATCACCTCCTCAACATAAAGTCTTTGGCAAGCATTCAGCCCCCATTCCATTAAGGAACAAGTATGTTATTTTGGAAGGTCAGGGAGTTGACAGTGAATATGGATCTGAAAAGTTATACCAAACACATGAAACCAAAAAAGGGAATATCAATACCCAACCCATTCCACGTAAAAGTAATCAGCATGTCAATCACTCTCAAAGTGTCGGTGTGACAGATAATAATATTTTTAAGATAAATCTGTACTGTGACAGTCAAGGAAGGGGCTTAGGCCAGATACTCCAAAAATGCAGTAATGACAAAATTAGAGTTTTCTCTACAATTATGCCTAATGCTACCACAGAAGAAGTTTATGCAAATGCTAAAATGGCAGACAACAATCCATGTGTGGTGATATGTGGAACTAACGACTTATTGAAAAACACTACAAAGAACATCCTAGGGAAGCTAGAAAATAATTTGAAGATAATTAGCCTTAAATCCCCCATATGTTTAACGACTATACCCTACCGGCATGACATAACCAACAATGATAATCTTCATGAGAAATTAGCTATCCTAAACAACTATATAACAGAACTGGCAATAAGAATGAATAATGTACATGTGATTGATTTAAATGACTTAAGGAGGTTTCACTTCACACAACATGGGCTACATCTAAACCTAAGGGGAAAAAGAAAGCTCTCATATCTTAT
Organism: Nephotettix cincticeps; assembly: GCA_023375725.1. Classification (NCBI taxonomy): domain Eukaryota; kingdom Metazoa; phylum Arthropoda; class Insecta; order Hemiptera; family Cicadellidae; genus Nephotettix; species Nephotettix cincticeps. The sequence goes on along the minus strand of CM041786.1, from coordinate 57,687,845 downwards.
CATTGATTGCCTTAACAGTATACAGAGAGAAAGCAAACAGCATGAGCCAAAGCAAACACAGTGTGAAGCAAGTAAATTTTCAGTGGAATCAATGTCAGACTTTCCCCCTTTAATTGCATCTACAGTGGCACCATACGACTCTACAGTGATGCCCGAGAACAGCTCTACAACGGTGCTGAACAGCAGCCTAGGTACAACAATAAACATCAGATCTACGGATGTAAAGAACACTAGTAACGCTCCCTCATCACATCGAAACCATCAGTTAAAATTCAAGGACCTACCCATCTCAATGGAACCACTACAAACCACATCATCACGTAAGCAGCCATCCAGCCCAATGGATCCAGTCTCCAGCAGTCAACCTGTCCTCGGTGAAGTGATAAGTGAAATGCATCAAAAAGCAACCAGTGAGGTCTCTGTGGATTTAGTGTCGCATCAAGAAAGTGTCTCTAGCATAGCTTCAGTTTTTGTAAATAATAGTTGTGGGTCCCAGTTACCTGCTTCTTTAAACTCAATAGTCCATGTCACACCTCCAATAAATTAGTTGAAAAAATGGATTCTCTAAAAATATTTCATCAAAACATTCAACACCTTAATTCAAGAGTAGTTGCATTAGAAGCAACTTTGTATGAGTTAAAGCCACATATTGTCATCTTGTCAGAGCATGATATGAGGAATGATGAAATAAATCGGTTTAATTTAAATAATTATGAGATTAACACATCTTTCTGTAGGTCTAAATCATTCAAGGGAGGTGTCATGATAATGTCCCAGGATAATTTGGTATGGAAGCAGGTAGATATACCCAGTGGTTTTATTGATAGTCATTTAGAGGAAAAGCAATTTGAGTTCTGTGTATGTAGCTATACAATGAATAAATTTAAGTTTGTAGTCATAGGCATTTACAGGTCTCCACAATCTGATGTAAAAATATTTATAGATAGGTTAAGCAATCTGATTACCTTTTTAAGTAAAAGATTCAAAAACATAATAATAGGGGGAGATATTAATATTGATATTTTGAAGAAAAATCATAATCATAAATTACTTTACAACATGTTAAAAAGCCATGACATGAAATATTTAGTGACATTTCCCACAAGGATAACTGTTAACTCCAAAACAGCCATAGACAATTTTTTTATTAAAAACATAGAGTCATTTAATGTCTCAATTGAAGGCATTGTAACATGTCTGTCAGACCATGATGGGCAAATCCTAAAAATTAATCCAAATAATTGTAATTTCCAAAATAAACATTCAATAAAACAAGAAAAGCGCAAATTCTCCCAACAAAATATTGAATACTTTAGCAGGCTTTTAAAAAATGAGACTTGGAAAGATGTCTACTGCGCAGCTGTGGAAAAAAAATATGATAACTTTAATGACACTTTTAGTTTTTATTTCAATAGTGCTTTCCCTAAAACTTTAATAACTCAAATCAACAAAAAAAATGTATGGATATCAAAAGACCTAAAAGATAAACAATACAGCTTAACACAAAAAACGAAAGAACTCAGGGAGTGTACACAGGGTGAGGTAAAAGAGATCTTAAGAAAAGAAAAGGCTGATTTTAGAAAGGAATTGAAGGAAGCTAAATTCAAATATTTTAAGACAAAAATTAATAAATCAAAAAATTTGCAAAAAACTGTATGGGGCATTATAAATTCTGAAGTAGGTAACAAGAATAAAAAAAGGCAGAACAACATTTCTTTAGTTAGAGGAAACAGTATTGTTGAGGATCCAAAAACTGTAGCTGATTTTTTTAATCACTATTTTATAGATGTGATTGAAGATATTGTTCCAAATTGTGATGTTGTTGTGCAAGGTAGCTGTTCTGAGCCTAGTTCTGTCCAAGAAATATTTTTAAAACCTAAATTTAGTTTTCGGCCTGTTGACAGGAGGGAGGTTGAAAATGTGATAACCTCTTTAAAAAATAATTATTCCAGTGGGCATGACGATGTACCAGTTAGCCTTTTAAAAAGTGTAAAGGGTGATATAAGCCAAATATTGGCTCATTTAATTAACTCCTCTCTCATTACTGGTATTTTTCCTGACCAATTAAAAAAAGCAAGAATCATTCCAATACATAAAAAAAATGACAAACAAAATATTAACAATTATCGCCCAGTCTCTTTGTTACCTGCCATTTCTAAAATTTATGAAAAAATTGTTCATTTGCAGCTATCATCATATCTTGAAAAATTCAATTTATTGGATGAGAACCAGCATGGATTTAGGTCTGGTAAATCAGTTATAACTGCTGCTGCATCCTTTTTAGAATCAATAATTGAATCGGTGGATAGAGGTGATTATACAATAGGAATATTCATGGACTTATCCAGAGCTTTCGACAGTGTTAAACATACTTTACTTTTAAAAAAATTAGAAATCATTGGAGTATCAAAAAATGCACTTCAATGGTTTACTTCATATCTATCAAACAGAACTCAATATGTGGAAATCTCACATTTGAAGTTTAATCGCATGATCAAAACATCATCAAGATTACTGCCTATAAAGTTCGGAGTTCCGCAAGGTTCCATCTTAGGACCTTTACTTTTTCTGTGCTATATGAAGGACATGGATAAAGCTCTGTCATACAAACCTAGCAGTGAATTATGCCTTTATGCAGATGATTCAAATTTAAAAATCTCATCACCAACAATAGAACAAGTAGAACTGGCTGCTTTCATAGAGCTGGGTAATTTAGGAAATTACTTAGCACATCAAAATTTAGTACTCAATCACATAAAAACAAATTTTATTAGATTCAAAACTGTTCAAAATAAGAGACAAACTGAACCTGTAATAGTATTTGACTCTCAAGTTATTGAACAAAACCCAAGCACAAATTTTCTTGGCTTAACCATAGATCAAAATCTTGATTGGAATGACCATGTAAGTAAAATACTAACAAAAATAAATTCTGGCATTTATGCACTTTCAAAAATGTCTTTTTACTGTGACTTGGCAACTTTAAAAAATATATACTTTGCTTACATACATTCCCATATTTCATTTGGCATTTCTTTGTTTGGAGGATCAAAAAAGGAAAATTTAGAACTCATTCTAAAACAGCAAAAGAGGGCAATAAGGATAATGCTGAGACTGAAGCATGATGATTCGGCTAAAGTCCATTTTAAACAGCTTAAAATATTAACAGTTTATGGCCAATACATTCTTGACACTATTTTATATGCAAAAAATAAACTACTCAATTCTCCTCAACAATTAATTCATAATTATAATACAAGGCAAAAAAAATCAAATAGGCAAATTCAACATAGATTAAAATTTTTTGAAAAAAGACCCTCATATGTTGGAAATAAGTTTTATGAATTTATTCCAGAACAAATTAAAACCGAAAAAAATTTAATTAAATTTAAAAAACTACTGAAAGAATACTTGGTTAATGGAGCTATTTACTCACTTGAAGAGTTTTTCAACCTCCCTCATTGAATATATGTATGTTATTATTTATGTTATGTTATTATTATTGTTATTTAATATAGAGGTTATGTTATGCAAATCTGCGGACACTATTCTTATGTACCTTGTGCATTCATGAATAAAGATTATTGAATATTGAATATTATTTATAGGTTATGTTTGAAAATCCGGACAAATCAATAATCTGGACTACCTACGGTCCGATTAAGAAAAAGAAATATGTATTGTTTGATACCGTTCTATTCGGGAAAATCTGCCATTTTATTTGGTATGTTAGCAAATTTGCCATAGGGAAGAAGCTATTACCGTAGGTCTCATGGGAGGATCTAAGCCCGAATCATGTTACTGTTTCGTTTTGAGACAGATACCAAAAAATTAGTTGTTAAACATTTTATATTCAGGGTTTTTTTAAAGTTGGGGACAAGTGTTAGGCCTGCTAATCCGCTGCCGCTTCTTTGCCACGGCCGCTTGACAGTGGCACTTAGGCTCTGTAACATTAAAAGTACATTTTCTAGCTTATCAGATTTTGTTCATTAAAGTATTGTTCGATGTGAAATTAAAATTACAATCTTTTTATTTCTAGTAAAAATTGTTTATAGTTAATGTTTCAGTTATTTAATTATAAGATTTATAACCTTCGCCATTTTGGAAATCTATTTAAATAAAATTAGAGTTTTGTCTGTACATTGCTTAGTATTATTAATTTTTTTGATATTTTTACTTTTCGTGCGTTAGAGAAGCCGAAACGGGTCTTATCTCAATTTTTGTCTGTTTGTCTGTGACACTCCAGGAGGTATTTTACGCCGTCTTCTCCAAAAAAACGGGAGAACTGATTACAATAAAACTTATTTCATGTATTTTCTAGATTCCAGAGAAGGTTTATTAATGCTTGAAATCGCCCGCCGCCTCTTGAAAAGTAAATAATGAGCATTTAAAAACCCACTTTTACGCGATATTACTCGCATTTTGATTCAGTTTTCAATGAATAACCTACTGATAATAACCAGCTGTCTTTGTAGTTTGAAGATTTAATAGAAATAAAAACAATCAGCTCTCATATCAATATTAGTTAGTTTATATTGGCCATTGATTTTAAACCCATGTAGAAATCATACTATATTAAAACGTTATTTTAACGTATAATTAATTATAATAATAATTGTAAAAATGTTCTAATCTATTTAATTGTAAAGCAATGCTAAATAATAAAGCTGGGTATCGATTTATTTTCTTTGTATTGATTTGTTTAGGATTTCAGGTTTACATTTTGGTATGATTATCTTTCTTCATAAAACTGAATCCTACAACCCGTACAAAAGACGGGCTTACTGCTAGTGCAAACTAAATGACTGGGATGGTGGCGTCATCCTGTAATCCAGCTATTTGGAGGTCACTAATTGTGGATAGTTTTGAGCGATGGTCGGTGGGTGTAGTGTTCTCTTGTGTGGATTAACGTCCGCACTATTGAAGGCTACGTTAATCCGCAAAGACCATCCTCATAATTAGACCAATTCGTAATTCAGAGGTCGTGGTTCGGATTCCACGTTAAACTGTAGGTCCCTTAGTTGCCATCAGCTGTTGGGCTATTAATTAACAGTCCTGTCTAAGGAACATGTCAGCCTTAGTCAGTAACAAAGACTACAAGATCGCGCCACAATCATCCTACAATCAACTCTCATTCATACTTGGCTTAAAATACCTACCTTGTGGTATGGTTGCCATTTCAATAATCTAATCTAATCTAAATCCTACTTTAAGAATATTCTACTTTTTAGCCAATAAAGATGTGTGCAAAGTTTGGTTTCTGTAGCTTAAACAGTTTTTTCAGATATGAAGATTTTTGTAAAAAATACAAATTGGCGTCTAGCGGCCAAACAAAGGATTTTTGGAAATGATAACACGTAAAAATGATCCAATCGAGACCAAATTTGGTAGAGATGAGTATTCCTACAATTACTCGGACGAGTTTGTTCTACTTCTCTACGGTTGTACTTCTCAATTGGAGTTTTTAGCAATTTTTGTGTTTATTTTTTAAATACTATTTTATCTTTTACCATTAGAATCAGTTCAAAAAACTAAGTAATTTTGTACTAAAAAGTTTTGCTCAAGTAATAACGATACCATAGACTAGTCAGAAAAAATACATAATACAATAGATAAAAGGTTATGCGCTTTAAATGCCAATGATGAAAAAAATCCAGCAAAACAATATCTTAAACTATCCCAAAAAGTAGTAAATAAATTATAGTGTTTTGAAATATTAGAATTTAAATACAGTCTACGGGTGCCCAATGTTTTATTATTTCAACTTTACATGAAAATTGTTGTATACTTTATGGTTTTATCGGTAAAAAAACCTGCTCAAAAAGTAAATTATTACTGTAGGGAGGATGGAGGGGTGTTGAGTCGTTCATATACAACAGAAATATAAATATAATTGATCACTCCAAAATTGCCTAACTAGTATAGCATTTAATCTAACGTTCTAGGCTTCGTCAAGGGACTAGAGTTGCGGGACTTACTTCAACAAGGGTGCTACAAAAGATCTTAGGGTCGAGGTAGCCTAAGGGTAGTTATACCCTTGCCCTAGGTAAAAAAATCTAAAGTTCATTTTGGAAACTAAAATGTTCATGAAAGTACACAACATTAAAAAAGTAACTTCATTATGATCACACAAAATATCTTCCTAATTTCAGGTACAAATAGCATAACAGTTTTTGTACTGGATGAAGCAGATGAGATTTTATCCAGAGGGTTTAAAAATCAAATCCCTGATGTATTATGATCATAAAAAATGTCTTCATTTTTTCAGGAACAAATAGCATAAAAATCTTTGTACTGGATGAAGCAGATGAGATGTTATCCAGAGGGTTTAAAGATCAAATTCACGATGTATTTAGGACCCTGGGGGCTGAAGTGCAGGTAAGATAGATCTACGTCCATACTAAGTAGTGAATGAAATCTTATGCGGTTGTAGTCTTTGTGAGACTATAATCGTGAGCTAATTATTTCAACTAGGAGGGCTATCCAGAAAGTAGATTACATTCTCATCCATCCGCTATGGCTTAAAATAGTGCCAGGGCCCATTTTAGCTAAGTGCCACCCCTAGACTGCATTACACCTGCTGGATTCGGAGATCTTATCAAATTTTATCGGGCACTTACAATTTTGGGTCGAAGCCGGATATCCGGTTTATTATTTTTTTTTAGAATCAAGACTAAACTGGATGTACACGATAATTTTGAGTCGGCAAAGCTATAGCTGGTTTCCTGATCGTAGTACTACACGTAAATAGAGTTTTTAACACAGTGTGTTTAATAATAATGTGGAAGTGTGCATTAATTTTGAGTCGGCAGGGATTCAGCTGGTTTCCTGATTCGAGTTTCATCAAAACTATGATGACTTTTTTTTTCTTATTTTTTATTACAACATTGCTCCAAGGAGAACATTAATTCTTTCTGAACCCATCACATCTGCTGATTTAAAAACAAACCTATGAATAAAACTGAATAATTTTTAAAGAGTATTGATAGTTCTTTCAACTTTAAATTAAAACTCTGTGACTCGAGCCTTTGCACACTGCTCATAATTATTATATTTTTTAAATAATAGTTAGTGTTTACACTTCTGAAGCGTCAGGACTCCAACTGGACTTTACTTTCCACTCTAGACGTTACAACATTTTGACAGTATATTACAGTCCGTCTATGAATATTAATTTATTTCTCGAAGATCTTGACTCGCACTATTCAAATATCATAAACACACACATATATTTTCATGGGAGACATCAACATAGATATACTGCGGAGGAGTAAGAATCAAATTTTAATTATATTTATTTGAATATAATGTATTCAGGGTTTTTTTTAGATTTGATCAATATAACGACCCGAGAAACAAATGAATCTTCATCTTGCATTGATCACATTTTTCTACTTTCTAAAACACTTTAACCTCACAATGGTTTGTTCTTGTGTACTTAAGACTGACATCACTGATCACTATGCTACTATGGGAAAAATTGACACATCCGCAAACCTGACTATGACACTGAAAAAACTTACTTGGACTCAGATATTCAGGGAGACTTGGTGACAGCACCGTCGTAGGATTGCGTTTTGCCTCAACAAGATGTCAATGTGTGTTGCGACTCATTTCTCAACACATTTACAGACTTAAAAAACAGATCAATACGCTCGAAAAAATTGTCCACACCCTTTAAAAAACCTTGGATAGCAACAGACTTTATTAATACTACTAGAAAGCGTGACAAGATGAGTAAATTTGTTAAAAACGTCGGTTTGGTGAAATAAGTTTAACCCATTGGCTACTGAATAAATGTCCACTTTTGAAACATGTCGGTACTGAATTATATGAGCATCAGGGTTTAAGCTTAATACTCAATAAACACTCAGAAAATGAATATTTACTCCCCATATATGTAGCTGAATGTTTTATAATTTAGTACTACACATATTTAAATATTTTTGCTGCCTATTTACACTATATAGGCGTAAAAAACTTTTTTGTTCTGTGACTGTTATCACTCTTGTGTCCAATTCGAGTGTTGAAGGTTAGGCCTACTTTTAGGTTATTCTACTTCACTTTCACAGCTGGAATCACTTAAAGCATCACTATCTTTTCTTTCCAAATCACCACTTTCATGTAAAATCTGTCCAACAAAATCAGAACAATCCTCAGAAACAAGGAATGTATTACTGCGAAATGACCATTGTTGTCAAACTGCATACTGCATGACGATGTAAACAAACAAACAAACCGTTAACTCGAAAACAAAGAACGATATAAAAAAAATGGGAGTCAAATACTGTAATACAACGGTCAAATATCGCTAAATACAAGAATAAATCAATATTTACGTCGATGACGGAAACCGCCCGTCATCTGTGGTTATGACTGGTAATCCTGTGACGGGCAGTGCCCGTCTACATACATTGGCTACAAATGTTTCCTGCAAAATAACTGTCTCTAAACAAAATTATTAATACAGAGAAAAAATCACTGTCAGCAAAAAATCCTAGATTGTTTTGGAGAAATGTAAATGAGTTCAGTGGAGGTGGTGGAAGGAAGGGAGATTTTCCTATTTCCCAATTCTTGCAGCCTTATCTACAGACTGATTGCATGGGGAGGGGCTTTTTCATCTTGGACCTGGTAGCCACTGCAGTCTCACATAATTATAGAACCTGTAATGACCTCGAGTGTCGGCCTACAGGTTCCTGAAGTTTTAAAGATGATCAATATAACGAATGGTTACTACATAGCAAATAAGATTCCACTTGAGATCTTCTGGGGACCTGCGGGTCTCCTGGTGCTTATAAGAGGGTTAGCTCTGTCTGATTGTTGGATATCAGCACTGAGTCGCTTATCAGCCCAAAATATCGTGAGTGACTGTTTCGCTGACTCCGCTACTGTACGTAACTTGACTTTCAACTATACCGTTTTCCTCTATTATTTATCTAATTTGTGACTCATGTGGGTCTATTTTTATGGCATCATGTACTTAGCTGTATTTTCTTGGATTGAAAATTTGAAAATTTTCTTCTACAAAACAAATTGTTCATTACAGGTGATTTTGCTGTCAGCTACAATGCCTACTGAAGTGCTTGATGTTAGCAAATGTTTCATGAGAGAACCTATTAGGATTCTTGTAAAGAAGGAGGAGCTTACATTAGAAGGTAAATAATATTGGATACATTAATCATATGGAATAAATTTAAAAATAAGCCTTTTGAAAAAATATGTTGTTGATAAAAGTAATTTTTGTAAGTTCATTCTTGTAGTCTACACAACCATTCAAATATTAGCTATCAGACAGCAATCGGTTCTCACTTTAAACGTTCAACCAATTGCCTCCAGCAGTTAGGAGCTTCCCGATCATCCAGTTTAAACTAAGAGGGGGGACTTGGCTTAGGCAAAATAGTTTATATTCAATTGATGATTATTTTGCCACTTAGGGTATCTCTGTAAATTTGTGGGAGCCCTTTCGATAAATTTAGTTTCCAAAGTATATGTTTTTGTTTTGGGGTGGGTCGATTCCAATTTTTTTTCAATTCCGATTCCGATCCAGATTCGTTAAAATCTATTCCGATTCGATGCATTGATTTGACCACCGCCAACGATTGAACGCTTTAACCCTAGAAGTGTCCAATATATTTTTGTCAGTGTCACCCGGTTCATAGGGATTTGCAAGCCTTATAATAATGTATAGTACAATATAGTTGTGTTCAGTACTAAAATGAAGAATTAACTAATGTTAAAAAAATTATACGAATTATAAATTTAAATATTTAGTATATACGGTATGTGAACAAATAAATACATAAATGAAAGTCTTTTTTGTTTATGTTTAGGGTTGTGTACTTATATGCACATACACAACATACATGAACAAATTAAAAAACAAATTGGCTTAAAATTTAATAGTGAAACCAAAAATGTATGCAAATTTAATAGTGAAACCAAAAATGTATGCTTGTGTATGGTTAATTTGAACAAAACAACAAAATTAATCCAAACCGTTGCTAGTGATAAAATTATGAAAATTACAAAAATAACTAGAGGTGTGCGAATAGTGAATTATTTTTTCGGATCGGATAGTTTTCGGATTCGGATACTCGCAATAACAAAGTGAAATCAGACTTATCTAAGAATAAATTAGGAAAAAATCAATAAAATGTTATCAAAATTATTAAATGGTATATAAAAAATCATAAATTCTTCATAGGATGAACAACAAAACTAAAATGTTTACTTCACTGCATTTAAAAGTTCCAGTAACAAATTTTAATATGGAGTATCATATACCAATATTTTTCGATTGGGTAGGCTCATATAAGTTTTTATTAAATAAATGTATTTTACAAATTCAAAGTCATGAGTCAGTTAAAGTTTTAAACATAATAGTTTTCTAACTCTCTTTTGTAACTTAACTTTGTTCAAACTTTAAATAATTAAATAGTACTTTTTGGAATCCGCTGATTTATAATTATTTTTTATTTTACCTAAACTAACCCATAAGCAATGAAATTCCCTATTTTTGATCCATCAAGAGTTTGTCCCTAGAAATCCTTAGAATATATTATGTCCCTAGAAAATCCCTTTCAGGTCTAAAATGTCCCTAGAAACAGGACATATCCCTAGAAGTGACAACACTGGTGACAGTGCAGCTGCTATCAAACAAAGGCCTGTGCGCAGGCACAGAGTTGGAATATTTGGCAGATAAAATACCCCGATCGGCTGTGTAACAATATTGAAACCTGTGAAATGATGGTACTGCGTCGTAATCTAGTTAGTTATTCATCTTAAAAATATCTAAAAATGTAAAACTAATAACGCTTAAATTCATTTAACAAAGAGAAAATGTAGATTGAAAACAAGTGGAAAATTTGTTGGTTATGTGAACACCGAACGACGAAATAGGCCAAATGTAAATTTGGCAACACTTGTATTGCTCAAACCCGGAGTAGTTCAGAGTGAGATAACTAAACAATTGATCGTCTACGTAGACGATCAGAATGAAGTAGTATTATTTTTGCTGGAAACACCGTCGCAAAACGATCTATTATGATGGTTTGTTACCAATAATATTAAATCAACAATTCAATTCAGTCGTGCATAGCGATGTACTACTTTAGTCATAGTATAGGTATCGGTAAAAGTCGTATTATCATATTTATTTATACCAATTAAAACATTATTAAAACTCATTAAAAATAATTAGTTGATACCTCAAGGACGTATCATCCTTAAATATATCCGTAATAAATGTAAAGGAGTACTAATAAGATGTAGTCACAATAGAAGTACGATATTTAGTTATCGTGCACTAAAGGACACAGCAGCGCTGGCATTTTGCCATTATTAGCGTCTACTACGCATTACAAAAACCAGGAAGCCGTAACCTTGCTTTGGTTTGGTTGTTGCTACATTCGATTGTTTCATTCACTATTTCATTGTTTATTATAGATTAGTTAATTCAGAATAATGATTTGAAATTTAATTTGAATATCTAAATCAAATAAAATCATTCAAAATCCTGATCTTTCTAAACTTCTAAATATACCGTTTCGTGTAATTATAGATATCGCGTCTACCAGTCAACGACATTGTTTTGATGAAAGACTACGTTATACGTCTTTTAAGTAAAAAATTATTCCGGCTTCGCGGGTATTAACTCTACGAAAACCTCGTTGTTTTTGTTCAAATTGCTGAAATATACAGTCTATCCGAAAATTCGGATATTACCGGATATCTAAAATACATTCGGATCGGTTTCGGATATCCGATCCGATCCGAATCCGAACCGAATTTTCGGATATCCGCACACCTCTAAAAATAACAAAAACTCTTGTTTGAGTCCAAGCTATTCCCTTATATCATTGTTTCGAAAATAATCCCCTATTTTGATGACAAATTGAACATTGAAAAGTAACATTTTAATATACGCCATATTATTCACGGAATGAAATCAACAGAGACCTTATAATTCGCCAATAAATTACATAAATAATTCTCAATTTTACTTCATGATTCAACTATTTTATTTATTAAAATGACAAAAACGAATCGCCATAAACAAAGAAACAAGATTTGACAGACGACGTCAGCTCGTTGCCATCGGCTATCTGTGTATCGGTAGGGATATGCGATATTTTTGTACTTGTGACAAAGTCACCGTTATGGTTCTGTCACTGATTTATGGAACTAGAAAAAGCAGTAACAGCGTTGCCGCTGCGCTCCATTGGACTCTGCGCAGGAACAGAGTTGGAGTATCGGACAGAACAATATTTAAACCTGTGAAATTATGGTACCTTGTCGTAATCTATTCAATTATTCATCTTAAAATTATCTAAAATGTTTCATTTAAAAACTAATGACGTGTAAAATCATTCAACAAAGAGAAAATGTAGAATGAAAAAGAGTGGAAAATTTGTTGGTCATGTAAACACTGAAAGACGAAATAGGCCAAATGTAAATTTGACAACACTTTATCGTGTTGCTCAAACCCGGAGAACTCAAGAATGCTATAACAAAAAATAGTCCATTATGTCAAAATATTTCAAGTTTAATTCGATCTTACGATCGATTTGCGTAGACGATCAAAATTAAATAGTATATATTTTTGCTGCAAATACCAGAGCTATTATGATGGTTGAGCTTTGTTACCAAATATTAAATCGACAATTCACGGTTTTCGTAGCCGAAATCATATTTTATGCGAAATAATATCAAACCGCAATATGGTATTCGGTGCAACTATCAATAACGCTATGCTTTGTATTTCAAAATGCAATATCGTGTTGAACTTAATGGGTAGCTTAAATACGTAGTTGAAGAATCGAATAATCATACCGCATCCTCAGACCGCCCAAGGACACTTTTACATTCCATTTGGTTATGAATTGCGTAATTTCGTCATCTGCTTAAACATTTCTGTTCATCCGTATCGCTGACGTATCTCAAACGGAAAGTTTAGCATTTATCTTTCGGTTTTAACCTCAATTTATATAGTCTATCCGAAAGTTGGGGCATTTATAGGACTTTTTCGGATACTTGTTTTGCATTCGGATCGGAGCCGGATATCCGATCCGAAACCGATCCAACTTTTCAGATATCCACACACCTCTAGTAAATTGATATAATCGGATTATTGTAACTTACTGATCAGAGAACAAGCTTTTTATTAAATTATGTCATTCGTTGTCTGTACTTTTGTGTTTGAGTAAAGATATTTCGTACTGACGATGTAATCTGAAACAAAAAGCTTGAGGGTTAATGCTAATTTGTTACATGGTCTATCAGCAATATCGGATATTTATTGAATTCTACTGGGTAATTGTTACTTTCGTTTCGGAGCCGGATATCCGATTGCTTTGAAATTAAATATTGGTTTTTATTTACACAGCTACGACAATAAACTGAAAGAGAACAATAATTTAGAGTCGGCAGGGCGTTGATTGGTTTCCTGATCCGAGTTTCGTCAAAACAACGACTTTAGTATCTTATTACAACTTTTTGACGAAAACAAATTCTTAATTCTTTCTTTCGCCATTTGTCGGTGGCAGAACAACGAAGGCTTGGAATTAAAGAATCGGAATCAACTTTAGACGATCATTTTCGATTCCGATTCCAACCCTGAGAATCGGTAGAATCAAGAATTGATGTTTGGAATCGACTCAACCCTATTTTTGATGTTGTTAAGTTTATCATTTTATCTGTTTTGACGTGATCCACCAGTACGCTGGGCCACGATCGAGGCTTTGGTAATGTTAATGATATGTTTAAGCTACTTTAAAAAAATTTAATTTCTAAATGTGTATAGTAATAATGTTTAATGCATTTTTACTTTCTCCCCCTATACATTGTATATAGATAGAGTATTGTTTTTACCAAAAATTTAAAAATTTATTTGAAAAAGAAAATATTTTTTTTAGGCTCCTAAATCCTCAAAACATGTTTTCGATCTGATGTCTGTTTGTGTATTGGACCTTGAGACCACACTGATAGAAAAAGATTTTTATGAAATTTTTACAAAGTTATATTTTGGCTATATCTCCAGGTATTTTTTTAAATTTTCATTTTTAACCTATTAATTTAAGTAACTTCATAAATATACCTTTTTATCCTTATAATCCTTATAAAAGGGGAAGGGTGTGTGTTGGCAGTGGTGGGATGTATGCTTATATTGGAAGCAATAATTGCTCGTTTGTTTTACAGGTATAAAGCAGTTCTTTGTGTTTGTTGAGAAGGAAGATTGGAAGCTAGACACACTGTGTGATCTGTATGACACTTTGAGCATCACGCAAGCTGTTATCTTCTGTAACACAAGACGCAAGGTCGACTGGCTTACAGAGAACATGCATGAACGTGATTTTACTGTCTCTGCTATGGTAGGCAATATTAATAACTATTTTAAGCTCCTATAAGCACAAAACCTTTATCTCCTCATAACTGCTAGACAAAAATATTTGTATTATTCTACAGTTGTGAATCGAATTAACTAGTCCCAATAAAACTAGCAAGTTTGATTCAGTTCGGATTTTATTTGGAATCAATTATTTGAAATTTAATATATAAATTTGTGTCCATTACAAAATGAAAGCATTTGATAATATAGTTAAGTCCTGTTAAACCGATATGATGCCAACAGTAACCTCTGTTTCCCAAAACCTCGGTTAACATGCAACTACCATTAAGAATAAAAGATATAAAATAAAAACCGTATAAATAAAGTTTCTTATGGTTAGTGCAAAATACGGTTATGGCCAATGAATAAAATTATATTGAGGAAACATAGTAATTATTTATGACAAAAACTTCTAATGCGATGCAAATTCTGATTCATGGCTAAATTTGATGATCAGTGTACCCAGTCATTGCCTAAATGAAGGATTTGAGCAATATCATGTTGAACTAAATTAATTTTGCGATTTCTGAAAGAATTGGAGACCTTGAGGAACGTTTGAAGAATCGAATAATTATACAGCATCCTTGGACCGGGCAATAATTTTCTTGCATTTCAATAAGTTATGAATTGCGTAATTTTGTCATCTGTTTCAACACTCATTCAATCAAAGATAATTTGTGTTGCCGACATAATCTTAAACGGAAAAACTTTTTCTTTCAGTTGTTATGCTTATTTTACACTGTCTATCCAAAAGCTCAAGATTTTACCGAATTCTTTTTTCGAATTTGGATTTGAGCCAGATATCTGCTCCAATCCGACTTAAAGGATATCCATTCATCTCTATTACATTTCAGAGTGTTTGTGTGTGGGGGGGGGGTGCAGAACCCTAGAGACAAGACTATTGGTCTGATTTTCATGAAATTTGATATGTAGGTAAACAATCCACTGTATCTTTGAGCATGTGTTTAAATTTTGTATTTTTAAGGGTGTTTTACCCCTGAAAACCCCCCAAAATAAAAATAAAAGGAGATTAAATTAAAGGAAAATTTCTCCATATCGACTTCCAATTTTGATGAAAGTCCTATGATTTATAGTTCTTTAAAGGTTAAACAAAATGACACGACACTATCTAACTCTAACTATCAGATTTAATTGCTTTTGGGCTTCTAAAGGACGACATTTTAATTTTTAAATTTTCTGGCTAATCATAAATTTTATAAAATAATTTGACCATCACCATTAAAACCGGCCAAAAAACTAAACAAATTATAACTTTGAATCATTAGTCTACAGGTAACTGTTCCAGAGAAAAGTAAATTTAATGTTTATGGTACATATTTCGTTTTCTTAGCGCCCAATGTTATTCTTATGTAGAATTTGAAAAAATAAATTTCTTCCTTATACAGTAGAACTTGGATAATTCGAACCTCAAGGGACCAGAAAAAAATTTGAATTATCCAAAAATTCGAATTAGAAAATTTTATGCAAGTGGTTGAAATAAACAATCAAACATCATGTTTTAACATTGTATATTAAAAAAGTTAGGTTAATGAAGATATTATTGATTAAAAATCCTAATTTTTGTTAAATGTCAATAATGTGTTTGGAGGGATCCCGAAACTAGCTATTACAAACTTTTTCAAATCCATTCTCTACCTCCTTGATCGCCGCTATTTATTCTTGCAACGTCAGAGATTTGTAGGTTCGCTTTGACGAAGCCATCATACACACGACGTGTTAACATGAAAGCAGACGACGAATATCGGAACAAACCACCACCGATGATACACACAGATGTCAATGTTGTGATTTATGAGCAGTAGTGGACTAGTGAGTGGGGTGGGCGCGTTGATCTAGCTAAAAATAGTCTGAGGACAGGAAGCCTGAACGGAAGGTCGTTTCCTGGAAAATCGCACACAATGACTTGTTCACTTATACACACACTATAGATTTCCGCTGTAAAAACTTCGAATCATCCAAAATATTATTCGAATTAACCAAGATATTTTAACATTGTTTTTATATAAAATTCTGGGGACCAAGACTAAACTTCGAAATAAAGAAGTTTTCGAATTACAGAAGTTCGAATTATCCAAGTTCCACTGTATCTCAACCGTTTTCCATGAGCTGCAATTTAAGGTTTCATCACTCAACAAAACCTACTCAATAAAGATTTATATTACCCTGGGGGGGGGGGGTTAATCCCTGAAAAAATGTCTTACAATTAATTTAGATAATTGTCTCTAGTATTATTTTTAAACAATAAATTTTATATCATATTTAGATAAACTAGGGATGGCCCGATTTCAGTTTATTTCGATTCTGATTCTTTAAAATCCATTCTCGATTTTAACGATTCCAGGCATTGATTGTCCCGCCACCAACAAATGCAACACTTAAACACTAGAAGTGTCCAATATATTTTTTTTGGTGTATAGGGCCTTAAAAAAACCTTTACTAATTCTAAATATACTTTAAAAATTAAGATATATAATTTTGTTCAGTACTAAATTAAAGAATCAAGAAATGTTCAAAATATGTAAATATATATAAATATATTAGGGATGGGTCGATTCCGATGCCGATTCTTTAAAATCGATTCCCGATTGCGATTCTAACGATTGCAGACATTGATTTTACCTCCGCCAATGATGTCTCTTTAACCTTAGAAGTGTCCAATATATATTTTTTTTTCAGTGTCACCAGGTTTATAGGGATTTGCAGCCTTAAAATAAATCTTTATTAATTCTAGAAGTTAAGATGTATAATTTTGCTAAGTACTATAATGAAGAATTAAGAAATGTTAAAGAAAAGATATATACCTAATTTTATTAAGTACTATAATGAAGAATTTAAAAAAGTATTAGAGCCTCAATTAACCGTCACCCTTTTAACCGTCAGTGTCCATTAACCGCCACCCCGCTAGCGCAAAAAAATTATGTTTCCGCATCAGCGCCGAGCCGGATCGTCTGTTGAGGCTCTATGATGAGTAGTGACAACTGTACTGCACAACTGTAATGTGCATGAATCATTGGCGGCAAGGGTAGTGACCCAGCTGGTTAATCTTACACTGTCTTCAAATCTGCATTCTACCGCTACTCTTTCATTTCGGTTCAGTATGGTGCTTGGCTACAGTGAGCCAAAGTTATTGCCGATTTCGAGTGCAATACCTACTAGTGTTTTACGTGCTTTACCGTTTATTGTCGACAGTGTTGTTTATACGTGTGTGTAATGCCCTTCTGTTATGGCAGAGAAACGGTAGTTTTGGGACTCGAAAATAAATTATTAAACGCTGGTGCTTCATCTCAGAACATGAACGCCTGAAAAGCTTGACGGGGAAAGAAACCAAAGAAAATGACTGATTTTAAAAAAACTAAATGTCAGTAATGTACGTTTTGAGAGTAAAAGAACGTACATGTACAGTTCATATTTCATTGTTTTCTTAATAAAATATTTTAACCCTAGAAATGGCAAAGTCGTAATTTACGACGCATTTACATATTCAATAAGAATTGGCAGGTGGAGGTATCTGTCGTTAGTTTATTGTACTTGTTAGACACTATCGCCTACGAGACCGTGTTGCCCTCTGGGGCAAACAACCGAAACTGCTCTCGTACTACACGAGCCTGCCACCGGGCAGGTCTATAACCAAGTAAGCACTTTCTACTCCTAGGCACTGATGGCCGAGGTGGCTAACGCGCTACGCTGACGAGCGTAACGTTCTAGCCATTCGGAAGTGCTAGGGTTCGAATCCCGACCATGAGCAATCCCAATTTGGCTTGCAAATGTGCGGTATAGCGGAGTGGAGGGCCCACCTTAAATAAACGGTGACCGGCTTGGGTGGAAGTTGACGGCATTTGTAGGCTTAATTGGGATTGCAGTGGACACCTGTTTTGCTTTTGTGGTTAGTAGTTATAAGGGGGGGGGCATGTTTTAAGCTTTTTATTGCTTGAACTTTGATATTTCATGAAGATATTAGTAATTTTTTTATGTTACAGTTAAGAGTAAAAAGCTTACCACTTCTAGGGTTAATAAAGGATTTTCCACTTGAACTGGCCTAGTTTTGTTCTTTTCTCATTTAAAATAGATTCACATTCGGCAATCATGAAAATTAATTAGGACTTGCAATGGCACCGTTATAACATGCAAGGCAGTGAATTTCGATGTTGCCACGCCAAACACTGTCTTGTTGCTAAGTTGTATCGGCGCTATTATTATTTCCATTATCCGTCATGGTCACGATCCCGAGGGTGACGGTTAATCGAGGTTCTACTGTATGTAAGTTATAAATATTTAGTATTTACATGAACAAATAAATAAATACTTGTATGAAAATTTGTTTGTTTATGTTTACGGTTGTGTACTTTATACAGGGTGGCCACTCAACCGGGAACTAATAATAGTCACCGGGTATACTGAAAATTTGCGAAACTAAAAGTCTGTTGTGTTTTTGAATACGTAGGCCTATCATATTTTGTCATTGAATTACTGGTTTTATATAAATGTTTTGTAATGGATAGTCTAAAGAGTTACTATGGTAATGCCGATTTTGAAAACATTGCCAATTCTCGGTTGTAGTGTTATTATAGACATATGGATGTGAAAAAGTTAATCAAACTGTATATTTTTAAAACTAGATAAAATTTGTGACGGTTAGTATATTTTGGAAATAAAATTTATATCATATTAACTATTTTGGGAGAATGGTCTCCCCCTTCACTTAAAAAAAATGTTTTTTTCATTCATAAATTATAATTTACTTACTCTTACTCCTGTGGCCACACAAATCCAAGGAGATTTTTGGCCTCGCCAACAAGATGCCTCCATCTTTCTCTATCCTCTGCCTCATCCACCTCTGCGCCCAGGTTCCAGATGTCTTCCACCACCTGGTCATCCCATCTGATTCTAGGTCTCCCCAGTGGGCGTCTTCCTTCAGGCTTTCCTCTCCACACTCTTCTTACACTATTATCATCTACTCTTCTTCGTACATGCCCAAGTCATCTAATTCTCCTACTTCGGATTAAAGCTGCAATATCAGGTCTTCCGTAAAGTTCCCTTAACTATTTGTTCTTTCTAATCCTCCACATCCCATCTTCCAATGTTGGCCCGTATATTCTTCTCAGGATTTTATTCTCAAAAGTTATTAATTTTCTCTATGTTCTTTTTGAGGGTCCAAACTTCCGAACCATAAAGGAGTACTGGCTGAATTATTGCAAGATATATTCGAACCTTAGTGTTTCTTGACAGGAGTTTCAAAAGTTTCGATAAGCTCCAATAGCATCTATCAGCTCCATTCAATCTAGCTTGTATTTCCCTATCCATCTTATTCTGGCTGTTTATTATCACACCTATATACTTAAAATTTTAATTATAATTTAAAAAAATAAAATTAAAAATATCATAAAATATATTTTTTTCTAAAGTAGGGTAAACTGTGAAGAAAATTATATATTATAATATAGGTTTTGACCATATTTACAATTTTAATGATTTTTTTTTAAATACCCTTGCAAAACATAAAATTATGGCCTGCCAATAGAGGCAGTTGATGGGTTAATACAACATCGTGAAGGAAAACAAACATAAGTCTCTCTTTCGCCATCGGTGGAACAACAAACACTTGGAATTGAAGAATCTGAACCGACTTAAGTCGATAATTTTTTATTCCTATTCCAACTCTGAAAATCGGTGGACTCAAGAATCAGTGTTTATCAATCAGATATACTTTCAACAATATGATATCTTTATTAAAGGTTGAATTTTTTTAAATTAATTAAGGACGAATGTGTATGTCAGTCCACTGATATTGTTTGTTTTAATCAAAGTTAGCGGAAATTAATTGTACTATAAATTATTTTGTAAATAAAAATGTTTGGTCTCGATGATCTTTTAAAAAAGGTAATATTAGTTGTTATTTTGTTTAACTTAGTATTAATATCAATAAACATCTGTGTGTATTTTCTTTATCTTGTTTAAGTACTTTTAAATTCAAAGTTTTGGTGGGTTAAAAATTTTCAAAAGTCCCTTGAGGTTCGAGTTACTCAAGGTTTACTGCATACAAAATTATTAATGCTATTAAAATTGAAATCCCTGCTCCGCCATGCTTTGTGTCTCATTAGACAGAGAAGTGCCAATGATCAGGGGGTAAAGTAAAAAAGGTGGCTCGAATTCGGGTCAGGCGTCGGCTGATGGGACAAGCTAGCCCGATCTAGGGTCAGACTTCAACATTGAATACATTGTAATTTGTATATTTCTTACAAGTTAATCTTAAGACTTAATAGGTAACATTATATCGCTATAAGAACTGATGACCCCTGCTCCGCCATGCTTCATGTCTCAATAGACAGAGAAGTGCCAATGATCAGGGTAAAGTAAAACTGCTGATAGGAAACATCAATGGCTATGTATTATTTGATGTGCCGAAAATCTGCAAACATGTTTATGTTAACACTTTGGAGCCTGGAGGCAATAACACAGGTTTGATAATAAAAATTCGGAAAAAATATATATAAACAAAAACGGCTACAGAGAGGTTCATTTGTACAGTAATTGGCCTTTGTATGATATATATTATGACATTCAAGGACACATAGTTCAACAGAAACAATAGAAAGTAACCCCCTTCATGCATGAGTTATTATTGATCAAGTAGTTAATTATTGTTAGTTTTTTTATCTTCTCTTGATATTTTTAGGCGCTTTTGTATCCTTCCTTGTAATTAATTTTCTGATAAAAAATAAGTCTTGATTGGTAATGTAACAATCCTACCAAAACTTGAGATCCCTTCTTTGCCACAGACGGGATCTCCATTCTACAAACCATTCTACAGAAATATTCATATTTATACTTGGAAGTTATTCTGAATCACTAAACAAACAGTAAGCAAACAAAGAGTGAAAACAATTTATAAAGAGTATTAAACAGATTGGAATTTGTAAGACCTCAAAATCAACAAAAAGTAATACATGTTGTACAAATCTTTATTAAAAAACAAAATAAAATAAATTGCTAAAAAAAGAACATTTTCTTGTCAATTCCATAGTAAAAATGATAGGCCTAAGCCCATTGCAAAAGGAAAATAATGTACTATTGAATGAAAACATTATAAATGTTTTGCAAATTCAAATGTTTTGTATCACCAGTTTAAGAAATTAGTTTTTTTATACCAACAAAAAATTAGAACAAAAATATTAAATCCTGCCATCCTACAGATTGAATTTTAATTATTTTCTTAATTTGTTTACTCATAGGCCACTACTAGGTTAGATTTTCCTGTCTTCCTAAATAATAATTATTACTTTACAAATTATTTTTCTTCACTTTCAATAAAATAAATTCATCTATCTATCATAGAAATTAAAAAATCTTAAGTAACTTAGTCAGGACCAGTGCAATCATGTGACTAGGGTATTTATGTTGATTATGCTTTATGCTCAGAAGAAAAATGCTAAAAGGGGCTAAATGAAATTAAGTTGACACATTTTATTAAGATTTTATCATTAAAAATTATAAATATCCAGGACCTGGGTATTTATGGTGATTATACCCAGAAGTAAAATGCTAGTAGTGACCTTATGAAATTTTGTTTAACACATTTTATCATCATTTGACTATCGTTACAGTGTTATAATTGCAAAAAAAAAAAATCTTAATCTTCTATAACTTGATAAAAATTATAAATTGGTACCCAGTTTTTGGGTATTTATACGGGCCTGAGGTGAATACCCAATTTATATTAACCTATACGAGCAAGTTTTGTATATATATATATTTGCACACGGATCTCGAAAACGGCACCGAGGAATTTCTTTAAATTTTGGAAATAACTAATTTCCAAGTAGAAAATAAGTTCTAGATAGGTCTAATGTCCAGGAAAATTCGTGTTTTCTTGTAATATTAAGTTTAAAATCTAAAAATTTAACATTACGCTTATGGAGAATAAAATGTAAACAATACAAACCAAAAGAGCTGTTTATAACCGTTTGACAGTTCTTGATTGAAGACTGCGGGGAACAATATAGAGGTTATGCATAAATATTTATTTTATGAATTTAATAAATGCAAAATTATCAGGCTACTAAACAATTTGTAAAAACTAAAGGATAACATAGCTGTGCGAAATAAAAGCAGAAAAAAGTATTTCCAAAATCTTCCGTGTTTTGATAGAAAACGTATTCGTTGTATTGCTTGAAGCCTCTGTAACAAACCAATTAATTGATGTAAATTAAATTTCTCTTTTGATTTTCAATCCTCATTCCGTTTATAACAAAAATCAGTTGATCACAGGCTAATAATAACGGTATGGATAATTAAACATTAAATGATCGGCTTTGGCTAAAAGACGTTAAACGGCATCGCTCAATTGACTAACGTCGTAGCCGAGTTGTAGCGTGTCGGCCTCAAGAACTATAGGCCGCGAGTTCCATACCCACCAGGGGCGATACTTTTTGTTCAGTGCTATATTAATTATGGTGTATTATATCGGTTTTATTTAAACCACATAAATGTTTTCATTGTGTAATAAATGTGTTTTAATTTTTCTAATTAATTTTTATAATACATATATTATTCTAAACGAGCAAAGCTCGGTCACCAGGTACTAAGAACTGATGACCCCTGCTCCGCCATGCTTCATGTCTCAATAGACAGAGAAGTGCCAATGATCAGGGTAAAGTAAAACTGCTGATAGGAAACATCAATGGCTGTGTATTATTTGATGTGCCGAAAATCTGCAAACATGTTTATGTTAACACTTTGGAGCCTGGAGGCAATAACACAGGTTTGATAATAAAAATTCGGAAAAAATATATATAAACAAAAACGGCTACAGAGAGGTTCATTTGTACAGTAATTGGCCTTTGTATGATATATATTATGACATTCAAGGACACATAGTTCAACAGAAACAATAGAAAGTAACCCCCTTCAAAGAAACATATAATACTTGTTTTCTGTAAAAAAAATTGTAAGTAATTTGTAAGATTCGCCGTCATTACTATTGATACTCTCATGAAACATCTCAAATTGTATCACTTTTCAATGGATCGTCACCCATATTGAATAAATCAATAATGACGTAAAACTAGAACTTAACTAACTATGAAAACAAACTAGATCGCATGTGTCGTAAACATAAACAACTCAAACACAACACGGCTAGTAGCAACTGCTGTCTGCTCTGAGCGAGCGAGTGAAACAAGTTGGAGAAATTTTTTTGTTAGTAGGCGACAGGCTGAAAGAAAACCAAAGAGGTATTCATGACTGAAGAATATGTAATAAGTACCGAAATTTGAATATACGCCGAAAATTGGTTGCTATGGAATTAAATAAGGTGGCTCGAATTCGGGTCAGGCTTCGACTGATGGGACAAGCTAGCCCGATCTAGGGTTCGAGACTTCCGACTCCAAACTGTTAAATGTTACAGATTTAATATTAATTTGTATTGTAACTTTACATATATGTATATACATTTTATGTATACATACATACATACATATATATATATATATTATATACATTGTAATTTGTATACTTCTTACAAGTTAATCTTAAGGCTTAATAAGTAACATTATATCGCTATAAGAACTGATGACCCCTGCTCCGCCATGCTTCATGTCTCAATAGACAGAGAAGTGCCAATGATCAGGGTAAAGTAAAACTGCTGATAGGAAACATCAATGGCTATGTATTATTTGATGTGCCGAAAATCTGCAAACATGTTAATGTTAACACTTTGGAGCCTGGAGTCAATAACACAGGTTAATTCAACCTCAGTAACTCAGTTATGTCAAACATTTTACAGTTAACTTATTTGCAGAAAAACATTGAATTATTTAGAGAAAAACAAATATCAATTAAGTATTTTTTTCAGAACATGTAGCCTATTTTTAGGGAGCGTTTCACAAACCCGAGTTTTCACTGCGCCGAGGTTTCACAAAACCGAGTACGTTATAAAATTCAACTGTTTCACTAAACCGAGTATGGGGCTAGGTACCGTCCACTCTAGAAGTGACTGTAGAAACCTGTGTAGCGTGCAGTATTACCTGCTTTGCTGGCACTCGCTGTCCAGTCGTGTAGTGAACATAACTTAATTTATATTGAAGATTTAATAATAAATAGTTTATAGTTTATATTTTAGCTAATAAAAATAAGTTAATAGGCCAGCTGAGGGAAATCCCTGCTCGGTGTGCCTGTCCAACGAGTCAACCAGGATTTGTAGTCCTTACGGCCACCCTGCGTTATGCAGAGTGTGTGCCGTTTAAATGGTGTCAACGGACATTTCATTAAATGTCACTAGAGCAGACGGATCCTTAGAGGACACGGGAATCCGCCTCCCGCTATGTTGTCCAATGTGCAGGGCAAAAATAGGCCAATAATAGGCAATAATTAGGCGACTGTAGGTCGCCTAGTTAATTAACTGTAGGTGTAAAAGGTATAGCTTATTTTTCTTATATTAAACATTTTTTATATAAAGTTTTAAGTGTTTTCTTTTAACCTTTCACATTAACATTTTTTACAGCTATGTGTATTTCCAAGATGAATTATAGTACAACTCGGTTATTGCGGCCTCGGCCATAACGTCAACTTGGATATAACGTCATTTATTTTTAGGTCCCGCCAAACTATATGTATTTACATAGGAAAAAACCTCAAATATATCGTCAGTAAATTCTCAAACCTCGTGTATAACGTCAAGAAAATCGGGCCGAGATGAAATCAACATATAGCTAAATAGAGAAAGTTCGGTCGGTGGTGCAACGTGAGGGCTGCAGCTATTGTTTAGTTACATTCTATTTTTAGAAACGGCATTTTATTGCTGTCTTACCGCTAACCACCCCAACCCCCTCCCCTACCCTATATCCGCTGTCGCCGGTCATCAAGGTCAGTGTCAGTGACTCACATCGCATCAAAGCACTGTGATGCCGTTTCGTACGTACCTACAGTTTGTGTAGATGTCGTTAGTTCAGTGAATGTCTTTTACAGTTTGTTTTTCGTTATTTTAATTTACGAATACAGTACTGAAAAATAATGGCAAGTGTTAAGAGAAAGGTTTTGCTGAAGAAAAGGTGTGAGTTATAAGAGCATGTGAGGAGGGGTGTAAGATAGCAGACGTGTGTTCGGGCTTGTTTTTTAAAATCGAACCAACAGTTGAATTCACCAAGCCGAACTTCATTGCAATATTTTCAAATTCGATTTTTTATATAGTAGAGTAATCAGTCAGTCATAAACATAAACTTACGGTGTATTTCAAATTACCTTCATTAAATGTCGTAATTTCATGTAAAATATGTGTTTCCCTATTTTTCCTCGGTTATAAATTAAAATTATGTAACCTCTTTTATAGCGGCACTCTGATATAGCGTCATTAATAGTGTGGTCCCTTCAATGACGTTATAACTAAGTTCCACTGTATTTGAAATGTCTCTTTTACCATTAGAATCAGCTAGAGAATAAACTAGAATCAGAACTTAGAATCAGCTGTGTAATAAACTAAATTGGGTATTCACCCAATTTAGTTTATTACACAGCATAAAATCAAGGCTATGAGATTACAAAAAAATTTGTGTTAGTAATCTTCAGAAAATTTTCTTTAATCAATAACTTATAGCTTGTTATTGTGATAAGTTTTATTTTTTACAGGCAAGAAAAAACGGAATTGTTCTAAATAAACAAATTGTTCAAATAAACAATCAAACTCTCTCTGCTTTGAGCATACAAACATCACCGGAGAATAGTAATCTCCAGAAAATGTTCTTTCATCAATAACTTATAGCTTGTTTTTTAATTACTTCTTGATTAGCATTATACGTGTTGGTTTTACTATAGGATGAAGTAAAAACTCACGTCTTCCAGCACAACTTAATATTTTTAGCGAATTTCCCATAGGGAAGAAGCTATTACCGTAGGTCTCATGGCGAGACTTAAGCCCGGGACCATGTTATTTTTTCTTCTTTAGGTGCCCAGAGACCAAAAACAATAGTCGTTAAAATTTTTATATATATATATATATATATATATATATATATATATATATGTGTCTGTGAACACGATAACTCTCGTAAAAATGGTCCGATCAAGACCAAATTTGGTAGAGACGTGTATTCCTACAAATGCTCGGACGAGTTCGTAAACCAGACATATCGGTCAATGGGAACGGGTAGTTTGGGGGGGTTTTGTACCCCAAAATGGGGTTTTTTGCGTTTTTCACATGTAATTTTTTAAAATTTCAAATTTTATTTTTCACCATTAGAATCAGCTTAAAAAACTGCACAATTAAGTTCCTTAAAGTTTTTCTCTATCTCCAACGGTTACCGAGATATTAAAAAATCTAAACACAGTACGTTGTATTTTGGGGCTCCAATGTTAATCTTATGGAGGATAAGGAAAAATTAATATTTCACTTATTAACCAATACTTTTGGATAAAACTTTATATTTAGCTTCATGTAGTTGAGGTTCATCCATTTATGCTTAAAAATCATAGTTTATGTGTTTATCATGGCAGCAAACCTACATACTCTTTTCCCATGTTAATCATATGGAGAATAGGCAAACCCCTTTATTTATGAATAGATGTTGATGAAAGTTTGTATAAATGTTAAAAATAAACATTTTTGATGGTATAAATGCCTACTCTCAGTGTTCCTCACAGCAGCAAACCTGCACACTCTTTCCCATGTTAATCTTATGGAGAATAGGCAAATAATTCTCATGTTTATGGACAGATTTTTATAAAACTTGTCAAATACTATTATTATTATATTGTTGATTTGGAAATTCGCTGAGTACGCAGGTCTGCTGCGACGGGGGTATTTTGTATATGTAATAGACTTGTTCATTTTTAAAACAATATTTAATACTTAAAAAATGATTCACAACAATGATCAGAACAGGTGTTCACTAAACTGGATCTCAGAACAGACTGACGAGATTAGAGCCTGGTTCCACCTTTGACCTTTGGACTTCCTGACCCTTGATTTTCATACTGTATTACAGCTAAACTTAAAATCTTTCTATTGCAAAATAATAGTATTTCTCGGACTTTTACAACTTTCAATAAATAAAAATTATCACTTCATAACAGTATATATTTACCGTTGTATATAATTACAATATAAGTGTACATATTACGTAGTATTGGAAGACGTGAGTTTTACTTCATTCTACAGCTTTTTTGTGATAAGCTATATTTTATACAGGAAAGGAAAAATTAGCATACAATTATTTTCGTTGACTATTTTCTAAAATTTTCTTTTTAACATTCATCCATGGAAAATTTTATTTCTGTATAATATATTAAAACAGTACAAAGTAGCTTAAGTTATTAGATCTATAATGTCATTTACACAGATTTCAGGCAGTGAATGCCTTCATAGCGAATGATACTGCGCGTTGTTGGCCTGCCGGCCGACGTGCTCTTGGTGCGAACTCACTTGCAGAGTGGACGGTACTCAGCCCCTTGTGAAACTTGTGAAAACTCGGTTTAGTGAAACAGTTGAATTGTTAAATGTACTCGGTTTTGTAAAACCCAACCTATTTTTATTATTGAATATTTGACATTTCTTCAAAGGTTGTTTACTCAGTAGGCTGTGGACCGGTAACAATACTCATTTCCTGTAGTGTAATAAATTTATATGTGAATCTCGAGTCTGATATGTATTTAATTATAAACCCCATGGAAAATTGTAATTTTCTGGATAATGCTACATCTGGGTATACAAAATGTCAATTTAGTAAGGTTTTACTGTACTAATGAACTACTTTTCATTATAAAATAAATAAATTCTTTATTTCCAAAATGTACATAAACAGTTCACATTATTTTATAAGTTGCTACAAGATATTGATGGCAACTATATATTTTATAACCACATATTTTTATACATGCATATGTAGCATCTTACAGCTATAAATAAAATTGTACAACTTGGATAGCCACATCTTTAGCAAAATTGCTGTGTAGAAGTGGCATCACAGAAAACAGTGAAGTGTGCCGGCGACTCTCATTGAATAATAATATTGTTTATTATGATAGTTTTGAAAAGTTCATGATAGCGTTGGCTATTAATTATAAAATAAACAATTAGTTGGACTTTTCCAAAGCGTCTTGTGTTTAAAATCTACACAATGTTTCGAGAGTTGGTTAAACTACTCCTGTTCAAGTGCCTAACGAGATTTACATTTATACAAACAGGGTCAGACATGGTCGAAGGAGGGACTTCGTGTTCCAGCCTTCGGACCATGTATTTGTTACCAGGTTCCCAGCCAGTCGGCTGGGAACCTGGAGAGGTAGCATGGAGGCGAAATGTAACGTTGGTTGCCTGGAATTTTTTGTAAACAATTGTTTTTCTGGTGCTGTTCTGTTTTCAGTTGCAGCCGGACGAAGCTGGGCTGCCAGCGCCCTTGCAGACACAAGGGGAAGGTAGCGACCACTTTCACGGGTGGGGGGGCCAGTAAAGGTCTGACCTTCGTGTCGTGCGGTCCAACTTGTTTTTACGTCCGCTAGCTCGGAGGCGGACTGTTTGTGTCGTTGGATTGCAATTTTTCCGAATGTACAAAATAGGCTAAGTAGGGTGTTTTGTTTACTATTTAATTCTATGGTTATATTTTTTGTTGTGTTTTCTGACCGGTTTCTTTTATATATAGAAATAACCCCTTTGTATAAATGTAAATATCGTTAGGCACTTGAAAACGGGAGTAGTTTAACCAACTCTTGAAACGTTGTGTAGATTTTTAACACAAGACGTGTTGGAAAAGTCCAACTAATTGTTAATATAATAATTTATTATTTATTATCAAAGAGTAACCAAAAAACTCATTTTCTAGCTAATGAAGATATCAGAAGAGTTACTGCTCTTCATATAATAAGAATTGTATATGACAATGGGTTGATTTGTTGTGCTTTGTTTGTGCAGCATGGAGATATGGAACAGAAGGAGCGAGATCTGATTATGCGGCAATTCCGCACAGGCTCGAGCCGTGTGCTAATCACTACTGATCTGCTGGCAAGAGGTATTGACGTGCAGCAAGTCTCATTGGTCATCAACTACGATCTGCCCTCTAACAGGGAAAACTACATCCACAGGTAACAACAGTTTCATACTAGATAGTATGTTTCCCTGCACCGCCATACTTCATGTCCTAGTGGACAGGGAAGTGCCAATGTACAGGGTATAAAAACTATGCACATAGGAAACATCAATTGTCATTTCAATTGGTGTGCCGAAAATGTGGAAACATTTTTGAAAATGGTTCATACACTCCTTTTAATCTTATTTATTCCAGCGTTGCTTACTGAAACAAAAATAAGCAACAAAAACCATATCAAATCATACTCACAAACAGTACTTAAACAGAGTAGTACTCAGTACTCCCAGAGTAGTACTTAAACAGTTAAAATACATTAATAACCCCTTTAATCTGATCTTGGGTTGTCCATCAGTCCGGTCAGTTCAACCATGGTCAGACTCATGAACCTGTGCCGACAGGTCACTGACAGGACACCTTTACAGTTCGAAATAGCCTTGCAATAATTTTGTTAGGACACTATTTCAGTGTTTTATTTATGCTGATATTTTATCCACACCAGCTGCTGATGTTTTGGGCTTAAGTTTATTTTGTTTGAGGCAGAGCCTATATTTTGGGTAAGTGGTTAGTTATTCTTGTTGAAATAGCTTTGTAATCAATGATTGAATTTATAGTTTTAAATTCACAATTCTGATGGGGAGCAGTGTGATGACTCTTTGACCTTGTTTCCCATTTGTAAATCCTGTATCCTTGAGATTCTAATGGCTCCTCTGTTGAATTTCTCATTTCTTGGAGTACTGCTATTGTTTTGTCTGTCAAATTCATCTGTGAATTTTTTGAGGTTTCCAGTTTTTAGTAAAAGAGTTAATATTATGTGTTGCAATATAATTGATCTGTTTAGTGTAGAAAGTAAAAATTAACTAATGATATCATTTTCATCTAGTATTTCAGTTTCACCTAATACACAAAATTAGTCTTAAGAAAATAACAAAATAAATTTTACCCCATTCATTTATTATTACAGTAGAAGCTCTCTTAACCGACCTCGGATCAACCGCCTGTCGGATTAACCGACCGTTTCCAGGAATATACAAACTTCCGCCGCAGCAGCCGCTGCTGCGATAACGATCCAAAAATAACTTTCATGTTTCAACAGGTCGAACATATGATTCCGTAGCAAGTCAAAATTCAGTCAGTTGCTCTCAATATCATGTGCGGGCAGTTTCTAGTGTGCTAACTGTGTTTGCAAACTTTGATATTTAACAGTTTTTGATACCGTAATTGTTTTTTTAATTGTTTATGTAATTGACTTTGTTAGTGTAAAGTACAGTAGTGTAAAATGAGTGGTGTTAAACGTAAGAGACTGGTTGTGACGATGGAACAAAAACTAAAAGCAATAGAACGGCTTGATAAAGGGGAATCTGTTAAAAGCATTAGCGATGAACTCGGTGTCGGTGTTACAACGGACAAGCGTAATAAAAAAACCATTCAGGACTACTGCACCCAAATTGAATCCGAGAAAATCTTAACCTCTCGTTGCACTTTAAAGAAACCTACAAACGAGATTGTTGACGATGCATTATGGCTGTGGTTTACTCAAGAGCGGCGGAAAGGTACACCGATTAGTGGGCCAATTTTGAAGGAAAAGGCGATGGCGTTACACGCTAAAATTGAAAACTGCGGGACTTTCACGGCGAGTGACGGTTGGCTAGCACGGTAGAAGAAACGTCATGGTATCCATTTTCTGAGTATATGCGGTGAAAAACTGTCAGCCGACCCAGGTGCATCTGCAGAATGGATAAAAAAACTCGAAGATGTGATAACAAAAAAAGGCTTACATCCTGAACAAGTCTATACAGTGGAACCCCTCAAATCCGAACTAATTGGGGCTGATGTCTGTTCGGATTTAGGGGTATTCGGATTACCCGGGAAATAATATTACACACTTATTTTGTCACTGTATTGGTGGTAAACAATGATAGGCTGGGTGACTCAGACGTCAGAAGGGCGGTGACCTTGCCTGGCGCGTGTGCGGCCGGTGAGCGTGTGCTAAAAATAGATCACTCTACCCCTTCTCTACCACTTCCACTACTGAGATGCGCCGCGGGCTTGTCTAGTGAATACTGTACTGTAGTGCGTATCGTTAGTAAGAGTTGAAGCGTTTTTGTAGTTAGTTAAATATTTACATATTTATTCTAATAAACTGCTTGTTATTCTGTTACGTTTATTGGCGTTTTAAAAGTAATGGCTCAGTCCAATAAACGTAAACATAGTTCATGTACTGTTGAACAAAAGTTAAAAGCATTAAAAAGATTAGATGATGGTGAAAGTTTAACAAAATTAGCGGCAGAGTATGGAGTTGGAAAAGCAACAATAAGTGACTGGAAAAAAAATCGTGCAAAAATCGAACAGTTTTCTGCAACTACGAGTGAAAAGGCATTAAAACAACGCCACCATGCTGCAGTGTCTGTCAATGAAAAAATCGATGAAGCAGTTTTTTTATGGTTTTCGCAAGAACGACAGAAAGGCGTGCCAATTAGTGGTCCACTGATCCAAGAAAAAGCTTTGCAACTGAAAAGATTAATGAACGATGAGTCATCCTTCTCAGCGAGCAATGGGTGGTTGGATCGTTGGAAAAAGCGTCATGGAATTAGACAACTATCGGTTTGTGGAGAGAAGCTGTCAGCTGACGCCGCATCAGCTGAAAATTACATTACAGAATTTGCTGAAATAGTGTCTACGCAAAATTATTCACCTCAGCAAATATATAATGCTGACGAGACAGGCTTAAATTTTAAAGCCTTGCCTACCAAGAGCCTTGCTTCCCAAGAAGAAGCCTCTGCACCCGGCTTCAAAATGAATAAACAGCGGCTTACAGTTTTAGCTTGCAGTAATGCCACTGGAACCAACAAGCTACCATTGATGGTTATAGGAAAAGCTGCCAAACCCAGGGCTTTGAAGAATTTAAACATGAATTCACTGCCAGTATTTTATCGCAATCAGAGCAATTCTTGGATGTCAGGAATTCTTTTCAAGGAGTGGTTCGATAAACAGTTTGTTCCGTCAGTGAGAAAATTCAATAAAGAAAATGAGCTGCCACAAAGAGCACTTCTTCTGATCGACAATGCCTCTTGTCATCCATCTGATATGCAGTTGGTGTGCGGGGATATTAAGGCGATTTTCCTGCCTCCTAATGTTACGTCACTTCTGCAGCCAATGGACCAAGGGATTCTCAACCACGTCAAATTTAACTACAGAAAGAAGCTTCTTCGGTTTTTAATTGAAAATGATTCTCTTTCTATTAAAGAAAACTTAAAGAAAATAACTATTAAAGACGTTATTTACTGGCTGGCGGAATCGTGGGAAAACACAAATGAGAATTTTCTGCGTAAAAGTTGGAAGAAGCTTTGGCCTGATCTCCAGTTTGAAGACGCATCTGACCCCACCCAACAAGAGCTTCTCGATCTTGTGCAGCTAGTCCCAGGCTGTGAGAATGAAGGCGAAGGCTGCTTAGAAGAGTGGACAGCAGTTGATGTGAACCAGGAGCATAGTGACCAGGACTTAGTAAACATGGTCCAAGCACAGCGTGACGGCGATGTTGGCAGCAGTGACAGCGAGGGTGAGCAAGCTCCTACGGACGTTGTGACGTACACAGAAGCTGCTTCTGCTCTTGATGTCGCACTTCGCTTCGTGGAACAACACCCGTCAGCCACTCCGAACGACGTGATGTTCATGCGACGCTGGCTTGGAATCGCTTCCGCGGGAAGATTTTCTTCTCTTCGGCAGTTAAAGATAACTGATTTTAAGTGAAAATTTGTGTTTGTTTACTCTTTTCATGTAATTTTATTCTTTGTGTTTGCAATTTTGCGTGTTAAAATTTTAAAAATTAAATTTGTGTGATTAAATCAGTGTTTTTTATTTTCCATCTAGTTAATCTTTTTTCCTGAGAACGTGTTCGGTTTTGCCGGGATTTCGGATATCCGGGGTTCGGATTTGAGGGGTTCCACTGTAACATGGACGAAACTGGACTTAAACTTTAAACTTGGACTTTAAACGTCTACCAGACAAAACTTTTGCCACTTGCAGTGAAAAATCAGCCCCGGGATTTAAAGTACATAAGGAGAGGATTACAGTAGCTCTTTGCTCAAATGCTACGGGAACACATAAACTGAAACCTCTTGTTATTGGAAAGGCACAAAAACCCAGGGCCTTTAAAGATGTGAATGTTTTGTCACTGCCAGTGTGTTAAAAAAATCAAAAGTCTGCTTGGATGGATGAATATATATTTAAAGATTGGTTTGTAAATGAATTTGTACCTTCAGTAAAAATACACCTAAAAAATCTAAAAATGCCGTGCAAAGCAATTTTGATTTTAGATAATGCACCTACACATCCAGAAGGAATTGAAGTTGACGGGGAAAGCGGAATACAGTGTGTTTTTTTACCACCACATGTTACAAGCCTGATTCAGCCGATGGATCAAGGAGTGATTGAATGTTTTAAGAGACGATACAGGCGGAAACTGATCTCAGAAATCCTCAACCGAATGGATCTTGAAAACAAGGGACTGGTTTTTGCCCTGAAATCAATTAACATCAAAGACGTCATTTACATGGTCGCTAAGTCTTATGAGGAAGTACCGAGCTCGACAATTGTAAAATCATGGCGAAAGGCTTGGCCTGAAGTGGAGAAAACCATTGAAAATCACACAGAAGATAACCCCATGATCAACGAAGAGCCCCATGATGAACTAGAACCAGATGACAATGTGGCTCTGTTAAACGAGCTTCAAAGAATACCCGGTGTGCCCGAGATTCAAGAAAACGATGTTGGAGATCGGATCGCGACTTGTGACAATGAGTTAGAAAATGAATTTTTAACAGATGAAGAAATTATTCATAACTTACTAAAGGAGCGGGAAGAGGGAGGAACTTGTGAAGAAGAGGGAGAGGGGGAAGGAGAAGACGACGAAGGGGATATAATTTCCCATGCCGAAGCTAGAAATGCACTACAGTTGGCTGCATTGTACATTGAGCAGCAACAAACGTCTACCGCTGTTGACGTCATGTTCATAAAGAAGTGGAGAGACTATGCATTCAAGATGGCGATTAAGGGGAAAAAACAGAAGAAAATTACTGACTATTTTGGTTAAAAAAATACAGTACTGTATAATCAAGTCAAGTTTTTTTTCTATACAGTGATTATGAATTGTATTTTTTTCCTTGTGTGTGCTTGTGATTTTATAATTTTGCGAGTGTTTATTAAAATGAGTTAAATTTATGTTACTTCTTCTTATTCTTATACATTACGGTGTCTCATTGATCAAGGGACATGGAAGATCATAAGGACTATTGGGTGAGTAATGGCTACAGTAGTTTTAAAAGTTTAGGAACAGTTTTTAAAAGCTTTTTTTCACGTGTTTGAATGATTTTAACACCTATTACGACTATTTACAATATTATTCGGTTTAACCGACCTTTTTCGTTATCCGACCACGGTCCGGTCCCGTAGGGGTCGGTTAAGAGAGCTTCTACTGTATTTACTCTGATTATCATGGAAGTAAAATCAAAGAACAACAGAGTCCCAGTAATGCGAACTAATTGGGACTGAACCCTGTTCGGATTATCGAGTTGTACAGATTATCTGGATGTGCAGTGTAAAGTTCATTAAAAGTTCACTAATAAAGCTCATTATTTTAGACCTGAACGATATATTTAGAGCAATTGACCCTTCACGAGCATATGAAGGATAAATCAGCACATGTTATTTTCACCTAGAGCGGCAAACGGATATATCCGCCATTTTCATTCTTTGTTGTTTGTCTCTTGGTCTGCTCCCATTTTGACATTGCTCCGCCCACACATCAGAGGGCATTGTATTCCCCAGGAAGGCGGGGGGTGAAAAAAATTATTTAAACGAAAAGATGGGGATTTATAGTGCAACTATACCATTTCTGAACATAATCTATGTAAAACAAAAAAATTAAATTTCCCTCTATAAAATAGCTTGAAGGGTTAACTTACGTCTTATCAGAGTTCACGCATAGATTTGTCCACTACATGGTTTGTATCAAGTGTTCCTTCAGCGATATTCTATCCGTTATTAACCCGTCATTAGAATTATAAAATATTGCTGTCTTTAGGCCTACTTTTTACGCAATCACGGTTATTGCTGGAGATGAACTCAAGTTTTCATCTATATCATCGCCGAAAAGCAATGATATATTCAGACTGAGATTCTAATCTATTTTGATGTACTGTGAGTGTAGCTAGACATCACCCCTCAGTATCTCGAGCAACAGTGTTCTCTACATCCGAATTCTTGATGTTTATGTTATGAGATAATGGCGCAACATGGCTAACAGGATTTCTTTGTTAGGCCTGAAAAAATTGTAATTGAATTCTTGTGTTCCAAAAAAAAGTCACAGTATATTATTAACATTGTGTATGTGGTAATGTAAAATTAGTCTAACCGTCCTGTAGATTAAAATATGATTGAAATTACATTATTTTAATTTTAACTCTAACCTTTTTCCCCATCAGGTTGTTTGGATTAGCCGGACTTTCGAATTGACAGGTTTTGGAATACCGAGACTGGTGTAGATTAATTTAGTTTGCTTAGGATACATGTATAGATTGATGAGTTGTTAGTACATTTAAAATATTCCATGATTAAAGAAATAATGGTACTGTTTCAGGATCGGTCGAGGAGGACGTTTTGGAAGGAAGGGCGTCGCCATCAACTTTGTCACGGAAACGGACAAACGTGTATTAAATGACATTGAACAGTTTTATAACACAACAATAGTGGAAATGCCAATGAATGTTGCCGACTTGATCTAGTGAATCACAGCCAAGATAATGGTGTGAGTATTGGATCGCGCCGTGATATTTTGTGACGTGTATTTTTGATCGGCCTGCTTAAGATGCGCTCTTGATTCTACTGAGAAAGTGGCTGCTCTTATCCAATATTTCTGAAAAGTGACTTACAAAGGTTAGGCAAGTCCTAACCTTAATTGAGTGATTTGATTCGTCAATCCTCAACCTAGTCTCCTAGGAGGCATTAATCGGTGTTAATAGGTGTATTGTTTATTGTTAATGTGTATTATGCTTTACATGATGGTACATAAGTGGTATCTAATGTTAATTATCAAATACGTTATATTTTATTATTCCAAACTGGCATACTTTAAGCTGCTTTCTTTTGGTGTTACTGGAACCTCAATTAATTTAAAGTCTTCTTTATCTTTCCCCACTAATTTATTTTTTGACTTTTATTCTTCAGTTAGTTTAATACCAACACTTATGTTTTGTTGTTTAAGAAAAAATTTAGTTGGTCTTTGGAAGGGGTTTTTCAATCAAAAGCGTTGTAGACGGAAATCTTTAGAAGTGGTTTTAGTGACTACGGTTTTTTGTATATTACTTAATATAAATAAATTTAATAAACAAACTCTTGTTCTATATTGCCTTGACCTCTTTGTTTATTTTAGTGAAATGGTTTGTAAATTAGTTAATATTTTTATATTACAGTTTTTCTTGTATTTACAGGAAATTCTCCCGTCCAACAGTGGAGAAGACATTTCGGAAATAAAGATCAAATCTTTCCAAATTGAAGCACATCAATCAGTGGTTTATTTTGTTTCATGACTCCCATGTGATATCCCCAAATTTCCCTTGTCGATTATAGAAATTTATTCATGAATCAGAATTTTATTAAGAAACGGGCGAATAATTTGTATTTTAGGTGTGAGCGCTATTATATACAAAATATTCTTGTATTTAATAATGATTTTTTTATTTATAAATAAAATTTGTATAAATAGGCATTGTCTTAGTGCTAAAACCCTAATTCCTAAGGCCCCCCTTCTCACAAGCGGTTACTAACCGAGGCGTGTTTTATCGGCACAAATTTTTTCTGCAGTATTAAAAGCCGATAACCGTAATCAGATCATGCCACACCTCCTCCCTGTTCTTCCAATCTATGTAAGTATTGAATCGCATCCCAAATTACAGGAAGTGAATGCACACAGTCTGTTAATATAGAGTGTCCAGCGGCCGGGAAAAGTGGGAATTTTATTTCGCCAGGAAATGTTAGAGAATCATTATTAAATACGGTTTTGTACAGGAATTCGGTAAATTGCTATTTAAAAAAAATAACAATATTGCTAATACTCACAATTACTTAACTACAAAACATCTTTTTAATGAATTCAGTTAAAGGGTTAGAGCAATGATTCGTTGTACAAGCTCACTGATCGAGATTCGACATAGTGTTTGTGATGAAGCAAACAGGACGGCAGTGCACTGGACTGGACTGACTAAATGGCATGTGCAGTGCATACTCAAGACTGCTTGGGAATTTTCTGTCTCTTCCACTGGAGCTCGGGTTTGTCCCCCCGAGCAATGTGACGAAGTTCTAGTGACTCATAGATTTCACCCAAAACTGAAACAGCCGTGAACCCAGCTTTAACTGCAGTTAACTAACGAAATTGGATTTTACCACTCGCTTATAGTGGACTCTGTTGTTATATATTAACTGCCCAAATTTGTTCAGCCTTGAAATCTCTCGTTAAGAAAATATGGAATGAAGAAGAATAGCTGACAGCATTTGTTTACTGTTGAGTCAGAATATTTCTGCCATACTCTGATGATAATTATTCATTTGTAATAAAATAATAAATAATAAATTCTTTATTTCCAAAATGTACTTAAACAGTTCACATTATTTATAAGTTGCTACAAGATATTGATGGTAACTATATATTTTATAACCACATATTTTTTTACATGCTTATGTAGCATCTTGTACAACTTGGATAGCCACCTCTTTAGCAAAATTGCTGTATAGATGTATTGATGTATAGGTGGCATCACTGAAAAGAGTGCAGTGTGCCAGCGACTCCCATTGAATTATACAATACTGATACCAAATATATAAAATGTTATTACATATTTAGTGGCTATGCATAAATGAAACTTAAAACATGTAACGCTTATCATAAGCAAATGAAGATGAATAAAAAATCACTATATAAACGGTACCAGTGGACTAACACATACTTTCTCCCTTAAGTAAAAATCTATAATAAAACTCTCATGTTCTACAAAGTTATTCTAAATACCATTTAATAATTTATTGTTTAAATTGTATAGGGGAAACCCACCCCCTCCGGCAATACCAAGCTTTTTTGAGCTGGTTTTGTTCGTTGATGTGACCTTACACTTCATACCAAGTTTCATGGAAAACGGTTGGAAAGTAAGGAAGAAATTGATTTTTTTATATTCTCCATAAGAATAACATTGGGCGCTTTCAGACAACGTACTGCGTTTATCGTGGACAGTAAATTTAACTTTTCTCTGGAACCGTTAGTCGTAGACAAATAATTCAGAATATTATTTTTTTTAGTTTTTTAAGCTGGTTTCAATGGTATCAGTCAAGTTATACTTTACTTTTATTGTTTTCGCTGAAAATTTAAAAAATTTGATTTTTTTTTACATTTAAAAGCCCATAACTTTTGAACCGTCATTTTTACAGACATGCGGGTGGTGTCAAACTATTTATTACTCTGTGCGCTATAAGCTATCAAATTTTAATCAAAATCGTTAGAGCCGTTTTTGAGAAAATTGGATTTTTCACGTTTTTTAAGGGTTTTTAGGGGTGAACTACCCTTGAAAATCAAAAATGAAAAAAACGCCTGGAGATACGGTGACTATATATATATATATATATATACATGCTAAATTTCATCGAAAGCGGACCAACGGGGTAGGCTGTGGCACTGTACACATCCAGACACACACGGACGGACAGACATCCCGTCAAAACCCACTTTTTTGGATTCAGGGGACTCTAAAACGGATATATCCACCCTCAACTCAAATTCGAAAATTTTGACGAAAACAATACTTTCTCCCATATACTATGTATAAGGGGAGAAAGTAAAAATATATGAGATGTAACAAACCCATTTATTACATAAAACACCCAAACTATTAGTACTAACAACCTCCACTAACATAAAAAGTACAAAAATATAAAGGTCAAAAATCAGAAACTAAACAATATAATACTTAATAAGTTAATTTAAAATCAGAAACTAAACAATATAATACTTAATAAGTTAATTTAATAAAAAAAATACAAAATAAAAAATGTAACAGAAGCGGTAAGGTTGCAGAAAACTATTTGAAAAACTTTGATCAGCCAATTGACAGTTCTATGTCCCTCCTAGTCAACAACCACTCTCTGAGATTTTTCAGAAATAGAGATAACGTCATCAAAGAAGACACAGAGATAGACAAGGAATTGAACAATTGATGAGCCGAAAAAGTATAAAACCAAGCCTCTATTCTAGGAAAGGGTATAGAGACACGGTTTAAGTTTTGCAACCTTTCAAGTTAACTTACAAATGCCCCCCCCCCTTAAGAAAAAATTCGAAGAACATGATATACATATAAATTTCTAAGAGGAAATATTTTCAAAGTTACAAGTGGAAACGATAATACACGCCTCCCTTTGACAAACTATCAAGGGATACAAAGTTGAAAAATAAGTCCCACCTCAACAAGACAACCTG
This sequence comes from Nephotettix cincticeps, assembly GCA_023375725.1. Taxonomy (NCBI): domain Eukaryota; kingdom Metazoa; phylum Arthropoda; class Insecta; order Hemiptera; family Cicadellidae; genus Nephotettix; species Nephotettix cincticeps. Next base: position 57,647,857 of record CM041786.1, on the reverse strand, counting down.
TATTGCAATTTTGAGTTTATCAAGAAGTGGTACACAGTTCTTAAAACAAGGAGAGGGCATAAAAACTTAAAAAATAAAATTTACGAAGAACCATATACATATAACCCTTAATTTTTGAGACATGCTCTTTCCAGTTAGTTTTTTCATCCAGAATGAGGCCTAAATACTGAATATGTTCAACCTGTTCAATTTCAATATAATCACCACAGCTTTTACCTACTGAAAAAATGTAGACTTACACTTATAATAAAATTTAATGTTAAGATTCTTAAGAGAAATTCATAAATTTAGTCTTGGTACTGAGAACCATTCTGTTTTTTACAAACCAGAGTTCATGTCCAGATCATCTTGCATAGAGGTTTTAAGAGGCGGCAGGAGTCAGTCCAGGCGCTCACACGCTTGACATGACATGGGTTTGATTATCTTTTAATTGCTCATAAAGGAAATTTATTAAAAACAAAATACCAAATACAAAGTATTTTATAGGTCCTTATCAACATATTGATGTGTTAAAATACCAAAAATAATGCTTAGAAATATTTTATTTTTTTGAAATTAGAAAATTAAAATTCCATAAGGATTTAACAAAACTAATTCCGTTGTATTATTTTTGTTTATCAATGGAAAATTTCAAACTTTGGACCTAAATAAACTTCACATAGTCATAAATAAAATGTATTGAATAACTTTTTTTATTTGATTTGCTCTTAGCCATAATAATTTTTTTATAAAAAGTGTGCACTGTTCACGCACTTGAAAAGAAAATTATATGAAATAGTGAACGAAAATAATTGTATTCTCCAAAAGCAGAGAGAGTTTGACTGTTTATAAGAACGATTTTAGCAAATTTTCCATAAGGAAGAAGCTTTTACCGTAAGTCTCATGGCGAGACTTAAGCCCGGGACCATGTTATTTTTTCTTCTTTGGGTGCCCAGAGACCAAAAACAATAGTCGTTAATATATATATATACACATACATACACACGGGTGTGTCTGGGAACACATTAACTCTCGTAAAAATGGTCCGATCGAGACCAAATTTGGTAGCAACGTGTATTTATACAATTGCTCGGACGAGTTTGTAATCCAGACATATCAGTCAATCGAAAGGGATAGTTTGGGGGGGGGTTTTGTACCCCAAAAATGGGTTTTTTGCATTTTTCCCATGTAATTTTTTAAAATTTCAAATTTTATATTTTACCTTTAGAATCAGCTTAAAAAACTGCACAATTAAGTTCTTTAAAGTTTTTCTCTTTCTCCAACGGTTACCGAGATATTAAAAAATCTAAACACAGTTTGTTGTATTGTGGGGCTCCAATGTTAATCTTATGGAGGATAAGAAAAAATTAATATTTCCCATATCAATCAATTTTTTAGATTAAATTTGGTATTTACATTCATGTTGTTGATACCCACCTGTTTATGCTTAAAAATCATAGTTTACCGTATGTGTTTATCATGACAGCAAACCTGCATACTCTTTTCCCATGTTAATCATATAGAGAATAGGCAAACTCCTTTATTTATGGACAGATGTTGATGAAAGTTGGTATAAATGTTAGAAATAAAAATTGTTTATAGTAGAAATGCCTACTTTCAGTGTTCCTCACAGCAGCAAACCTGCACACTCTTTCCCATGTCAATCTTATGGAGAATAGGTAGGCCTAAATAATTCTCATGTTTATGGACAGATTTTTATGAAACTTGTCATATATTATTATAATATTGATTTGGAAATTCACTGAGTACGCAGGTCTGCTGCGACGGGGTTATTTTAATTTAGAACAGTTCAGTTTTTTCTTGCCTGTAAAAAATATAAATTATCACAATAACAAGCTATAAGTTATCGATGAAAGAAAATTTTCTGGAGATGATTGTATGTTCCAAAGCAGAGAGATAGAGTTTGATTGTTTATTAAATTTGACGATTTTTTTTATTTAGAACAATTCAGTTTTTTCTTGCCTGTAAAAAATATAACTTATCGCAATAAGTTATTGATTAAGGAAAACTTTCTGAAGATTACTAACACAATTTTTTTGTAATAACACAGCCTTGATTTTGAGCTGTGTAATAAACTAAATTACATATTCTCTAGCTTATTCTAATGGTAAAAGAGACATTTCAAATAATTCTTCTCGGAAATACACATAGCTGTAAAAAATGTTAATGTGAAAGGTGAAGAGAAAAACACTTAAAAGGTTTAATGTTATAGAAAAATGTTTTTAATATAAGAGAAAGAAGTTATGCATAATACACCTACAGTCGCATAAATAACTGGTCTATTATAGCTCTCAGAAAGGCACACACTCTGCATAACGCAGGGTGAACATGAAAACTAAGGTTGCCATTTTTATGACATGCCATATTTTATATCAGCCTGCTAGCTGAATCAGTTTTCATTCTGTATGTCACAGAATGAACAGACGTTCGTATAGTTTCTTTCAAATTCGACTATTCAAGCGATAAATTTGCAACATCAATGTATTTGTGTGTAACATTGTGAAAATTCAAATTCATTTTGTAGTTTTGGTTACTATAATATCATTTATAAACTCTTTTAGGAGAACAAATATCTCACAAAACGATCCTAAGAACAATTTTTTCTGAACGAATTATTACTTGTCAGTAAAAAAAAATCGAAGCAGTATTTTTTGTAATAAATTTCTTGTCATTAAAGTTAACTGATTCGTTTTTATTACTAAAATATAAACTATAAACTATTTATTATTTAATCTTCAATATAAATCATGCCATGTGTTGTGTTCATTAAACGACTGGACAGCTAGTGCTAGCAAAGCACGTAATACTGCACACTACACAAGCTTCTCCAGTCACTTCTAGAGCGGATGGTACTCGGTGTTGTGAAACGCTCCCCTAACAAAGGGGTGGGTTTCACAAAACCGAGTTTTCACTACGCCGAGTAAGGCTAAAAATCCTATGCATATGAGAAATTCACTACGCCGAGGTTTCACAAAACAGAGTAAGGGGCTGAGTACCGTCCGCTCTAGAAGTGATTTCACACCAAGAGCTTGTCGGCCGCCCGGCCAATATAGCGCAGTATCATGCGCTTTGAAGGCATTCACTGCCTGAAATCCGTGTAAATGGCATGATTGATCTAATAACTTAAGCTACTTTATACTGTTTTAATATGTTACATATTACTGTTTTAACTTATTATATGATGACATATATTACATCAAATTGCTCATGGATGAATGTTAAAAAAGAAAATTATAGGAAATAGTAAACGAAAATAATTGTATGCTCCAAAGCAGAGATAATTTGATTGTTTATTAGAACGTTTTTCTTATTTAGAACAATTCAGTTTTTTTCTTGCTTGTAAAAAATATAACTTATCAAAGAAAATTTTCTGGAAATTACTATTCTCTGGAGATGATTGTATGCTCCAAAGCACAGAGTTTGATTGTTTATTTGAACGATTTGTTTATTTAGAACAATTCAGTTTTTCTTGCCTATAAAAAATATAACTTCATAACTCATACAAAACCATAGTTAATAGATTGTAAATATGACATCTCGTACATGAAAACTACGGTTGCCATTTTTATGACATATCGTATTTTATTAACTAAAATATAAATTATAAGCTATAAATTATTTATTATTATATCTTCAATGTAAGTTATTTGTCATGTGTTATGTTCATTAAACGACTGGACAGCGAGTGCCTGGAAAGCACGTAATACCACACTCTACACAGGCTTCTACAGTCACTTCTAGAGCGGACGGTACTCAGCCCCTTACTCGGTTTTGTGAAACCTAGGCGTAGTGAAACAGTTGAATTTTACAACCTTACTCGGTTTTGTGAAACCTCGGCGTAGTGAAATTTCGATATTTATAAGATTTTTACCCTTACTGGCGTAGTGAAAACTCTGTTTTGTGAAACGCTCCCAAACAAAGCAGTCCCTGTTGTGTACCAAAGATAGGTGTGGTTTGTTTGCGTCACTGGTCAAATGATTTAAATATCCATATAACTTGGTAAAACACTTCTATATATGGATGATTCTATGAGTTATGAGTCAAGTAAATCAAATAAGTCTTTGAAATGTGACAAGCTGAAAAGGTGTGTGAATGGTGTTAAAGTTTAAAGAAAATAGAATTTTAGGGCAGAGCAACTTAGCAGCTGCATTCTGTGAACATGATCAATTCTTAGTGATCACATAATGATACAGTTACACTGCTCAACAGTGCTGACCACTCAAGGTCATGTTCAGGCCATTACACAAGGGAATAGTGACAGTTCTTAAGTGCAGTATGTCAAGAGGATATTGGAGGAAAAAGATAGTTTATTGATAAGAGAACTTTACTATAAGGCAGTTCTTTATTTGGAGGGTGAAATCCCCTATATTAGCATAAATGCATTCACATTTAATTTTATTTTCACTTGAATCATCTGTCGGGTAATGTAGGGTACTTGGGTGGCAGAATTCTTATTGGAGGGGATTCCTTCCTCAGCCAGTACTCTTTCTCCAAATAATCTCTTGCTATAGTAGCTCTGAAAATAAGGATGTTAATGTACACATGGTTATATATATATATATATATATATATATATATATAATTGTTTATACATCTGAGTTACTTATGACACAATTTTTTATAGTTTGCATTAGTCTTTTTAAGTGTAAATAGAACTATTTCAGCACCAATTTTCTTGTATTTTAGCAAAATTTTTCAATGGGAAGAATCTATGTGCGAGGGTTGTTAGTAAAGTAAGGTTCACAGTGAAAAACCAGGGTCCTCAGAAGGAAGATTATGGGCCTCCAGAGCAAGGATGCAAAGGTAATTTGGGACACTGGGGGGGGGGGTAAACCTAGGGCTTGCATTCTGGTAAGGAATTACACGAGGTGCATGTGTGTTACAGAGTACCTATCACGGGACTTAGTGCCAATTAGAACCTGTCTAAGTATAGGGGGCACCGACCGTGATGTCATCCTGGCTTCTGGATATTTCGATGCCGATAGGAAATGCCCTCCTCCAGAGGTCCAAGGGCTGGTAGAGTACTGTGACAGGATGGGACTGCCGCTGATTTTGGGGTGCGACGCTAATACGTTTCTAGCTGTCGGGTCAAAAATAAGCCAGCCATTCGGGATGTCCCCTAGTGGAATAACTGACTATCAGGACTGAGGGCGGAAGCTAGAAGGCTGTTCAATAAGGCTAAAACAGACTGAGGGTGTCAAAGGTACTCCTTACCTTGTACAATAAAGAGATAAGGCAAGCTAAAAGGGTTAGCTTCAGGATGTTTTGTGGGCAAATTACCGCTATTCCAGAGGGGGCCAGACTTCACAAGACCTTGGCTAGGGACTGCACTCATGGGACAGTGTCACTACAAACCCCGGCAGGGGGCTACACAGAAGATGAGGTACAACACACTCTCCTTCTCCTGGAGACTCATTTTCCAGGGTGCCGACCATTGGGGGATGTGAAGATATAACCAAGAGCAGTTAGATCTCAAAAGGATGACTGGAAAGTGGCTAAATCGGTCATCTCACCAGGGAGGTTAGAATGGGCCATCAACTCTTTCGAGCCCTTCCAAGTCGCTTGGAATAGATATCATTCTTCCGGCACTACTCCAAGAGGAAAAGAGGGAGATATTGCCCTATCTCTTAAGAGTGATGAGATGTAGTTGTATTATAGAAGTAGCAACAGGGTATATACCCTCGAAATGGAGAAGGGATAGGGTAAACTTCATTCAAAAAGTAGGCAAAATGGACAATAATCAACCTAAGCCCTATCGTCCTATAAGTCTAACCTCTTTTCTGTTAAAAACAATGGAAAAGATGGTGGACAACCATATATAAGGTCAGAAGTGCTGAGAGTTTACCCTCTACATCATTAACAGCATGCATATCAGGTGGGAAGATCAATAGATACTGCCCTATATGAGTTGACAAAAGTGATCAGGCAAGCACTGGATGGGAAAGAGACTGTTTTATGTGCCTTCCTGGACATAACAGGAGCTTTAGATAACACCTCTCATTTAGCAATAGAGGGGGTATTGGACGGTAGACTGGTTGACAAGACCACAACCCGATGGATTAGCAATATGCTCTCCACAAGAACAGTGGAAACACACGTAGGAAATAGAATTATTCAAATATGTACAGTAAGGGGGTGTCCTCAGGGCGGAGTACTAACCCCCCTCCTTTGGAGTCTGGTAGTCGATGAGCTTCTTGCTTGGAGGGCATAATATAAGAAGGTCTGAGACCATGATCAGGCTTAAGAAAAACAATTTAAGGATAATGACGGGTTTTCTAACCGGGCATTGTAGGCTCAGGGGTCATCTGAGCAAGATAGGCATTGTTCAAGAGGGTGAATGTCGCTTCTGTCAATCTGGGGAGGAAACACCTCGACACCTATTGGCCGAGTGTGAGGCAATAGGTCAGAAGAGAGCCAGAAGCTTGGGAACACACCAGGTTGCAGTGGGGGATTTCCCAAAGCCAGAACCTCACATAATACTAAACTTCATTAAGGCATTAGGACTAGAGGGGGTTCTCTAGGCAAGAACTGGAGTCTAGTCTGGAGAGCACAATAGATCTCATAGGTTGCAGTGCAATCTTTCCCCTAGGTTTTATCAGTATCAGTAGTATTGTCGGCTAAAACATGGAGGAATGATGGCATAAATGTGGTCACACGATTTTAATATTGCGTACATGAAGTCCTCCGGAAATAATTATATAAAAATTTAAAAGTATTATCTAACTAATAACACCTCATACTTCATCAATTAAAAAACAAATGACTTCAAAAACACTACACTGTTAAGATATACATGCTTTAAAGGTTAAATGAACACTGTGACTATGGGGTAATCCCCAAAACATGTGTCAGAATAATAAAAATGAAAATAATAACACGGTCCCAGGCTTAAGTCTTACCATGAGACCTATGGTAATAGCTTCTTCCCTATGGGAAATTCGCTAAAAGGGTACTCTGGCATTATATGTGTGTGTGTCTGTAAACACGATAATTCTCGTAAAAATGGTCCGATCGTGACCAAATTTGGTAGGGACCTACATTTGCTCGGGCGAGTTCGTAATCCAGTCATATTGGTTAATTGGGTAGTTTGGGGGGATTTTGTACCCCAGAAAAGGGTTTTTTTAAAGTTTTTACAATGTATTTTTTATAATTTTTCAAAGCCATACTTTTGATCCCATAATCTTGTAAAATATGCCTTTTTAAAAATTTAAAATTGTACAGAAAAATATAATTTTTGTCTTAAATGAGTCACTCAGGATGCTTGCATGAAACAATCACATATGCGTAACAAATAAGCGACACTAGCGCCTATCTAACAGGTTTCAGTTGTCCTTAACGCCGCTATCACCGCCTTAAACAACAACGAAGTAATGCAATCAACAATACTCAAATCAACATTTATTTATTCCAATAGACATAAAATAAATTACATTCCTTACAATATAGCCTAATATTGGGAAAACCCCACAAAGGAAAATCTGTGTGTGGGCCGAGTTCTACGAGCCATATAAGGGCAAAGAAAATAAAGATTTAGAAACTTAATAATAAAAAAACAATACTTCTGGTAATGTAGCTGTCTAGCTAGCCACTTGCCGCAGCTGACAACTGGAGTACAGTAGTCCATTTTTTCATAGTCTGAGGGGGGTGGATAAGAATTGAGGAGGTGATGGCATTCTCCCGCCCTGGGCGGGATCAGTGACCGCCAACCTCCCTTACATCCCATGTAATTGTTTACTACTAGGCTCCATTCCTTCTTTGAACAACTATAGTGCCTCCATTGTGATGCAATTGCAACAAAGTGTTTCCTTAAATTGTTATATAATTATGTACTGAGAGTCCCAAGTGTAAATTTTAAAATTATTTCTATTTTTTTACATTTTTAAAATTGTTTACAATTGCAGGGATTAATTTTTGTTTTTGTACATAATTTTACTTAAACATTTGCCCGAAGGTAATTAGGTACTTTTATTTATATTTTAAAATTTTCAGTTCCTCAAAATTCTTTTGACGCCCCTAAAAATTTGTCGCCTTGGGGCCGACCCTGCACCAAAAAACTACTCCATACACCATCCTTGTTGTAGACCGAAATAGCAAGATCGTAGTTACTCAGTTCCGCCTGAGCTAGACTGCAACCGGAGCCTGGCGGGGAATTCTGGCATTGTACTTCGTGAAACGAGGTTGACACCTCCCAGTCATAAGGTTGAAATAGTTTATTAATGATAATAAATATTAATTATTTATTAATATTCAAACAAATACCACTGTTTATGAGTAAAACAAATTAATTAATATTCATATAAATAAACAACTAAAATTATGATCAACACGTATAGTTTAAACAAATTTACTGCTCTATCTCTCCCTTTTAGCGAATTTCCCATAGGGAAGTAGCTATTACCGTAGGTCTCATGGCAAGAGTTAAGCCCGGGACCATGTTATTTTTTCTTCTTTAGGTGCCCAGAGACCAAAAACAATAGTAGTTAAAATTTATATGTATATATATATATATATATACATATATGTATATATATATGTGTCTGTTAGCACGATAACTCGCGTAAAAATGGTCCGATCAAGACCAAATTTAGTAGTGACGTGTATTCCTACAAATGCTCGGACGAGTTCGTAAACCAGACATATCGGTCAATGGGAACGGGTATTTTGGGGGGGTTTTGTACCCCAAAATGGGGTTTTATGCGTTTTTCACATGTAATTTTTAAAAATTTCTAATTTTATATGTCACCATTGGAATCAGCTTAAAAAACTACACAATTAAGTTCCTTAAAGTTTATCTCTATCTCCAACGGTTACCGAGATATAAAAAAATCTAAACACAGTACGTTGTATTTTGAGGCTCCAATGTTAATCTTATGGAGGATAAGGAAAAATTAATATTTCACTTATTAACCAATATTTTTGGATAAAAATTTATATTTAGCTTTATGTGGTTGAGGTTCATCCATTCATGCTTAAAAATCATAGTTTATGTGTTTATCATGGCAGCAAACCTGCATACTCTTTTCCCATGTTAATCATATGGAGAATAGGCAAACTCCTTTATTTATGGACAGATGTTGATGAAAGTTGGTATAAATGTTAAAAATAAATGTTTTTGAAGGTATAAATACCTACTCTCAGTGTTCCTCACAGCAGCAAACCTGCACACTCTTTCCCATGTTAATCTTATGGAGAATAGGCAAATAATTCTCATGTTTATGAATATATTTTTATAAAACTTGTCATATATTAAATTATTGATTTGGAAATTCGCTGAGTACGCAGGTTTGCTGCGACGGGGGTATTTTCCTTCTCCTCTTTTTTTCTTTTTTTCCTCTACTCTGGGGGGTCCCGGTCCCTTTCGCCCCCCTTGTAAATACCCCCTTGAGTATGTTGTCTAAGAGCGCTCAATATTATTTGCATGGAAACTAATAATAAATCAATTTCTTACTTTATCTCATAACCATTTTTCATTAAGCTTGGTATGCAGCTTAAGGTCACATTTTCCCATAAATCCTATACAACAATTTTTGATATTACCTTGGAAGGGGGAGGGTGGTAAGAGAAAAGTATCCCTCTATAAGTTTTCGACTCATAGTAGCAGGGTTTGTAAAAGAAATGTTATGAATATATTTCAAAGAGTTAAGGTTTGGAATTTTAAAATGGAAATATTTTAAATTGAAACAACTGAAACAATCATGCAAAAATTCTACCATCAAACGCAGGGAAATGTACCAACTTATCTTTTATTTGAGGATTAAAATTGTAATTGTGGCCGAAAATGGATGAAAAAAATTAAAATACTGAGATACAAATTTAAGATGAAACATTACTTTTATATGTGAGGAGTTTTAAGGAAGAAAATATGTTTAAGTTTACTGAAACCATTAATTTATTTTCAGTTTAAAATAAACAAAAACCACCACAAAAAATCACTGTGTTCAGTGTTATTAAAAGACAGGCAGAAATCAGAAATTGAGATAAGACCCATTTCACATTATCTGATGTAAAAGTTTAAAATAACAAAAAATATCATAATTCCAAGCAATGTACAGACAAAAGTCTGATTTGATTTATGGATTCATTAATTGATTTGAGATAGTATCCATTAAAATAACTTACACCACTTTTACAGTATGGCCTTGGTCCTTCTCTTCTGGAAACCATCTTACAATGACTTCCTCTTTGGGCAGGTAGTTAATGTTTATAGCAGTATTCTGCAAAAGGTTCAGTTTGAATTAGGAATGTTCATTATTTAACATTTATTTGTCAACTGAAGTTTTCTCAAATCCATATTTTAAAAAGGTTATTGACTTGTAATAATATAAATTTGTAAAATAATACTCACTTCATAAATGATTTTAACACAAAAGTTTAGATCACTAACTACTCTACTTAAAATTGTACTGAAAAAATGAGTCTGGTTAAATGAGTCTGAAAAAATGAGTACTTTAAAGGCGAAAAATGAACAATATAATTAATTATGATACAATAAGTACAAAATACTCTTCATAAAAGGGGTTAAATTAGTAATTAAATATGATAATATGTTATGTTCAATTTTTGTTACAGCTAACATTAATTTAAAAACTTATCTTTTTAAATAAACCTAATAATTTATTTTTGTGCCAGTACAGCCACAAAACCGTGCTGCACCACAAGTTATTGTGAGCATTGGAACATGCTTGTTGTTACTACCATAAAATCTAATCCACATAGCTGTGTGCAGGTACTAGTCAAAATTTGTTTTTATATTGTGAGAATCTATAATCATTTTGATATTATCCCAATAAAAAAAGGAATAGATAATTTTCAGTGCCCTATTTTTTTCAATTTATACAAGGTTTGTCAACTTGTCATGCTTATGGTTTGCCAATAATGGGCAAAGTTTACTGAATATAACTGTGAATTTTATTGTTTTGGTCAAAATATTTTGAGACTGAGTTTTCAGTGCATTTGTTTTTGGGTTTCCTAAACCCAAAAAGTGGTTTTAGAAGAAATGTCTATTTGGGTGAATGGATTTGTATACAAAGCCACAGCCTACACCAGTCATATTTTATCATAGTCATATTATTGATTTGGAAACTCGCTGAATATATACAGGTCTCCTGTTACAGGGGTATTTAGTGCTTTATGAAAATAGCTATTTGTGTAAATAGAGCGCAAAAGATGCCAAATCACATAAAAGGTTCATATGGCAGCACGAAGCGTCAGCTGAGTGTTGCCAGAAATTTGAGGGTGGCCATGACAGTTTGCACTCGTACACCCAAGATTTTTCCTACAATAAAAAATAATTTAAGTTATGTTTGATTTTCCTGTTGGGATAAATGTAAACATAACTTGTAAGTTTTCGATAACCTCAGTTTCATTGCACGGAAGTTAGTGTTATGGGAACGACTACTGTCTATCAGCTGGCTGAGCGCTTAAAGCATTCTATTGGCTTGTTTCATATAGATTTGGAGTGTTCCGCCCTTATGATTGGCCGGTTACTTTGCCACCCTAGGGTGGTAATGAGATTATATCCACCCTTGTGCGGGAATAAACTACTTATACGTTATGCCAACAGTGCGAAATATGCCTCTTATCGTGCGGTTGTATGAAAAAGTTATTTTTTAACTATGTGCTTGGCATAAGTAATATTAAGTCCGAATCCTACATTTGATCTTCAAATTTAACTATATAAAAATTTGTCCTTAGAAATGATAATTTCTAAATTATTAGAATCATTAGATTAGTATTTAAATAAATTTTGATTACTTGCATAGTCGATAATTTCTTATGCTTGGTTCTTTATTATAATTTCTTCTTAAATTAAATTATGAAATTATCAAAATTCCAACTAGTGTTACAGAAAATAGTGTATCTGCCATTGATAATTTTATCACCATCCTAGACAATAATTTTTTTAAGTGGAATGTTATTTACTGCTTTGTCAGATCATGATGGACAACATTTAAAATTTTTAGTTGAAACAGTAAAAACTATTTAAATTACAAAATACATAAGTATGCAAGAAGATTTAAACAGGAGAGCACTGACCTTTTTATCTATGACCTCTCTAAAGAGCACCGGACAAAACTAAATAACTGTAAAGTGGAAGACAAATTTACTTATTTCTATAACATTTTAAAATATTACTTTGATTTACATTTCCCTATTCTAAAAGTAGTCACCAATAATGTAAATAATGTGTGAATTAATGATAAAATTTCAATGAGCGTAATCAAATAATTGCAGAGAATCACTTTTATCGAGATGATAGAAGTAATTTAACACTGAAACGTTGTATTAAAGAACACAAAAAGAGATACAGAAAAATGATAGTACTTAAAAAAATATATTTTGGCAACAAAATAAAAAATTCAACCAATGTTAACACAACTGCATTGTGAACTCAGAAACAAAAAGTAAAAAAGAGAAGCTGTAAAACAATATTTCGCTTAAACAAAGGGCCAAAAGATAGATGACCCACTTACTGTCTCAAACATCTTAAATGATAACTTTGCTGATATGGTTGAAAATAATGTTTTACCGAAATTAAGAAAAAACCAAATGAGTTCTGAAAAATCACTTTTAACATAAAGTTTAATTGCCGAACCACTGATGAATCAATCCTAACATCTATAATTGACACAATTATTAAACCTAAATTCTCTTCCGGTTATGAGGATATTCCGATCAAAATTATTAAAGAATCTAAATCAGTTTTATCAAGGCCATATTTACATGTGATTAATGCATCATTAATAACAGGTGTTTTCCTGCTCAACTAAAGATTTCAAAAATTATTCTGGTATATAAAAAAGGAGATAAAGAAGATCCGCTAAAATATAGACCTTTGGTAATTCAACCAGCCCTTTCAAAGCTATTTGAGAAAAGTTTACTTTTTCAACTAGTAGAATATTTTGAGAATAACAATTTATTAGATAAAGAACAGCATGGGTATTGAAAAAATAAATCTACCACTACAGCTCTAATATCTTATAGCTGTAAGCCGTCCTTTGTACGGGTTGTAGGATTCAGTTCGAAGAAGAAAGATCATCATACCAAAATGTAAACCTGAAATCCTAAGCAAATCAATACAAAGAAAATAAATGAATAACCAGCTTTATTATTTAGCATTACTTTACAATTAAATAGATTAGAACATTTATACCATTATTATTATTAGTTATACGTTAAAATAACTTTTTATTATATAGTATGATTTCGAAATGGGTTTAAATCAATGACCAATATAAACTAACTAATATTGATTCAACAGCTGTTTGTTTTTTTTTATTAAATCTTTCAACTACAAAGACAGCTGATTATTGCTAGAAGGTTATTCATTTAAAACTGAAGCAAAATGTGACCAATATCGCGTAAAAAGTGGGTTTTTAAATGCTCGTTAGTTACTTTTCAAGGGTCGGCGGACACTTTTAAGCCCTTAAAAACCTTCTCTGGAATGTAGAGAATGTATGAATAAGTTTCATTGTTATCAGTTCTCCTGTTTTTTTCGGAGAAGACAGCGTAAAATATGCCTACTGGAGTGTCACAGACTAGACAAAAAGTGAGATAAGATCGGATTCGGTTTCTCTAACGCACGAAAAGTAAAAATAACTAAAAAATGAATAATTCCGAGCAATGTACAGACAAAACTCTAATTTTATTTATATGGATTGAAAATGTATAACAAAAGCTGGATGAGGACAACCATGTTGTTGATTCCTTTTTAGATATGTCTAAGGCATTTGATAGTGTGAACAATATAAATTTAATACATATATTAAAAATGTATGGTATTTGTGGTAAAGAATTGAGCTGGATTAAATCTTATTTAGAGGGCCGCCAGCAGTTTGTTAACATTGTGCACTAAGACGGAAATAGGATGTTAAATATTAAATCTAATGTTAGGGAAGTAAAGTATTCTGTGCCTCAAGGATCAGTGATGAATCCATTCCTGTTCTTGTGCTACTTGGGAGGAATGCCAAAACATTTATCTGAAAGGGTAGATAACAATCGTTGAAATTAAAGAAAATAACTGTTGATTTAGGAAAGAATTGTATTAAGACATCTTGCTACCATTAAGATATATATAATCTGTCATTTTAATAATTTTCATCTATGTTTTTTTTACAGCTGTGCTATTATTAATAATGCAGTAACTTTGTTTTGTTAGATAGTTGCGAATGTAGCAAGATGTCTCAATACAATTCTTTCCTGAATCAACAGTTATTTCCTTTAATTTCAACATGGTAGCAGAGCTTTGGTTTCGTTAATATAACAAACTGTTGATAGTGAAGTATATATTTCTTTTTGTAACATATTATTTAATGGAAAAGGCTAAATAGAAATATGGAGATTACAAAAGTGCAGATTGGACTTCTAAATGGGAAAGATGATTGGGCTACCTGGAATTTCAAGATTAGTATTATGCTGAGGAGTCAGTCTGGAGTAATGGATGTCATTGAGGGAAATCTACAATCGCCTACACAGAAAGAAGATCTGTCAACAGCAGAGTTAGATAAGTATGAGGCAGATTTAGATAAGTTCAGGAAGGCTGACAGTACAGCTATGATAATTATTACCACCAATCTATCAGATGTAGCCCTAGAAAAAGTAATGTGTTTTACAAATGCAAGAGATCAGTGGCTAGAGCTGCATAGGTTGTTTGATGGGGTGTCTGAGGACAAAGCCTATGAAATATGTCAAGAATATTTCAGTTTCAATCAGGATCATAGCATTGATATTTCTGGTAACCTATCTAAACTTAAGAACTTAAGGAATAGTTTGAAACTTGAAATATCTAAAGAAGGGGACAAAAAATTCGTTTTACCAGATTTGTTTTTTAACTGTAAAATCTTGGGGATGCTTCCTGAGGACTATTATACATTTAAGTCTAGTTGGATAATGATGGCAAAGTCTGAAAGGACTATTGAAATACCTAACCAATTAACTGTGTGTATATGAAAAAGCATTAGGCCGTAACTTTCAGGGTCAAGAAGTGTTATGGGTAAAATCAGAAACTAGAACCAAAAACAAAGCTAGTTTATAGGGGTGTGCGATGCATCGAAAATGTATCAAAATTTCGATTCGATTCGATGCATCGAATCGTGATTCGATACAGAGGTAATCGAAATCCCGATGCATCGAGCGTCCCGATGCATTGAGCGAGTCCCGATGCGTGGCAGCGCGTGTAGATCCTAATGGCATAGCTTATACCGATTTTCAGGTTTTGAAACAAATTTATTTAATGTCTATGTTTGTGCAATCCAATTTTCCTTTTTATTTGTTATTCAAACCGATTTTTAATCCTTTCCCAAAATTGACAAACAAGTCAGAGAAGTTTTTAACACGACAATAGCTTACGTGACGTGACGATTACAATTAATTTTAATTGAAGTTTTTTATGGTTAGGTATTCCTCCGCTGGAAACAACTACATCAATAGTAACAAAAAATACATCAATACATATTAACAACCAAAATTGAATTGTATTTATTTAAATCATAGTTTGTTTAGTTAAGTTTTAATAATGGCTCCTTTTTCATCGCAGTATCAATTGACAGCTTCCATTGCATTTCTTACGAAGCAAAAAAGTAGATCCATAGTTTTTTAATAATATTTATTCCAAAAACTAAACCTTGAGTATTTGACATTATTCTAAACTGTCTATTATAATGTACATATTAAATGTTTTATCAGTATGACGAATCATGAATAAAAACATTAAATTTGTGGTGCTCAGTTAAATCGGGTGTAAGCTATTATTGTTAAGACATAAGCGAGGTGGACAGGTGGTCAGACAATAGCGGCAGTAGATAATAAAAAATGACCTTGAGCCTTGCTCCGGGACTAGGGGGTTTGTTGATATTTGGAACTGACTGAGCGACTTCATTATTTTGTTTTTCGATCAAATACTTACATTTCTCTACATAGTATGATCTAGTTAATTCTAGTTAGTTCATTTAGTTTCTAAACTAGTAGTTTAGAAACTAAATGAACTAATAAGAAAGTCACATGTCATTATTGTCAAAAGATAGGACACAAAGTTAGGCAGTGTACAAAATGTAAAGCAGATGGAAAGCCGCCTAAACTACCCACTTCCAAAGTAACAGAGGGTAGTAAACCTAGTTCAAATATGACTTTGTCATTGATGTAATGATTACTGAAAACAACAGTGACTGTTGGTATGTAGACAACGGTGCGACAAAGCATGTCACGTATGGAGAAGACTTGTTTCAGAAATTTCAGCCGTTCATCAACCAGGAGTCGGTGATGGCAGCCAATGGAAAGTCCATCAATGCACTGGGAAAAGGAACCATTGAACTTGATACAAATAAATACAAATATGCTTTATTTTCAAAATACATCAAGTATTGAAATGGCGTCTGCTGGATGGTTAAAAAAAATGTTTATTGTCTTCTTTCCATGAACTCGGTCAATGTATAGAATGGATTGTTGATCAGCCATTCTGTTAGAGCAGTCTTCATTCTTCTCCCGGTGTGGCATCTCAGTTCTTCTGGCAGTAGGTTGTGCAGCTTCATGCCCATGTAGGATGGTTTCATTTCATATTGGGAGAGTATCTTGTACCATGTCGAGTATTGTATCCATGGAACTGTCTATTTTGTGTAAATGTTTTCCCATTGGCATAAAGGATGACTTCTTTTAAATAGAGATTTATTAATGTCATAATCTTCAGAGTCTTGAAAGCTTCTCTACAACTTTCTCTGAAATTCAGCTCAGCTAAGGCTCTTACAGCCCTCTTTTGCAGTATAAAAACTCTCTGAAGATTTCTTGCTGAAGTTCCTCCCCAAACAATGAGGCCGTACCTGAGATGTTGACGTAAATGGGAAGCCTAAGAGTCACACTAGAGAACGTGTGGTATGTACCAGGAATAAAAAAGGAATTTATTTTCAGTACTTGCGTCTCAGGACTTGCATTTACAAAGTCAGTTCACGTCAGCAACGTAAACATGTCAACTTGAGCTGAATGGAGAAGTTGTCTTGGTGGGTTACCGATGCAGAAAAGGTGGTCTATATAAGCTGAAGGTTCAAAATGTAAAACCAAGCGAGCTTATTGAAGTAAACTTACTAACCAATAATGAAAATCTTCTATAGGTGTACTCAAAGGTACTCCAAGGCCCTTACTCTGTACAAAAAAGAGATAAGGCGAGCAAAAAGGGACAGCTTCAGGAGGTTTTGTGGGCAAATTACCTCTATTCCAGAGGGGGCCAGATTGCACAAGACCTTGGTTAGGGACTGTACTTATGGGACAATGTCACTAAAAACCCCGGCGGGGGGCTATACAGAGGATGAGGTTCAACACACTCTCCTTCTCCTGGAGACATTTTCCAGGGTGCAGACCACTGGGGGGGGGGTGACAACAGAACCAAGAGCAGTTAGATCTCAAAAGGATGACTGGAAAGTGGCTAAAGCAGTCATTTCACGAGGGAGGTTAGAATGGGCCATCAACTCTTTCGAGCCCTTCAAGTCGCCGGGAATAGATAGCATTCTCCCGGCACTACTCCAAGAGGGGAAGAGGGAGATACTGCCCTACCTTTTAGGGGTGATGAGATGTAGTTTAGCAACGGTGTACATACCCTCGAAATGGAGGAGGGCAAGGGTAACCTTCATTCCAAAAGTAGGCAAAAAGGACAATAGTCAACCTAAGTCCTACCGTCCCATAAGTCTAACCTCTTTTCTGTTGAAAACAATGGAAAAGATGGTGGACAACCACATAAGGTCAGAAGTGCTGAGGGATTACCCTCTACATCAGCAACAGCACGCATATCGGGCGGGAAGATCAACAGATACTGCCCTATATGAGCTGACAAAAGTGATCAGGCTAGCACTGGACGGGAAAGAGACCGTTTTATGTGCCTTCCTGGACATAACAGGAGCCTTTGATAACACCTCTCATTTATCAATAGAGGGGGTACTGGAAGGTAGAGGGGTTGACAAGACCACAACCCGTTGGATTAGGAATATGCTGTCCACAAGAACGGTGGAAACACACGTAGGAATGGGTACAGTGGGTACAGTACAGTGGGTATGGGTACAGTCAAATGGGTACAGTGAGGGGGTGCCCTCAGGGTGGGGTATTATCACCCCTCCTTTGGAGTCTGGTAGTCAATGAGCTTCTTGGGAAATTAACCAGGAAGGGCTTGCGATGCATCGGATATGCAGATGATGTGGTCATCATCGCAAGAGGGAGGTTCGAAAACACTCTCTGCAATCTAATTCAGGGGGGGCTTGACTGTACAGAGGCTTGGTGTGAGTCTGTGGGGCTGTCAGTCAACCATAAGAAGACATCACTTGTGCCTTTCACAAGAAAGAGGAGACTTGAGCATCTGAAGACCATCAGGCTTGGGGGGGAGGAGCTTGAGTGGAAATCAGAAGTGAAATTTCTAGGGTTAATACTAGATAAGAAACTTATGTGGAATAGACACATAGAGGAGGTGACAAACAGGGCTAGTAATAACCTGATGACATGGAGATATGCGGGGAAGATATGGGGTTGTAACCCATATATACTAAGAAGTATGTATACCCTGTTAGTGAGGCCTATCATTACATATGGGTGCGTGGTCTGGGCTGATAGAACCAAAGTTGAAGCAATAAGGAAAGCCCTGGAGAAAGTACTGAGGCTGGCATGCGTTATCATTACAGGAGCTATGAGATCCTGTCCTACTGCTGCCCTGGAGGTGATCTTGAATCTGACACCCCTACACTTTGTGGTAGAGAGAGCAGCAAGGGAGACCTTGCTTAGAATGGAGAAGACTGGCTTTGACACTTCCTCCACAATTCGCGGGGAGCTATTTCCACCAGGCCTAAAGGACCTGATGAAACAACCAAGGGATTCCATTGTAAGAAAGTATAACTTTGAAAGGAAATTCCATGTGGAGCTAGGAAATAAACTTAGCTGGGACGGGAAAACCCTAAATTCCCTCGGGAATCAGGTCATCAGGTGGTACACTGATGGCTCCAAGACCGAGGAGGGGACTGGTGTAGGGGTTTTTGGTCCCAGGATCAAATACAACGAATCACTGGGGCGTTCCCCCAGCATATTCCAAGCAGAGGTCAAGGCCATAGAAAGGTGTGCACACTTCAACCTAAGCAGAGGATACATGAAAAGGGAGATTGTGATCCTTTCAGATAGCCAGGCTGCCATTGGAGCCTTGAGCTCAGCAGCCTTCAGATCCAAGATGGTCTGGGACTGTCGGAGAAGTCTAGATCAATTGGGGAAGAACAACAAGTTGTCACTACTTTGGGTACCTGGGCACCAAGGTGTCCAGGGGAATGAAGTAGCAGACAAACTGGCTAGGGTAGGGGCAGCCACCCCCTTTGTTGGACCGGAGCCAGGTTGTGCACTGGAGGACTCCTTTTCAAAAATAAATTAAAGGAGAAAGAGAAGGAAGCCAGAGGGAAAGCCTGGACCGTTCATCCGGGATGCCGACAGGCTAAGGAAATGCTTGGAGTGCATAATATAAGAAGGTCTGAGACCATGATCAGGCTTAAGAAAAACGATCTAAGGATACTGACGGGATTTCTAACCGGACACTGTAGGCTCAGGGGTCATCTGAGCAAGATGGGCATTGTCCAAGAGGGTGAATGCCGCTTCTGCCAATCTGGGGAGGAAACACCTAGACACCTATTGGCTGATAGGTGACGCGATAGGTCAGAAGAGAGCCAGAAGCTTGGGAACACACCAGGTGGCGGTGGAGGATTTTCCAAAGTTAGAACCCCTTGTTATACTAAACCTTATTAAGGCATTAGGACTAGAGGGGGTTCTCTAGGCAAGAACTTGAGACTAGTCTGGGGGGCACAATAGATCTCATAGGTCGCGGTGCAATCTTTCCCCTAGATTTTATCAAGTATCAAGTATCAAGTAAGCATCTAAGGATAATCTGGAGCGTCTGTTATCCGTATATACCAAAACGAAAGATAAAAAAGATGCAGAAGAAATCACAAAATGGAATACTCAATGGTTATGATGCATGTGGCTATCGTATCTGGGTCAAAGAAACTAACACACTGGTGAGATCCAGAGATGTCATTTTCAAGGAATAGCCCTTATTTCAGAGAAAAGAACATCAAATCCCTTTGTCAAGTGAAACAAGTCAGGAAAACGACTGCCAAGGCTTAGAATAAGACGTTGAAGATAACGTTTATCAAGAACTGGAAGAAAATGAAGACAAGGAGGAAGCTGACCAACCTGAGTGTTTGAACACTTATGATCTACGAAACAGATTAGAAATCAATGTTCCGAAGAGGTTTGACGACTAGATCATGACTGCAGTTACTAATGTTCAAGATTTGAATGAACGAACCTGAGTCATACACGGAGACAATGCAAAGTGAAAAAGCTTCCTACTGGAAAGAAGCAATGGAAATTGAAATGAAGTCGCAAAAGGAAAACCAAACTTGGACCCCGGAGAAACTGCCTGCAGGAAAGAAATGTATAACATGCAAGTGGTTATACAAAGTAAAAACTAATCCTGATGGCTCAGTTGACAGGTTTAAAGCTAGGTTGGTGGTTAGAGGTTTCTCACAGAAGAAAGGAGTGGACTTCAACCAGACTTTCAGCCCAGTAGCAAGACTCAGCACAATCAGATCCCTACTGAGTGTAGCAGCAGTGGAACATTTAAGTTTAACACAATTTGATTTATCAACCGCATTCTTATACGGTAGGGGTGTGCGAGCCTTGAATTTTAAGTTCAAGCTGAGCCGAGCCTTTTAAAAATTCCCACGCTTGAGCTTTTACAAACCTTTACTTTCATATGACCTGAATGCGATGGAGTAAAAAATTTTTGGTTTGATACAACGGTACGATTCTAAGAACTCCGATTCAAATCAATACAACGTGACAAAATTTCCTGTTAGACAAAAATCATATAACTTAAGATAATAAAAAACCTGGAAATTAAAGCTAAAATTATGTTAGACTAATCACCAAATTGTACAGTTCATAATTTAGTTTGATAATTTTTATTTTGATAACTTTCAAGTTATCAAGATAAAAGATTATTAAAATTAATTTTATCTATGATATTATATCAACAAAGCATAGTTCGCTACAAAAGTCAGGTATGCTTGCTACAAGAGTAAAATGGAAAGATTTGTAATAACTTAGCATTTTTGTAGGTAGCTTGACAAGACTTCAAATGAAACCAAAAATTATAAAAAAATGTAAAAATGACTGCAAATAGTAAAAATATGTTATATATCTTTTATAAACCACTCAACTAAATAACAAACTGTTTTAAATTTTGTATAAAAAATATCTCTATTTAATGCAATTTGTGTATTTGTGTATTTTTACGCCAGTGGCATTTTTAACGTTTTGATGGGGAACGGTCCAAACCCCGGTCTTGTTACTACCTAACGTCGACCTGTTGTTAGGAAGCATCATTAATTAGTAGCCCAATGACAAATGGCGACTGGGTCCAGATTCAACCCTTGCGGAATTCGATCCGGCGACCTTCAGTTTTGAATGCGGGTATTATAACCACTACACCACCCAGCCAGTTATTTCAATTCAGCTACTAACTGAAAACTAATACAGTGGAACTTGCTTATAACGTCATTGAAGGGACCACACTATTAATGACGCTATAAAAGAGGTTACATAATTTTAATTTAACACCAAAGAAAAATAGGGAAACACATTTTTTACATGAAATTACGACATTTAATGAAGGTAATTTGAAATACACCGTAAGTTTATGTTTATGACTGACTGACTACTCTACTATATAAAAAATCAAATTTGAAAAATTTGCAATGAAGTTCGGATTGGTGAATTCAACTGTTGGTTCGATTTTAAAAAACAAGCTCGAACACACGTCTGCTATCTTACGTCCCTCCTCACACGCTCTTATAACTCACACCTTTTCTTCAGCAAAACCTTTCTCTTAACACTTGCCATTATTTATCAATACTGTATTCGTAAATTAAAATAACGAAAAACAAATTGTAAAAGACATACACTGAACTAACGATAACTACACGAACTGTAGGTACGTACGAACGGCATCACAGTGCTTTGATGCGACGTGAGTCACTGACACTGACCTTGATGACCGGCGACAGCGGATATAGGGGGTTGGGTTGGTTAGCGGTAAGACAGCAATGAAATGCCGTTTCTAAAAATAGAATGTAGCTAAACAATAGCCGTAGCCCTCACGTTGCACCACCGACCGAACTTTCTCTATTTGGCTATATGTTGCCTTCATCTCGGCCCAATTTTCTTGACGTTATATACGAGGTTTGAGAATTTACTGACGATATATCCGAGGTTTTTTCCTATGTAAATACATATAGTTTGGCGGGACCTAAAAATAAATGACGTTATATCCGAGTTGACGTTATGGCCGAGGCCGCAATAACCGAGTTGCACTGTATTATTGCTTCTTTGTGTGAAATACTCTGAACAAAATACTTATTAAATGTAGAGGCAATAACTGAAATTACTTACGTCTTCTGTACCAAAGCATTGAATCAACTTGACATCATCGGCTGGTCTAAATCTCCCAATAGGAAATCCAGATTCGTTCCTGGTCTGAATCATGAACCCAGCGAACTCATTGGTCTTATTACCCTCAAGAGTGATGTAGACACAACCATCAGCAAGGACCTCAACAAAGAACATAAAACAAGATTGGAAAGGAAGGAGAGTTTTGGAGCACAGATGCATTTTCCATTCCAAATAACCAATGGTAGTGGAAGTTTCCTGCACCAATATTTTCAGTTCAAAATATATTCTGTTTTTAAATTTTTAGTTCAAAATTCTTTAATCTTTTGTACTTGAAGAACTCGGTATAGGGTGTTTACCTTTTCACGATGTTGGCTTGGATGCATTTTTATTTAAAAAAGATATTGCAGTCTGGGAATTTTTAACCTGGATATATTTTAAATTTTTAGGTCTTTTAGAATGTGATAAACAGCTTGATTATTCATTGTACTGAGCTTGAATGACTTGCAACACACATTAAACCTCAGTCACATATCTTATTACAAAATCTAGCCAACCACTAGGCCCTAAACTCAGGAAATAAATTGGCATCAAGCCACAATTTGATAAACTTACCCTGTTAGTCATTTCACTACTAACTAATCAACATTCTAGAAAAAAAATATATTCCAAGTACAAATCAACAAAAATAAATTGAATTGTATTACATTAGTGAAAAATGTTGCAACAGTCGGGGTTATGTCCAACTAGATTAAAAAAACCTCTCAATCCATCATTGGGGTGTATTTCACTGTCTTTCCAGATTTTTTTTAAAAATTTACCTGACCAGAATTTCTCTCCCTGACTTACCAGGTTTTGGACATTCTGTATGAAGAAAATTATAATAGAGCCTGTCTTAAGAGAATACAGTATTTACCGATTACAATTAATTAATTTGTATACAATACGAGGGGGTAACCAAAAGTAACCGGAATTAGTCTGCCGAGGTCGGAGCTTTGGTAGTACGGATGAGCGCCACTAGGGCATGTCTAGCGCAACTCTTTGCCAGTTCAGAACCGCGCGGGTCGTTGAGATAGCACATTCTGTTCGTCTGTAGCGTCATTTTTTGCTGTAGCTGTTTCACTGTTGCTTCGTTTTTATGATTATGAATTTTTAAATAATTTAATATGTGTATATATATATATATATGCATATTCTTCTCTCTCTTGAGAGAGTGAGAAGGAATCTGTGGAGTATTTTGAAATAATAAATCTGTTAAAATGTTTTTTAATAGGAATGTACGAAAACTTTAGTTTTATTTAATGTACAGTATATAATTTTCTTATAATTTACTTTTGGAAGTATAGTGTACTGTATGTCAGTTCATTGCTTTAAGTAACCCAACACTGGATAACTATGTGAAGACATAAGTCCCTATCAATGCCACATGTCATAACTGCTTTAATATATAGACCATTCACTGATGGTTACTGACTCTTAACTTTTTCCAAGATATCAGCATGGTACCTTATCATCATCTATCTTGATGTTCCATGGGAGAGGGGAAGTCTGAGGCGGGATGCCGTTGTTGGGACTAAGGCTCTCGCAGGCATCTGGCCAAGGCTCCCAGTCAGCTCGTGAACAAACGGTCGCCACCAAACAACTCACCAGCACTACTCTGGCTGCTACTTGATGCATTCAACACACCTACAACGCCTTACAACGAGTTCCCTATTTTGTAACTGGGTATCACAAAATTAAAGAGCTTTTATCAAAATATGTCAATAACTATGCAAGTTATACCAATCTATCTATTCTCTGTAAGAATTACATGGGCAATGAATACATAGGTTTTCTGCTGTAAGAAACATTAAATTTGGGGTTTTTACAGCTGAATTTATTAAACTTATCTAGATGGACTTGCATACTAAATTTTAAGTAAATAAGTGCAGTTAATGTAGTCTGATTGCGTTGCCCAACGAACTCGCTCGTCCAAAATCGTATGGAAGAGAACAACTTCACTGAATTTTATAACAATCAGACAATAATTGTGGCTGCTATCGTGTCGACAAATATACATATAATTTGAATGACCCACCAAAACGTGTTCAGGGGTTGAGTTAGGGGGGGTCCCAGGCTTATCTGTCACCATGCAGGTCATGTGAATAGCTCACTTTTCCATATGAAATTCGCTAAAAAAACTTTACTGTATAATCAATTTGTCTTATTTCAAGTCTTTGCAACCTATGTGCCAAATTAATGGTAGCAGCGGGACAACTTTAATTCCTGCAAAGTGGTTGCCACCAAAGTAATTTCCCTGGAAAAATTGTATTTCCTATGAGTATGTAGGAATTATACTAAAATTCCTTCATTTGTCATTAAATTTCTTTAAATTATAAAGGGTATATTTGTTTTTTAAAAGCCAATCAGTGCAGGAGGAAGTGTCTTAATGTCAACTGAATAGATTCCGGTTTTCAAAAGATTTCTAGGACATAAATCAAATCATAAGTGTTTTTCTTATAAGACATATCTGTGTTGACTGGTAAACCACTCTTTGGCAGAACTTTCATTTTTAACACTTTCATGTTTAAAATTTGTTGAAATCCCCAAAAAACCAGAAAAATTTAGTTAACTGGGATTATTAGCTATATAAAACCATAACTTTTTAAGTTTGACTCTTTAGTTTATTGATGCATGTATACCAAGGCAAAAGCTAGAAGTAAGAAATTTAAGTGGGTTTTAAGTCGTAATATAATGTTGTTTTAGGGTTATTTACTTAATGAATAGTTTTAGTTTAATTGCTTTTTCTTAATAATACCTGACATTTAATACTGGCTCATATGAACCAAGAGAATTTGTTTACCAAAACATATTTTTAAGATTATAAAGGAAGGCTAGTGACAGTGCAAACAGCTTCTGTTACTTTTTACATCCCTTTCTCTAATATTCAATTAAAAATTTTAATTTAATAATTTACTTTAACTAAATTTTTTAGTACATTTGGTAATTTAGTAATTTTTTGGTCCATTGGTGGCAAATTTATAAAGTTGGCTCTGATTATAAGCCTCATGATAAGTTGGGTGCTCATTGCTTAAACATGCATTAAACACTGAAAGTAGAGAACTAAACTCTGGATGGGGACAAACTTTGGAAACTTGCCATGCTGCTAGAGGAATTCAAACAATGTATTATGAATCTTGAAATCATAATTTGTATGTCTTATAAAAAAACTTACCATAAACTTTGATAATCCAGGAAAAATTTTCTTTAAGCTACTTGGTAGTATAGGTTATATAACTGATGTCCGCCACAATCTCTTAACACTATCTGACAATATTTAGCTGTTTGTAATTACTTCTCATTAATTATTCATCACATAAATTCACATTGATAGTAATATTTTGTGAACATAAGATTAAGAAAACATTTCACCTTCAGAGTAGATTCACACATATTCACCTTAAAATACCCACCAAGTGGGTGGTTCAGTGTCTCACGATTGAGAATAACATTTCATCTTCAGAGTAGATTCACACATATTCACCTTAAAATACCCACCAAGTGGGTGGTTCAGTGTCTCGCAATTGAGAATAACATTTCACCTTCAGAGTAGATTCACACATATTCACCTTAAAATACCCACCAAGTGGGTGGTTCAGTGTCTCACGATTGAGAATAACATTTCATCTTCAGAGTAGATTCACACATATTCACCTTAAAATACCCACCAAGTGGGTGGTTCAGTGTCTCACGATTGAGAATAACATTTCACCTTCAGAGTATATTCACACATATTCACCTTAAAATACCCACCAAGTGGGTGGTTCAGTGTCTCACGATTGAGAATAACATTTCACCTTCAGAGTAGATTCACACATATTCACCTTAAAATACCCACCAAGTGGGTGGTTCAGTGTCTCACGATTGAGAATAACATTTCACCTTCAGAGTATATTCACCTTAAAATACCCACCAAATGGGTGGTTCAGTGTCTCACAATTGAGAATAACATTTCACATTCTGAGTAGATTCACACATATTCACCTTAAAATACCCACCAAGTGGGTGGTTCAGTGTCTCACGATTGAGAATAACATTTCACCTTCAGAGTAGATTCACACATATTCACCTTAAAATACCCACCAAGTGGGTGGTTCAGTGTCTCACGATTGAGAATAACATTTCACCTTCAGAGTATATTCAAACATATTCACCTTAAAATACCCACCAAGTGGGCGGTTCAGTGTCTCACGATTGAGAATAACATTTCATCTTCAGAGTAGATTCACACATATTCACTTTAAAATACCCACCAAGTGGGTGGTTCAGTGTCTCACAATTGAGAATAATATTTCACCTTCAGAGTAGATTCACACATATTCACCTTAAAATACCCACCAAGTGGGTGGTTCAGTGTCTCGCAATTGAGAATAACATTTCACCTTCAGAGTAGATTCACACATATTCACCTTAAAATACCCACCAAGTGGGTAGTTCAGTGTCTCACGATTGAGAATAACATTTCACCTTCAGAGTATATTCACACATATACACCTTAAAATACCCACCATATAGTGGCCAGAAGTTCTTTTGTGACTAATTACAATGTCACAAAAGAGGGTAAGTTTAATGAACCCCCCCCCTTTCAATCTGTTTCTTCCTCTGAACAAAATACCAAATAAAAGTGTTTGATAACTGTCACATTTAATTTTTCCTCAAAAGAAAAGGGTAACAGGTGATCGTAAGGAAACGTTAAAAAGTTTAATGGGTAATGAATATCATAAATCTAACTAAAATATACAGGTACATAATAATTTCAGATAAGTTATTTCAATTTTTTTAAATTGGTGTACATTAACATTGAGGCATTGGGTTTTTGTGGTTATTTCAATACTTTCACAACATTACCACCTTATTTTACAGTAATATTTAAGCGAAAAAAAATACATTCTGATAACTCTGAATAATCACTTGAAAATCTAATGGAATCGATTAATAACAAAATTTAATAACAAAGAAGACGTACAGTCTTCTTTGTTTTTGTGTTTTTTTACTATTCTCCATAAGATTAACATGGGAAAGAGTACGCAGGATTGTTACTGTGAGTAACATTGAAAGTAGGCATTTATAGCATAAGAATGTTAACTTTGACCATTTATACCAAGTTTCATAAACTTAAACATAAATACAACATAAACTCTATCCATAAATAAAGGAATTTGCCTATTCTCGATATGATTAATATAGGAAAAGAGTATGCAGGTTAGCTGCCATGATAAACACATAAACTATGATTTTTAAGAATTTGAAGCATAAGATCTCAACCACAGGAAAGTAAATACCATAAGTGAAATATTAATTATTCCTTATCCTCCATAAGATTAACATTGGAGCCCCAAAATATGATGTACTGTGTTTAGATTTTTTAATATCTCTGTAATCGTTGGAGATAAAGAAAATTTTAAGAAACTAAATTATGTAGTTTTTAAGCTGATTCTAATGGTGAAAGATAACATTTGAGATTTTTAAAAATTACATGGGAAAAACGCCAAAAACCCATTTTTGGAGTACAAAACTACCCGTTCCGATTGACCGATATGTCTGGTTTACGAACTCGTCCAAGCAAATGTAGAAATACACGTCTACCAAATGTGGTCTAGATCAGACCATTTCTACGAGAGTTATCATGTTCACAGAATTGGATCAATGCCAAAACGATGTAAAAATGTTATCAAGAACAAAGGAGGACATATTAATTATAAAGTGAGAAAACTGTTTGTAGCTTTTGTGGATAAACTGTTTGTTATGTAAAAATTGTAGTTATTTTCCTGGTGTTCCAATTAATTTGAGTGCTACTGTATATACATCACTCGTATATTAAATCCTGCTGTACATAATCTCTACACACAATATTATTGATACAATATTATATTATAATATAATATTATACACAATATTATGGTTTATTGCAATAAAATTGCAAAAATTGCAATTTTTATTGCTTAAAGACAATAAATACATTTGAATTTGATATTACATGAACCTCTGCATAGCCTTGAAAGAAATCTCTTATTTTGGGTTTGATAAAATGGTGTCAAACTTAATTTAGTAAAAAATTGGTTTTTTTAAACAATACAAAAATATTCTTTTTTATCAGACAAAAGTTACTGCTGACAATGAGAATCTCACGTTTGAAGATACATCATTATATTTGTATAAAAGGAATAAATTTAATTAATTTGAGACATTTTTTATTTGAGAATAAAGAATCACGTTCAACATTGAAGAGTTTATTTTCATCACACAAAGCAACATCATAATATATATTGCTATTAGACATTAGAATATTTGTACATTTTTAGGGACAAATTAATGAAATAATTGACTTGCTAACTATATCATTGTACTATTTTGAGTTAATTTACATAATATTATAAAGAAACTGTAATGATGGAGATCAGAACCGTGACAACTAATTACTGATTAAATGATTTCTACTAGTTACTGTTACTTTGGTAAACAATTGTACAAAAAAAAAACACGATACAGAGTTTCCATTAGTAAAAAATACTTTTTATGAAAATATATTCTATTTAAAGAGCCAGTCATTAAAGTATAGTCTATTAATGCTGACATTCATGAACCAAAGATGGTATTACATGTTACAATTTATGTACTTTTCCAGAAAATGAATGAAAGTTTCATACAGATATCTTACATATTATAGTGAACATATTTTAATTAAAATACATTTACATTATTAGTTAGCACAAGTACACAATAATAAAGTAAGAAAAACTATGTGAAAATGATCTAACTTATTGTAACAAATAAAAATTATATTACATCTACTTAATTAAACTGACCTAAAAGTGTTTAAAAATGACAATAAAGTATAATATTGGGTGAGATTCAAGGTAGGAAAACTGGAAAAAAGACAACTCGTCCCAAAATTCAAATCATAATATACATGAAAATCATTATTACTATTATATTTACTAAAATGTAAAAATTGTAATTAACCTAAATATATAAAACAAAGTCGTGTTAGTTAGACACATTATAACTAGAGAACGGCTGGACCGATTTTAATGATCTTTGATTTTTCGGATTCGTCTCTGCTTCGGTCATGCTTTAGGCATATTCAGTTTCCATAAATTCAATTAGTTTCCATTTTACAGTGTTTTAAATTTCTAATGTTAACCTTATGGGGAATAAGTTTGTTTACAAATTTTTTAAAATAAAAAATTCGATTTCCTAAAACAGCTGTTGGTTTACTCTACGTTAGCAATATGCTTTACTACCTAATGCCTTATGAATTATTCATTAATGTAAATCTATGAAGTAAATATGTGCTGTACAAAATGAACAGCATTATTCGCCACGTTAATAGTTTACGGTTTTTGGGAATTATGTACTGTATTCATATATTTTTTATTTTCTGTATGATTAAAAGTCACGTGTTTATATGTTTGCCAAATAAAATAATCACAATGTTTTTACGTATTAGGTTTATTACAATAATCAGCTGTTGAATATTTAAAGCTTTCACAACGAAGCCACAATGCTATTTGACTTCACAAAATGGTTAATCTTAAAGTTAACATGTATTTTCTGTTAGGCATTACAAAGTTCGCCGGGTCAGCTAGTTATTAATAACTAAAAGTTTTATCATCCTTAAAATTTTATATTTATAACTCGATAGTTATGGAGAGTGCATTCACCAGTCTCCTTCCTTGACAGAGCTGAGGTCTACTCAAACCTAGGCTTAACACTAATATTGCAAGGATATCAAATAAATTACACTAACAATGCTTAATATCAATAAATACAACAAGTTTGATCCCTTTTAATAAAAAAATGATTGAAGCCATAAACCAGTTTAATCAGTGCACTGAATGTGACACTATATTGATAGTTAATCCAGCACTTATTGGAAACGTCAGTCTTATTTATGACTAACCTCAATACAGACATGCAAAAGCATTTGGATTAAAAAAATATCTTTGAACTTATCAACATCAATAAGCAAAAATTGTTGGGCTATTTAAACTTTTTTTAAATTTTGGTTTCATGATTAAGTCTAATATTTTTAGTAACTATTTAAATATTATTACATATTTATAAAGCCCAATCAACACAGAACAGACAAATAGCGCGGACGTGGCATGTGCTGTGCTCACGGAAGTGGTTAAAATTAACAACATTTAAAATAAACCTTGTGCAAACGGCTCGTTGAAAGCTAAGACAATGTCTTGAACAAATGTATGATTTTTTTACATTTATCCCATATTTATCGTCGTTTAATACCGTATTCCAGGCAATTCACGAATTTATTAATAAATGGATAAATGAATACCCATAATTGAACTTGTAATTTCTAGTGTTAAAGGTCGTACATTTCAAATTTCAAACCGATCCTGGCAGCCACAAATATTTTTTAGTTTTATTTTTGTATTTGTAAATTAGTAAACCTGTGCAATTCAATCAATATTTGTGCTATTTTCTGCCAGTCCAGGTCTTTGGCACTTCTATTGCAGTAATTTACATGATTGTTATTGTACAAACTCAAAAATTTTTAACTTCCTCACAAAATCTAACACTAAATTCATTGTATCGCATGATCACGACAAACATACAAAAAAAGATTCACAAACCCAATGGTCTCTCACAAGGTTAAGTCCACCAGCACCATGTCGTTCATTGGTAGAATACTTTGCATAGAAGGGACGCGGAAGTGACATATATCCGCACCACGTCTCCGCCATAAATTGTTAATGTTCTGTGTTAATTGGGCCTAATAAAGAATCATTCAATAAAAATTAATCTTTAAAGTTATAAAATTAGTATTGTAAGTTAAAAATGAAATAAACCTAAAAAATAAGAACAAGGAAAGAATAAACAATATCCCTTTGGTTACAGTCCCTCATTTTTGCTGCAGGATTTTAAGTACTTCTTTTTGATCATTTTCCTCTGCTCTACCTTTGGCAGTTTTACCTTCGGCATCTTTGAGGTCAGGATCAGCACCAGATTTGATTAACAACTCAACAACATTAACTTTACCTGCAAAAATTATTTTTTCTCACTGAACGTATTTATACACATTTGACTTTCAAAGATTGAAATTTTATAGAATAAACATTAAACTTATTTGTTCTATTACTGAGGTTAACATTTCATTTTGATAGCTAGCAGTAAGCCCGTCCTTTGTACAGTTTGTTGGATTTAGTTTAAAGAAGAAAGATTATCATACCAAAATGTAAACCTGAAATCCTAAACAAATCGGTACAATGAAAACAAATCAACACCCAGCTTTATTATTTAGCATTACTTTACAATTAAATAGATTAGAACATTTTATACCATTATTATAATTAGTTATATGATAGAATATTTTTAGTATAGTATGATTTCGAAATGGGTTTAAAATCAATGGCCAATATAAACTAACTATATTGATTTGACACCTGTTTGTTTTTCTTTCTATTAAATCTTTAAACTACAAAGACAGCTGATTATTACCAGTAAGTGGTTTATTGATAATTGAAAGCAAAATGTAACTAATATTGAGTAAATAGTGGGGTTTTAAATGCTCGTGATTTTCTTCTTGAGGGTTGGCGGACAATTTTAAGTATTTAAAAACCTTCTCTGGAATGTAGAGAGTGTATGAATAAGTTTCATTGTTATCAGTTCTCCCAATTTTTGGGAGAAGACGGCAAACAGACACAAATTAAGTAAAGACTTGTTTCGGCTACTCTACCGCATGAAACGTAAAAATAAATAAAAAATGAAAAACTCTGAGCTACAGTACTCCTCATCAGTATCTTTCAAATGCTAATTCATACCCTCTTCTTCTAGCATTTGTTCTTTCCATAATATTTCGAAATTAAAATCAAACATGATAATAAAATAAAAATATAATGCTGTGTATAAATAATATCAAACTGTGATATGATAAAATCTGATTTAAGGTTCTAACTGGTAAAATTTAGGCAGTTAGTATCAAACTGCATTTTCCACTCTAACGGTGAGTGGTGAAATACAATTTCATTAGTTTCGGAGCTAACGGCTGATTACGTTTTTAGTAAAATTGGGCCTATATATATCCACATAGATGGGCATAAAAAAAAATTACAAAATGACAATACACGAATGTCTACAACATGACAAAGTACCACCTGTACTTCCTGTACATTCGGAAAGGATATAGAAAAACGTAATAGAGACAGGCATAGGGAGAAAACTTAAAATCTACCACTTTCGGCAATATTAATTTCAATCCAGCACTTTATCTGTAAAAATTAACTTTATTTCTTCTTCTTTCCGAACTGTTAAAATGTAGTGTAAACGGGTATTGGCATTAGAAATAGTAAACATTGAAAACTAGGACAGTAACGGCAGCTCTTTCTTCTTCTTCGCGAACTGTCAAATTTTAGTGTTCACAGTTGTTGACAATCAAGTAATTTTATGTTTTCATTCTCTGAAAATGTAAACATTGAAACTTAGGATGTTCACAGGGCATAGCCCGAGAGGATTTTAAGGAAATGAATATATGCCTATGTGTTACATGAGTTCTACCTTTGGGTAAAATTTCAAACTGTTTGGTTCAATATTTTTCGTGTTTACTTGCCACAGCAAACCCACAAACATACAGAAACCACCTCTTCTTTATCTTTATAATATTATAGATGACAGCCTTAAACACCTGCTTTGTGATTATTTTTCTAAACGACAAATATAATAAATAGTATCAGTAAACTCAAACATACTATCTTCCTCTAATAGCAAATTAAATAGTAATTACCTTTAAAAAAACTATAGCATTATTGAATACCGTACTTATTGACCTTTCAACATGGGACATATTTCAAGCTTAACAGACTCCATTGCAATACTTATTTTGGTGCTTGTGAGGTTAGATCATGGATATGTCTTACAGGGAATGTTTTCAGTTCATCTAAACAGCTGTTCTTATTCTTTTATAATAAAAATTCAATACAATAACTCTGGTAGCTTCTATGGAAACCTGTTACATATTTTCTATCTTAAAAATCACCAACACCATCCCCAGAGCTAAGACATATCCATGTAAAAAACTTTTTTGTTTAAGTTTCATTGAGAGATGTTACTTTCATCTGTTTGGCTGCACTGAAAGCATTGCATTTTTATGACAGTATTTTCAACTCTGAGAATAAAAGGAAATCAAAGCAATGATAAAATAGATAAGAGTAAAAAGAAAAATGCATTTTTACTTTCTCCCCTTATACATAGTATATGGAGAAAGTATTGTTTTCGTCAAAATTTTCGAATTTGAGTTGAGGGTGGATATATCCGTTTTGGGGTCCCCTGAATTCAAAAAAGTGGGTTTTGACGTGATGTCTGTCCGTCCGTGTGTCTGTCTGTCTGTGTGTGTGTGTGTGTGTGTGTGTGTGTGTGTGTGTGTGTGTGTGTGTGTGTGTGTCTGGATGTGTACAGTGCCACAGCCTACCCCGTTGGTCCGATTTAGATGAAATTTGGCATGTATATATATAGTCACCGTATCTCCAGGCGTTTTTTTCATTTTTTTGAATTTTTGATTTTCAAGGGTAGTTCACCCCTAAAAACCCTTAAAAATCGTGAAAATCCAATTTTCTCAAAAACGGCTCTAACGATTGTGATTAAAATTTGATAGCTTATAGCGCACAGAGTAATAAATAGTTTGACACCACCCGCATGTCTGTAAAAATGACGGTTCAAAAGTTATGGGTTTTTAAATGTAAAAAAAAATCAAATTTTTAAATTTTCAGCGAAAACAATAAAAGTAAAGTATAACTTGACTGGTACCATTGAAACCAGCTTAAAAAACTAAAAAAATTAGTATTCCGAATTATTTGTCTACGACTAACGGTTCCAGAGAAAAGTTAAATTTACTGTCCACGATAAACGCAGTACGTTGTCTGAAAGCGCCCAATGTTATTCTTATGGAGAATATAAAAAATCAATTTCTTCCTTACTTTCCAACTGTTTTCTATGAAACTTGGTATGAAGTGTAAGGTCAAATCATGGAAACAAAACCAGCTCAAAAAAGCTTGGTATTACCGGGGGGGGGGGGGGGGTTCCCCCATGCAATTTGAACAATAAATTATTAAATGATATTTAGAATAACTTTGAAGAACATGATAGTTTTATTACAGATTGTCTTTTTTAAATTTACTTAAGGGAGAAAGTATGTGTCAGTCCACTGGTACCGTTTATTAACATAGTGTTTTTCAAAAAGCAGTCAATATGTTGGTCTTCTTACTAAGACTTATGGATTATGATTAATTCGCTACCATTAAATCAGAAATTGATTGTACAGTCAACTCCCTCTAATCTAGACACCTAGGGACCGGACCCTATCCGGATTTAAAAAATTCCGGAGCATCCGGCTGTTACATATAAATTACAGCCTGTAATAGCGTATAGTATCAATATAAATCAAATTTAAGACGATTTTAATGTGTGCTTTCACAAACATAAAAGGATTTTGTTTCCAACTCACTGGATTGTAGTTGATTGTGATAATAAATTAAATGTGTCACCATAAATAGGAATGAACATGGAGTTATAAAGCACCTAAATCGAACCTTTACAAATTTATTTTACCGTATGAAAAAACAGAACTCTAACTTTCTATTAATAAAATTAACTCAAACATATTTACTATAACCTAAGAAGAATAAAACCCTTGGCTTTACAATACTGTACATATTAAGAAATCTGTTATTTTCTTCTGCTTTTTAGCTTAAACTGTTTTCTTGAACGCATAGTCACGCCATTTCCTCTTAAACATTACTTCCACAGCTGACGCACCGATCTGTTGCTTGATGCAAGTTGTTGGCAGTTCCAATGTTCCCATCCGCATGAGTCAAAATTGAAATTCCTACACCAGCGTTGCAATTTCCCACTTCACTGAAGACCTTTATCGAACGCAATTGTAAACTGAAATGATGTTTGTGACATTTTTATTTATAGTTAGGCTGAAAATAAACAAAACAGTCAAACCTGTTGATTTCTGTCATGAGAAACAAGACTGCACGCTGATGACTCATTTCTAAAAAGTAGTCTGGACCATCCGGTGTCCGAACCGTCCGAGTCCGGACTAGAGGGAGTCGACTGTACTTGTAACCCACCATTTAGCTATTATAGCTTAATTTCCTCAAATTATCTAATGAAGATGGATTTCTCAAATTATCAACTTACAAGTTTTCTTTGCTCTGAAGGACTCTGGAAACCACTTGAACTTGGAACAATAAAAATTCATAAACTCTCCAGTTCAGCCTGGGGCACAGCTTTACTTTGGAAAGAACATGAAATTGGCTAATCAAATAGTTGTATTGCACAAACTTATGAGTATAATCAAACAGTCAGTGAAACCCTTTGCCACTGACTAACGAATAGAAAATAATAGATATTCATCGACGACCAAGTGATCTCATACTGTAGTGAAACAAAAAGTAATTTTATGCTAATTTTAATTTCAGTACAGTATTTTCAAATTGGATTTCTAATGGATTTCAAATGGGATAGTTGGTAAACAAAACACTGAATCTTACCTCTCATGGCAGCTCTGTGCAATGCCGAAGCTTTACCGGCATGCGTGACGGCATTAACATCTGCACCAGCGGACAGCAACAGACGACACATTTCAGTGTCACCACGTCTTGCTGCATAATGCAGTGCTGTGTACCCAGCATTATCCCTTGTATCCACATGGGTGCCTTTACACAGTAGCTCACGGACCCGTTCTTTGTCTCCATCTAATGCTGTGTTCAAAATATTTTATACTTTACTTTAAATAATAGAAAATTGTTTAAAAACAATATGACTTTACAAAACTTAAATTGCTTATCAACTCTGTTTAACTCAACTGAAAAATAAAGTCAAGTGCAATAATTTTGTACAGGGAACTACCACGACCAAGATATATATATACCAGTACTTGTGTTTCTACAAACCACCATGCACATATTTTCTCATTTACAAAATGAACAGTGGCTTGCTTTTATTGAATCATCTGGATGTTGGATATATGGTTTTAGCGAATTTCCCATAGGGAAGAAGCTATTACCGTAGGTCTCATGGCGAGACTTAAGCCCGGGACCATGTTAGTTTTTCTTCTTTAGGTGCCCAGAGTCCAAAAACAATAGTCGTTAAAATTTTTATATATATATATATATATGTATATATATATATATATATATATATATATATGTGTCTGTTAGCACGATAACTCTCGTAAAAATGGTCCAATCAAGACCAAATTTGGTAGAGACGTGTATTCCTACAAGTGCTCGGACGAGTTCGTTAACCAGACATATCGGTCAATAGGAACGTGTAGTTTGGGGGGGTTTTGTACCCCAAAATGGGGTTTTTTACGTTTTTCACATGTAGTTTTAAAAATTTCTAATTTTATATTTCACCATTGGAATCAGCTTAAAAAACTACACAATTAAGTTCCTTAAAGTTTTTCTCTATCTCCAACGGTTACCGAGATATTAAAAATACCCCCGTCGCAGCAGACCTGCGTACTCAGCGAATTTCCAAATCAATAATATAATAATTATAATATATGACAAGTTTGGTCAAAATCTGTCGATAAACATGGGAATTATTTGCCTATTCTCCATAAGATTAAAATGGGAAAGAGTGAGTAGGTTTGCTGCTGTGAGGAACACTGAAAGTATACCATCAAAAATTTTATTTTTAACATTTATACCAACTTTTATCAACATCTGTCCGTAAATAAAGGAGTTTGCCTAATCTCCATATGATTAACATGGGAAAAGAGTATGCAGGTTTGCTGCCATGATAAACACATAAACTATGATTTTTTAGCACAAATGTATGGATCTCAACCACATGAAGCTAAATATCAAGTTTCATCAAAAAAATATTAGATAATAAGTGAAAAATTAATTTTTCCTAATCCTCCATAAGATTAACATTGGAGCCTTAAAATACAACGTACTGTGTTTAGATTTTTTTATATCTCGGTAACCGTTTAAGATAGAGAAAAACTTTAAGGAACTTAATTGTGTAGTTTTTTAAGCTGATTCCAATGGTGAAATATAAAATTTGAAATTTTTAAAAATTACATGTGAAAAACGCAAAAAAACCCCATTTTGGGGTACAAAACCCCCCCAAAGTACCCGTTCCCATTGACCGATATGTCTGGTTTACGAACTCGTCCGAGCAGTTGTAGGAATACACCTCTCTACCAAATTTGGTCTCGATCGGACCATTTTTACGAGAGTTATCGTGCTAACAGACACATATATATATACATATATATATATATATATATATATATATATATATATATATATATAAAAATTTTAACGACTATTGTTTTTGGTCTCTGGGCACCTAAAGAAGAAAAAATAACATGGTCTCGGGCTTAAGTCTTACCATGAGACCTACGGTAATAGCTTCTTCCCTATGGGAAATTCGCTAAAACTAAACACAGTACGTTGTATTGTGGGGCTCCAATGTTAATCTTATGGAGGATAGGGAAAAATTAATATTTCCCATATTAATGAATATTTTTGGATAAAACTTGATATTTAGCTTCATGTGGTTGAGATCTTCCCATTTATGCTTAAAAATCATAGTTTATGTGTTTATCATGGCAGCAAACCTGCATACTCTTTTCCCATAATAATCATATAGGGAATAGGCAAACTCCTTTATTTATGGACAGATGTTGATGAAAGTTGGTATAAATCTTAAGATAAAAATTATTTATGGTAGAAATGTCTAATTTCAGTGTTCCTCACAGCAGCAAACCTGCACACTCTTTGCCATGTTAATCTTATGGAGAATAGGCAAATAATTCTCATGTTTATGGACAGATTTTTTATAAAACTTGTCATATATTATTATTATTATATTATTGATTTGGAAATTCGCTGAGTACGCAGGTCTGCTGCGACGGGGGTATTTTCTTTAGTACAGTCGAGTCTTTATTATCAGACCCAAACTAGCCACGGTAAGATCGGATAAGCGAAAAGGTCGGATAACACAAAAAACATAAATATCAATGTCAAAAATGGGTCAATTTTATTTGCACATTGAAATCTCATGAAATATGTGTAGTATTACTGAAATATTTAATAATAAAAATAGGTACTACAACTTTCAAAAATTTAAAACCACAAAATGGGCTCCTGAAAACTTAATACATATTTTAAAGTTGATTCATAGTCATAGTCAATAATTCATACTCAAACATTTGTAAATTTCGGTTCAAGTGCTTCAAATGCACGATTGTGTGCCATTGTGGATTCGTCCCAGGTTATGATTTTAGATGCTACTAAAACTTTGGCCATTCCAGTGTGCTTTGCAATGCTTTGAATGTTGGGTTGCTCAATCGTGTGAAGGTTTAATAGCAATCTTAACGCTGAATGAGCCGTTCGGCATTCTTCAGAAGAAGCAACTGCTATCGCAATGTTGGATCTGGCACGAATAGTTGCCAAAATTAATGAGATGAGGAAAGTTTTCCCAGTTCCACCGGAGGCATCGAGGAAAAATAATCCACCATTACTATCATCAACTGCCTTTATTAACGTATTATAAACTTCCTTTTGTTGTGGGTTCAATAGGGGTACATTTTTAATCGTACTAAATGGCCTAATTCATGTTGATAATATTTCTGTTCATGTTCCAATTCTATATTTAATCTGTCATTCATACCATGATCAGGTTCTGGAATTCCTAATTTGACTAACAAACTGCCACACATGAGGAAACACATATCTTCGATCAGGAGCAAAGCTTGGTTATGCATTTCCTCGTTCATCTCAAGATCGGGATTTTTTTACACATCACGAAATCTATGTAAAATGTCTTCAGTCATGTGATTCTTGTGTTTGTTCTATAGATCACATGGATTTGGATGGAAAGCACGTCAAAATAACTATAGCAAATAACATGCGTATTTGACTTTGAGATGCAGAAATAACTGTTGTGTCCTATCGACTATTGTTTTCAAGCAAATTCAGCTGTTGATATGCAGCCAGATATGCTGGACACACTATACCATCAAGAGTTTGTAGTGATTCAAATGAGGCCCACAAACATTCACCAACAACAATCGTAAATAGAAGCATTCATCATTCTTTGGATTTACTATGTAAATACGTCTAAGAGCATCTGTGGAACACATATCGAGAAATTTCTTTGATGAAACATTCCAAGTGTAATCGTGGCATCTCCGAGCAAAGCAACATTCGTGTAAATGGATCACTTTGATAATGGAAATACCCAGTCAATGTTGTAGCTGGAGGTGTTTCAGCACATTGAGCAACATTCAACGTAGTGAAATAACTCTTTGACCATTCTCCAGATGCACCGCCAAATGGACAACAGTGGGATGGCATTCATGAATAGGGAATGAGAATATACGCAAAATCGCTTCATTATAGTTCACATATCGACCAACTTGATAACGCATAATTTCGTCAAAGATATTGGAGGTTTGGATGCCGAAAACCGCCATATCGATAACTTTCATGACATATTTAAATATGTATTTTTTGGATTTCACAGAATTATTGCAGTACTCAACAACGCAATGTTTGGAAAATTTTTGAAAGAAGTGGTGAATACGGAACAATCCAGCTGTTGTCGACCACCAAGTTGTTTCCTTTGACTTTCGTTGTGATACTCAGACTGTTATCATCGGGCAATTGCCGATACAGTGGATAACCACCGTTGTTGATGGTCTCAGCAGCAAATTTCTTTGGTTAATGTTTGGAACATTTGCCGTTGACCATTCAAGGTGATGATGCCACACGGCCCATGGATCATATTCTTAATGACAACATCTTATAGATCTTTATCGTTTTCTGGATCGGGAATCTCGGCACATATGATATCATCCAATTGCTCCAGTCTGATTCGCTTGACTAACCAAATAATGTGAATTATAGACAAATACAGGCAAAATTAATACTGTAGTTGACATTTATTACTTTATCCCTTTAAACATAGTATGAAGAAAGTATTGTTTTCGTCAGAATATTCGAATTTGGATTGAGATGCATGTATATATTTGTTTTGAGCCTCCCTAAATCCAAAAAAATGAATTTAAGAGTGATATCTGTCTGTCTGTCCGTGTACAGATCCCAAGACTACTCTGACCATGATCTGTATGAAGTTTTTACTTTCTCCCCTTATACGTAGTATATGGAGAAAGTATTGTTTTCGTCAAAATTTTCGAATTTGAGTTGAGGGTGGATATATCCGTTTTGGGGTCCCCTGAATCCAAAAAAGTGGGTTTTGACGTGATGTCTGTCCGTCCGTGTGTCCGTGTGTGTGTGTCTGGATGTGTACAGTGCCACAGCCTACCCCGTTGGTCCGATTTAGATGAAATTTGGCATGTATGTATATATTCACGGTATCTCCAGGCGTTTTTTTCATTTTTTTTAATTTTTGATTTTTAAGGGTAGTTCACCCCTAAAAACCCTTAAAAAACGTGAAAAATCCAAATTTCTCAAAAACGGCTCTAACGATTTTTATTAAAATTTGACAGTTTATAGTGTACAGAGTACTAAATAATTTGACACCACCCGCATATCTGTAAAAATGACGGTTCAAAAGTTATGGGCATTTAAATGTCAAAAAAATCAAATTTTTATATTTCAGCGAAAACAATAAAAGTAAAGTATAACTTGACTGGTACCATTGAAACCAGCTTAAAAAACTAAACAAATTAGTATCTAGAATTATTTGTCTACGACTAACGGTTCCAGAGAAAAGTTAAATTTACTGTCCATGATAAACACAGTACGTTGTCTGAAAGCGTCCAATGTTATTCTTATGGAGAATATTAAAAAATCAATTTCTTCCTTATTTTTTAACCGTTTTCCATGAAACTTGGTATGAAGTGTAAGGTCAAATCACCCAAAAGAACCAACTCAAAAAAGCTTGGTATTACCGGGGGGGGGGGGGTGTTTCCCCCCATACAATTAAAACAATTAATTTAACTTTGTCTCTCTTGTTTTTATTTTCAGAAATGGGATGATTATTTTTGAAACAATACATTAATTAATGATATTTATTTAGATGAACTTTGGAGAACATGATAGTTTTATTATAGATTGTTTTTCTTGAACTTACTTAAGGGAGAAAGTATGTGTCAGTTCACTGGTACCGTTTATTTATACTTATGTGCATTTTGGCTGTATCACCAGACTTTTTTGGATTTTTTATTTTAAAGGTAGTTTATCCCTGAAAACCATTAAATATATGAAAAACAAAACAATCGAAAACCGCTTTAAATATTTTAATTAAAATTTCATGGTTTATAACTATTGAGGTCTCAAATAATATGACACTACCCGTAGCCTATATCTGTAAAACTAATAATTCAATATTTAATGACCTTTTAATGTCAAAATTGTCTTTTTTACCTTAGGCAATTTTCAAAAATAATTTGAGTTTCACCATTAAAACTTTCTTAAATAACTAAACAAATTAGTATTGAGAATCATTAGCCTACGACTAATCGAATGAACAACAGTGGGATGGCGTTCATGAATAGGGAATGAGAATATACACAAAATCGCTTCATTACAGTTCACATATCGACCAACTTGATAGCGCATAATTTCGTCATAGGTATTGGAGGTTTGGATGCCGAAAACCGCCATATCGCTACCTTTCGTGACATATTAACCAGAAGAACCCAGAATTTACTGTCCATGGTAAACGCAGCACGCCGTCTAAGAGTACCGATGTTATTCTCATGGAGAATATTAAAAAACCATTTTCTTCCTTAATCTCCACCGATTGCCATGAAACATAATATTCAGTGTAAGATCACATCACCCAACTAAGTACGCTCAAAAATGTTGTATTACCATGGAGTGGGGCAATGCATAAAAGTCCTACCATCAATTTAACTTGTTTTTTCATTGTTAGTTCAGGAAATTGGATAATTATTTTTAAATAATAAACGTTTAAAATATATTTGGACCAACATTAAAAAAAGTATGATGATATTATCAAAGGTTGTACTTTTTTGTAATTTACGTAGTGGAGAAAGTATGTGTTATTCCACTGATACCGTTTATTTAGTGTTGAGAAAATGAACGTGAATTATAAATTAATTCTTCCTTTAAGCTGGTATTACACTATAATATATTTGTCATTGATGTATTATCACACATGTAAGTAGCCGAGTTCTACCGCACTCACCGGTGAAAGTAATGTTATTTTGTAAGGGCTTTACTCACAGGAGTATGGTTGAACTCGGCCATTTTTCATCTAAGATGTGTAATACATCTAATACAACTATAACGTGATAAACCATCTATGGTATTGAACTATGATAGTGTAGGCCTAATACCAATATCAGCCTAAGGCCATATTTCACAAAAATCGAAGTTTTTTTATCTTTGTTTAGAACTGACTGATAATTGAATCATCAGTGATTGAGTGTAAAAAACAGACGCTATTTCCTGCAGGGTAAAAAAAATAATGAATGGGCTTTGATAACAAGCAATTAAACGCAATGACAGATCATATCCCCAGAGAAATGTTGGTAGAGTTTTCAGTCTCACATAAAATGGTACTTTATGTGTAATGGTACTTTATGGTTTTGTAAAATGGTACAAAACTTACCCCTCTCATGTCTGTGGACTCAACGGTTCAAAAGTTAAGGACATTTCATTAAAAAAATGTTGGACTGTGGCTAAATATTATTTTTAGGACAAAACTAAATTATTCAATAATCATTAACAGCTAATTGATTATTACTATTTATATTATAATACTAGCTGACCCGGTGAACTTTGTAACGCCTAAAAGAAAATGCATGTTAACTTTAAGATTGGCCATGTTCTGAAGTCAAATAGCATTGCGGCTTCGTTGTGAAAGCTTTAAAATTTAAATATTCAACAGCTGATTATTATAATAAACCTAATATGTATAAACATTGTAATTATTTTATTTGTCAACCATATAAACACGTGAATTTTAATCATACAGAAAATAAAAAAATATAAATATAGTACATAATTCCCAAAAACCATAAACTATTAACGTGGCGAATAATGCTGTTCATTTTCTACAGCACATATTTACTTCATAGTTTTACATTAATGAATGATTCATATGGCATTGGATAGTAACAAATATTGCTAATGAAGAGTAAACCAACCGCTTACCAAGGTTAACATTAGAAATTTAAAGCGCTATAAAATGGAAACTAATTGAATTCATGGAAACTGAATATGCCTAAAGCATGACCGGAGCAGAGAAGAATCCGAAAAATCAAAGATCATTAAAATCGGTCCAGCCGTTCTTGAGTTATAATGCGTGTAACTAACACAACTTTGTTTTTTATATTTAGATAATTATTATGTTTTTACAATTATATGACATTGATGGTGCGGAGAAGATAAGGCAAGTGTTTTCAGTAAGCGTTTAATGAAATTTCTTCACGCCCTCACCAAAATTTTACATACGCAAGGGGATTCGACCTCATGTTCACGCTCTCCCAGCTGAGCCATCAGGCCAGGTGCTGAGAGTGGTATAAACTTAACCCTAGATTATATCTTTGACTATCCAAATAGTCAGGGAAGGTTTTAAAACAAAAATATTTTAATTTAATGATACAATATTTATTTCATTTTCTGCTAGAGTGCTTTCCATAATATCTTTAAATTTAAATCTAATTTAAGAATAAAATAAAAATATAATATGAATTATTTGTGATCAAATAAAATAATATACAATTCAAAATACTAAAAACCCAAATTAACAATTTGTACTAACGTAAGGCAGTCGACTTCCGACTCAACCGGCTCCGTTTTTAAATTTTAGTCTGACGAATTGCCAATACCCCCTCCCCAGAGCAATTATCCATGAGAAAATAAACTACTGTTTAAGAAA
Source organism: Nephotettix cincticeps (assembly GCA_023375725.1). Classification (NCBI taxonomy): domain Eukaryota; kingdom Metazoa; phylum Arthropoda; class Insecta; order Hemiptera; family Cicadellidae; genus Nephotettix; species Nephotettix cincticeps. The sequence goes on along the minus strand of CM041786.1, from coordinate 57,603,505 downwards.
ATGGAAATGAATGTTGAAGAAAATATACTCTGTTTAACATGGCTTACCTTAAAAGTCGGATTAAATTTGCGTTCTTCGATAATGTCTGCTCCAAACAATGTCATTTGAAAGCAGCCATAGTATTTTTGTGTGTTTGCTAGAAACGGTTTCGATTCTTGTGTTTTGCCAAGAAGCAATGAATACAACGGCTCAGGTGATGGAGTCAAAAATGGAAATTTAACTTTGCCATTAAGGCAGCACAATCCGTGCGCTTCACCAGGAAACCTTACTGCATTACAGTGTTCACAAACAACATCCATTGGACCAATAAGAACTGGGAGCTACGATCAATTATAACTAAGATGGGAGCTACTATCGATTATAACTAAGATGGGAGCTACGATCAATTATAACTAAGATGGGAGCTACTATCAATTATAACTAAGATGGGAGCTACTATCAATTATAACTAAGATGGGAGCTACTATCAATTATAACTAAGATGGGAGCTACTATCAATTATAACTAAGATGGGAGCTACTATCAATTATAACTAAAATGGGAGCTATTATCAATTGTGCAGTCATAATGAAATGCCGTTCGATTTACATCAACAATTGAAGCATTTATCCTTGCCTGTCGAATATTATCTCGCAACTGAACTGAGTGATTACCTCGATGACTTTTCTTAGCTAACCGAGCTGTTTTCCTGGCTGCTTCTCTTTTCTCTTTTATTCAAGAAGAACAAAGTCGGGTCATGCTACCATGGTGTTGTTCTTGTGTGATTCCTAGTCCTTCTTCAGAGGATTGATTAGCAATGTTCCGATGTTGAATAGCATTACGTGTGTGTCTTGAAAGATGAGATCTTCTGGGTCTCGGCATTGTTTATAATAGTTCTCACTTATACACTCTCACTTATTATCTTCACTTATGATCTCACTTGTAATCTCACTTATAATCTCACTTATACACTCTCACTTATACATATATGATAAAACTATAATACTATAATATAACACTATAACTATAATAAAACTCGAACAAAACAAAAAAACAGCAACTCATTCAGTCGACAGTTAGCTGTGGACTGGTGAAAATAAAGCAACACAAAATCAGCTGTTAATAAAATATTGACATTATTGATGTTTGCATATAATAAAAATGCATCACATCTTTTCCTCAAGAGCTTAACATATACAAACTTTACAGGTCAGTGGGGCTTAGCCCTATAAGGTTAAATACAAACTGATATATATGCTAAAGCCTACTCGGAGCAGTAACGATTTCAAAAAATCAAAGATCATTAAATTCGCTCCGGCCGTTCTCTTTGTAGGTAAATGGTGTAGAAAACGCGACTTTTTTTATATAATATGTACTTTTTTAACTATGGTATTTATTAACATTTGACATTTACTGGACAAGAAATAAAAAACAGGTACATAAACCTCCAAAACTGTAAAGTATCAATGTGGCAATTTAATTGTTAATTTTGTTCAGTATTTATTTAGGCCTACTTTATAGTTTAAATTTAATGATTGATACAAAAGGCATTAACTCGCAAATCACATTGCTAATGGAAAGAAATAAAATGTTTCGATTGTAGATAATTTGTTATTAATTCTATAGATTCTAGATAATTTGTTAACTTATTCTCCATAAGGTTAAAATTAGAAATTTAAAATGCCATAAAATGGAAAGTAATTAAATTTATGGAAACTTGTGGAAAATACCTAAAACATGACCAGAGCAGAGACGAATCCGAAGGCAATTATTAGGTTTATTATAATAAACCTAATATGTATATTGTACATTGTGATCAATTTATTTGGCAAACATATAAACACGTTACTTTTAATCATACAAAAAATAAAAAATATAAATACAGTACATAATTCCCAAAAACCGCAAACTATTAACGTGGCAAATAATGCTGTTCATTTTGTACAGCACATATTTACTTCATAGTTTTACATTAATTAATGATTCATATGGCATTTGATAGTAAAGCATATTGCTAACAGAGAGTAAACCAACAGCTGTTTTAAGAAATAAAATGTTTTGATTTTAGAAAATTTGTAAACAAACTTATTCCCCATAAGGTTAACATTTAAAATTAAATTAATTTGAAGTTTAAAACGGTATCAAATGGAAACTAATTGAATTTATGGAAACTGAATATGCCTAAAACATGACCAGATCAGAGACGAATCCAAAAAATCAAAGATCATTAAAATCGGTCCCGCCGTTCTCAAGTTATAATGCATGTAACTAACACGACTTTGTTTTATATATTTAGATTTAAAGGAATACACGCAGCAAAAACACCAAAATGTCTCTTTCCAGGAGATGAATCAGCCAATTAGCTTGTGTTTTCTCTTTAGACTGAGTACCAAGCCCAATATATATACAGCAAGCTTATAGAAATAGAACTTTTAGAAGGCCAATATACTAGACAAACTGTTTATTGGCCCATATATCAATATTAAAAATTGTAAAATATTGAGTACCTGCGGTCCAAATGCCACGTTCAAATTCTAGCTCATCCAAGGTTTGGTGCAGTGAAGTCACAACCTGAGAATGGCTACAGCTGCTATGATCACACATCCTTGTTCAAGTCTTCCTACAACAGACAAAATTATTCTTAAATTTTATGCCAGCCCAAAACCTATTTTCAATTACAAGATATATGTATCTATAACAAGAATTTCTAAATTGAAATCAATATCCTACATTATTATTCAAAATACCCCCGTCGCAGCAGACCTGCGTACTCAGCGAATTTCCAAATCAACAATATAATAATAATAATATTTGACAAGTTTTATAAAAATCTGTCCATAAACATGAGAATTATTTGCCTATTCTCCATAAGATTAACATGGGAAAGTGTGTGCAGGTTTGCTGCTGTGAGGAACACTGAGAGTAGGCATTTATACCATCAAAAATTTTTATTTTTAACATTTATACAAACTTTCATCAACATCTGTTCATAAATAAAGGGGTTTGCCTATTCTCCATATGATTAACATGGGAAAAGAGTATGCAGGTTTGCTGCCATGATAAACACATAAACTATGATTTTTAAGCATAAATGGATGAACCTTAACCACATGAAGCTAAATATCAAGTTTTATCCAAAAATATTGATTCATATGGGAAATATTAATTTTTCCCTATCCTCCATAAGATTAACATTGGAGCCCCACAAGACAACGTACTGTGTTTAGATTTTTTAATATCTCGGTAACCGTTGTAGATAGAAAAAAACTTTAAGGAGCTTAATTGTGTAGTTTTTTAAGCTGATTCCAATGGTGAAACATAAAATTAGAAACTTTTAATAATTATATGTGAAAAACGCAAAAAACCCCATTTTGGGGTACAAAACCCCCCCCAAACTACCCGTTCCCATTGACCGATATGTCTGGTTAACAAGCTCGTCCGAGCATTTGTAGGAATACACGTCTCTACCAAATTTGGTCTCGATCAGACCATTTTTACGAGAGTTATCGTGTTCACAGACACATATATATATATATATATATATATATATAAAAATTTTAACGACTACTGTTTTTGGTCTCTAGGCACCTAAAGAAGAAAAAATAACATGATCCCGGGCTTAAGTCTTACCATGAGACCTACGGTAATAGCTTCTTCCCTATGGGAAATTCGCTAAAATTATCTCAAATAACAATAATTTATATTTTTATTATCATTTCATTACTATATTATATTTACATTTTAAAATTTGTTTACCAGTGACTTTAATACTATATACTGGGACGGTGGCGACGTACTGTAATCCAGCTACTTGAAGGTGACGAATTATTGTGGATAGTTGTGAGCGATGGTCGGTGGGTGTAGTGTTCTCTTGAGTAGATTAACTTCCGCACTATTGAATACTGCGTTAATCCACTAATACCATCATCATAATTAGCCCACTTCGTAATTTAGAGGCCGTGGTTCGGATTCCACGTTAAACTGTAGGTCCCTTAGTTGCCATCGGCTGTTGGGCTACTAACTAACAGTCCTGTTTAAGGAACGCCATATTATATTTAAGCATAAATATTTACCTTCTTTTGAGGTATTGATTGATGTTGTTCAGCGGTTTTTCATATCAATGAATAATACCAGTGTATTCGTATAATTATTTGTTTCACCAACATAATTTCAACCTAATAGCCAAGGAGACTATTAATCAAAACAAAATTTACACACATAGGTATGTAATATGTAATAATGTATGCAATCTGCGGGATTAGTTATGTAATAAGATGATCAAACCAACCCAACTTTTAAATCAATTATTATATTTAGTTACGAATCTATATTAAACCGCGGATGGTTGAGGGGTGAGTGCCGCACTCACTTTTCATTTTAAGTTTCTACAAAACACTGATTTGAAATATATCGGCCTGAAACTCTGAATAGCTGTTGTTTGGGGTGTCAATCTCTTGAGGGGATATAGTGGAGGAGGTTAAGTGACCTTCAGTCTGTCTCACACCTTTGTTTAGTCATGAGTAACAGTGGAGTAAGTACAACTAAAAGCGCCTTTTATTTAGTAATAAATTATGTGTTTTGTATATATATATTTTATAACACAATGAGTATTACCAAAAAATGTCTTTTTAATAGCATCCTTTGTTTTAAATAATTAATTATAATTATAAATTCATTAATTTATAACAAAGTCTATAGTTTGAGAGTTTTAAATTTGTTTTTATTGTGAAATCAGTTATTTAAGCAAATTTCCAACAGGGAAGAAGCTATTACCGCAGGTCTTATGGTAAGACTTGAGCCCGAGACCATGTTATTTATTTTGTGTTTGGGTGCCCAGAGGCCAAAAAACAATAGTCGTTAAAATTTATATATATATATATATATATATGTGTGTGTGTGTGTGTGTCTGTCTACGAACGCAACAACTCTCGTAAAAATGTATATACAAGGCGTTTATTATAGTCAGGGACAAACTTCGAAGGTTGATAGTACTCATCAAAATAAACAAAAAGTGTCCAATAAAAATTTGTCGAAAACAGTGGCGGCTCGTGAGTGAAATGCTAGGGGGGCGCACACCGTGGGTCTTGGGGTTATGGATTACCTCCCAGGAGAGGGGGGTCTGGGTGTTCTCTCTGCGGCAAATTTTTGAAAATGTGGTGTATTTTAGTGACTTTTTAAAACAATCTAGGTATTAAATTTGTTATGCATGTGTTTCGTTTTTAACTCAAATATCTCGTTTTCCTCATAAACCTTGAATAATAAATACTATACTCTTGGTCTTATGGATCGACTTAATTTGGACTCTCAATTGTATGGATAAATTACATTGAAAAAAACCTTTATTTGTTGCGATATTTTGTAAATAAATATGTAAATACCTAACTTAACATTTTAGCGCCTTAATTTTTCATGCGGATGTACCTGCAGTACACTACTGTTGTTCATTTTGCAAACATAAGATGTTCTTAACAAAAAATATATTCACAATGATTACCTCCTTTAGACAACAAACACTTCTAGAATTCGCGAGCTTTGTTAATGTAGAAGCATTGTTCTCTGGTACACAGTTAACGTACTGTTAACTGTGTACCAAAACTACACTACTTAGATCAACACAAACATAACCTCTGTTACACACATAAACAAACAGACAACCGGCGCGCGGCAATCAACTGTCAACTCGCCTCAAATGTTACTCTGCGCATGCGCGGACGTCGTCTCAAGACTTCCATAAGAGATACGCTTAGACGTGTCATAGCACCAGCCACCCCCACCACTACCTCTCTTCATATAAATGCATTGTGATGGATTCGGACGTTCTGGCGAGCGCCCCACGGCTACAAATACGAACTTTTCGCGCTATTTTTGTACGTTTTCCTGCTATAATTTCGTTGTATACGACTGTTAAAACATTTTGGTTAGTTGGATCTATAGTTATAACTAAATAAGTATTTAATTATTTTTTCCTTTTTCAAATCTTGGGGGGGCGGCGCCTGAGAGTCCTTATAGGCGAGCCGCCACTGGTCGAAAAATCCTTCGTTTAACCGCTAGCCACCGTTTTGTATATATGATACAAAAAATGTTATAGCTCAAGTTGTAGAAACCAAATTATGCACACATATTTATTGGCCCAAGAGAAAAATGTCCTCAAGATTATATAATTTAGTTCGCTTTTATATTTTTAAAATGGTGGCGGTTAAAAATCTTTAAAATTTAAATAACCAACAACTATTAACTTTATAAAATTTTTACAAGAAATAAAAAAAATATTTAATTTTAATTTTAAATCTAACCATACTTTATCAAACGAAATCCGTCCACGGATAAGCAAGAAAATGCACTTTTAATACAATTTGTATGCGCATGGCGGTGGCACTTGATAGCTAACATTAAAAGTGCAATATCTCGCTTATCCATGAACAGATTTGGTTCAAAAAAGTATCGTTAGATTTGAAATTAAAATTACAATCTATTTTATATCTTCTAAATATTTTATAAAGTTAATGGTTATGTTTTTATTTAAATTAAAAGATTTTTAAAAACCGCCATTTTGAAAATATAAAAGCGAACTAAATGATACTTTAAGAATAATTTTCTCTTTGGCCAATGAAAATGTATGCAAAGTTTGGTTTCTGTCGCTTAAATATTTCTTGAGATTTAACGATTTTTGTAACAAATAAAAAATGGCGGCCAGCGGATAAACGGAAAATTTTTCGACATATGTATATTATATTTTTTGTATATTCTGATGAGTACTATCTTCATTTGAAGTTTGTTCCCGACTTTAATGAACACCCTGTACATACAGGGTGTTCATTAAAGCCGGGGACAAACTTTGAGGGGCGATAGTACTTATCAAAATAAACAAAAAATCATGTGTAACCGTTTGTCGAAAAATCTTTCGTTAAGCTGCTAGCCGCCATTTTGTATTTTTTACAAAAAACTTTATATATCAAGAACTATTTAAGATACAGAAACCAAACTTTGCACACATTTATTGGTCAAAGAGAAAAATATTCTCAAAGTACCGTATCATGTAATTTACTTTTATATTTTCAAAATGGCTGAGGTTAAAAATATTATAATTAAAATAACAAAAAACCCATTAACTTTATAAAATTTTTACAAGATACAAAAAAGATTGGAATTTTTATTTGAAATCGAACGGTACTTTGGTGAACGAAATCCATCCACGGATAAGCGAGAAAATGCACTTTTAATGTTAGAATACAGGGCCCATGTGCCACTGTGGCTAAGAAGCGGAGTTCAGCTGGCACAACTTCTGCGGCTTCTTTGCAACGGCCCCACCGCCACGGTGGCACGTGGGCCCTATATTGTAATAGAATACAGACTTTAATAAACATATCCTGTATATGCCGGATGGTACGGAATTTTTTTAATCCGGACAGGGGTCCGATCCCGAGGTGTCCGGATTAGAGGGAATCGACTGTATAATTGAAGGTTAAAAAAATAGTTAAACAGAAGTAGTGTATGATATAATTTTTCAAAATTTGTGAAACATAAATCGTTAACAAGGTATTTAATACATTGAACCCAGGAGGCCAAAGAAGCTTGTTTTGCTTGGATACTTAGGGAATTTAGCATTAATTAAATAAATTCATAATTTTTTTTATTTTTAATCTAAAACCTCACAACTAATACATCATTTTACAGATGAAATTAAGAGCTTTAAGAATATGTAATACTTCACGGGTCTATTTTATAAAACTTTTTGCAATTTTGAAAATTTTGATGATAAAAAAACTATAAATATTGCCAAAAATGAAAATAGCTGCATTACACAAGAATTCAACTAAATATTCATTTCTATTTTTTGTATAAACATTTATAAATATAATTAGTCCTATTCAAATTTTAAAACCATAAAATTAAAACTAGAAATCTTTAATCTTATAACAAATAAATATCCTTGTCATCATCTGACAACTAAATCATACAAAGTGAATGTTTAAATAATCACTTATTTTACATATACAACTTTATTACTATAAATAAGGGATGGATCGATTCCATTTTTTTCGATCCTGTATGTAGCCACTTTACCTTAAATTTGACACCTCCTCATCCATCTGTTTACGACTATCGATCGTGTAGCTAGTAATTCTGTCACAAAATTAACATTGTTCTTAAGGGCCTAATACGAAACATTTTGTCAGTAAGGTCACTCAAAATGCAGAAAACACTGATGCCGAACACAAAACGTAGAGGGTACGGGTAATATATGAGATTAAGCGTCATAATTCGCAAGCGTCAAGATCTAAAGGGTTTAGGTTAGACCTACAGTGTAAGTTATAAGATTTTGTGGCTGAGCGATCTTGATGGCGGGAGAAATGACCGGGAGATCAGTCGGGGAAGATCTCTTAATTCAAATACTCTCGTATACTGCATTTCGACATGCAACATACAATAACATCAACGCACTGCATTTTCTATTATTTTTTATTGCATAGAGGTTTTTCAGAATATTTTTGTTTTGAAATTATTAGCAAAAGTGATCGTTATGGGGGGGGGGATATATCCCCTTTATCCCCCCCCCGTATCTACGCCACTGACTAGAAGTGTCCAATGTATTTTCTTCAATGTCACCAGGTTTATAGGGTTTGAAAGCATTAAAAAAATCTTTACTAGTTCTAGAAATACTGAAGACTAACATATATAATTTTGTTCAGTACTAAAATGAGGAATCAAAAAATGGTCAAAGTATGTAAATATTCTAAGATATATAGTTTTTTCAACAATTAAATACACATATGAAAATCTATTTTTGTTTATACCTATTAAAGGTTGTGTATTATAGATACTAAAAAAATTAAATAGCAAATATGTTTAAAATTTAATGCAGAAACAAAAAATATATACTTATGTATAACATATATTTGAACAAAATAACTAAAATAGTATAAACTGCTCTTAGGTAACAAAATTAATAAGTATGAAAATTGCAAGAATCATGAAAACTTAAATTTAAGTCCAATCAGTTCCCTTTTATCACTATATCGAAAATAATCCCCTATTTCGGTGACAAAACAATAAATAATAACCAATTAATGTATTAGTCAAACTAAATACGATTTAAATCACAAAAATATAACTACAGTATAGTTTTTTTTTAGTTTTAGTTTGTCTTAGCTTTTTTATGATCAAACTGTAATGTTTTATATGTATTGCTAGCTGACCCGGCGAACTTCATAACACCTGACAGTATATACATATTAACTTTAAGATTGGCCATGTTCTGAAGTCAAATAGCATTACGGCTTCATTGTGAAAGGTTATATATTCTGGGTCGCAGCATAGTGAATAACAATACTGAAACGATAAGACATATTAATAACATTCCCATAAAACAAATAGATCTGAGTGGATTAATCCATAATGTTCAAATCCAATCCAAACTCAAACCTAACTGTAATACGGCTTTTATAGGAATGATATGCAACAGCTGATTATTATAATAAACGTAATATATATATATGAGCCAGTTAAAATCAAAGTAGTGTAAGTCACATAAACACAGTTTTTAGATATTTAAGCCTAAAGTTGGCACAGCTTTAAAAAATCAAATATTGATGTATTGATTTCAATCATGTTTTAATGTGTTGTCACTGAACCACATTGATTTCTAAAACAATTTTTTTCAATAATATGTTTGTTTATATTTTATATTTATTTTTTAATGTTTTTTTTGGACTTACACCACTTTACCAGTAAACAATAGGTGGTTTATAGTAATAGTAAAATATTTAAAATATCAAAATTAGTTTTATTTTATTTGTAGAATACAGATTTTTGAAGTATTTTTAGAAATGTGGATCTAAGAATAATTTTTGAGATTCACAGAATTAGCCTTCTCAATATCATTAGCCATAGCCTCCCTTTGCTTGTTCTGCTTTTCTTAGATGTAATTCGTGGCTTGTTTCTAACTCTTTCTTTTCATTCTCATCTTGAACAAGGCGGATTTTATTTTTATCAACATCACAATTCATGCATGTATCCTTGTGAGGAGCATGGAAGTGAAGGTTGAATTCGGTGTTGAATGTTCTGCGATAAATCGGCTCCTTCACTGGTTCAACTTGTTGTTCCAAACATTAAGTATTGTAAAAGCTGTACATCTCACGAATATTAAGGTTTTCAGCCAAATATTGGCGGTCAGGATTGTGTGCCCTTGTATAATGAGACTCATAAGCAGGGAATGACTTGATACGCTGCCTCACTAAATCCATCTTGTCATCTGGAGTTTTATGACTGGGCACATTTTTCCCCCTATTATCTGATCCAGGTGAAAGTCCTTGTTGTACTTTTTTAAGTGCTCGAGTAACTACCATGTGATACCTGGTAAGTTTGAAGAAAGTATTTCTTGCATACTTTTTTGGTTTTACCATCGGCCAAAATAACATGAAACTGATTAGTCTTTGACTTTGTACACTTGGTACAGAATCATCATCACTTAGCTCTGAATCCATAATTTATCTTACTAAACAAAAGAACAGTCCAAATAAAGTTATAAAAATTAGAATATAAACAATGGTAATATCCACCTTCACTCTCTTGTTATTCACCAACCATGTGTTCACTGGTGTAGTGGTTCAAGTCCCAGATACACCACTTCAACTTTTAACAGACAGCTGTTTCTGTTGAATGTAACATTAAGTGCTGCATTCTGTGCGGCTCCTGGGTGAACTCGGACTTGGGCCACTATTCCATTTAATAGATGTCAGGTCAGAGATTCCGTTACCATGACAATCTCTATTTACAAAAAAATGGACTTACACCACTTTGATTTTAACCGGCTCATATATATATATATATATACATATATATATATATATATAAACATTGTAATTATTTTTTATTTGGCCAACATATAAACACGTGAATTCTAATAAGGCAAAGAATAAAAATATATAAAAATCCCCCAAAACCGTAAACTATTAACGTGGCGAATGAAGCTGTTAATTTAGTACAGCACCTATTTACTTCCTAGTTTTACATTAATGAATGATTCAGATAGCATTTGATGGTAAAGCATATTGCTAATGGAAAATAAACCAATCAGCTGTAGCTAAGAAATCAAATGTTTTCATTGTAGAAAATTTGTAAATAAACTTATTCTCCATAAGTCTAACATCAGAAATTTAAAACACCATAACATGGAAACTTACAGAGTTTAAAAAAATATTTTTTCACTTAAACCTTCCCGGACACATATAGAGCAACTTCCTAAAGTTTCATGTAGAGTAGTTTAGCAACGCATAAAGGACATACATACATACATATCCACATTCAATTTTATATATAGAGATGTATTGTTTTTTACTGGATCAATAAATATTTAATTTCATTTCACAATGTGTGAAACAGTGTTGCACAACAATAACAGCTAACAGTGTGACAGACTACGCTATTTAGGAAAAAAAATATTGCAATCCATAATCCTTCAATGATTCCTATTTTGATGCCAACACAATAAATAATAATTAATTCATGTATTTCCCTCTTAAACTAACTTAAACACTGTAAACAAATTTGTAGCACAACGATACTGGCGACGATATTTTATTTAATGTTAAAAAATATTTATTTATGTTTTTATTAAAAGTAACCCTTATGTTCATTTAAACTTTTAAAACAATACAAACTGACAAACTACTAGGTGACTTTCAATTGTAAATATTCAGTTATTGTCAAAGAGGATTTCAGTTTAAACACTAGACCCAGATAGTGCTGCCAGGTCAAAAGTCAGTTCAGATGTGGTGGTCCACAGCCAGTCTGAATCCTGCTCTCAACAGAGAAGCAAATCAGGTACAGTTTTGTGAAGTGCATTAAAACATACAGTGACCATCCATACAGTAACTGTGAGTTGTAGACATTTTAAGGGTCAGTAGCATCCCTTCATTATATACACAAATGCTCCATTTAAATTTTACATTCAATTTAATTGTTAAATCACTAACTCAAGATTATGCTTCACAAACATAGTTATTCCTATTGGTTACTTAATGAACATTCATATCAAGTCATAAGCCCATGCACCCACTCATTTCTCACCCATCATCTGGTATAGTAGATAAGGTATTGAACTGGTAGGCAAGGACCTAGGTTCAAATCTTCATATCAGCACATAGATTTTATTGAAATATTTCAAACATCATTTAAGTTAATTCACTTTTATTTAATTTAAAGGACATTTTAATTTAATTTTAAAATATAATTTTTATTTACTGTATCACTATTTTTTTTATCAACCCAATCAATCCATCCAATTAAATAAATAATATTAGAATGAGCAAATTAAAGTTTTTATTGAGGTTTAAGTTAGAAAGTTTATAATTTTATATTTATTTAAATTTCCCTTTGGCCTCGAAAAGCACATTTTTGTTTTTTTTTAACTGTTATTAAAATTATTATCATGACATCTATAATGTTATTAATTGTTTTAGTCAAGTCAAAGTTTTAGTTTGACTCTGTACTTTGTTTTTTACTTCACTAGCGTTATTATGTTTGTATGTTTCATAATAGGTGATTATACGTGTTGTTTAATCTTAATTTGTTTCCTCTAGCCTGTTTCAGCTCAGAAAATTAATATTATTTTCTTCAGCTCAGAAAGTAGCTATTTATCAGTGACATTGTGTATATATTCAATATTCATTTTTCATTTTTGTCCAGGAATTTTTGTAAACAATTGTTTTTTCTTGTGCTGTTTTAGTTTTCAGCTGTAGCCAGACGACGCTGGGCTGCTAGCGCCCCTAGTGGTCTGACCATCGTGTCGTGCGGTTCTACTTGTTTTTACGTCCGCTAGCTTGGAGGCGGAGTGTTAGTGTCGTTGGATTGCAATTTACCTAATGTAGAAAAATAGGCTAAGTAGAAAGTTTTTTTTTTACTATTTAATTATATAGCTATATTTTTTGTTGTGTTTTTTGATCGGTTTCTTTTCTATATGGAAATAACCCTTTGTTTGTATAAATGTAAATATCGTTGGGCACTTGACAACGGGAGTTGTTTAACCACCTCTCGAAACGTTGTGTAGATTTTAAACATAAGACGCGTTGGAAAAGTCCAAGTAATTGTTAATTTAATAATTTATATTAGTGAAAATATTACTTAATAATGCCTAAAAGATCACAATGTCAACATAATCAAAGATAAATTTACAAATGATAAATAGAACACATGGCTTACCTAATTAACTATGTTTAAACTGGATAGTTTTATAAGTTTATAAACACAAAAAGCTTGTAAGACAAAGTGACACGACACTAGAAAGGCCTATGAAGAGTCCAGATTGCCGACTGTTGCGTTCCCATGGTCGAGGTCAAAATGCGGTAGCCAAAGAGGTTCTCCAGAGCAGTGATGATATAGAGAGGGGGATGCTTGAATGACTGTCCGTCCTGACCAACACGGCCGCCAAACCTTACAAGCTCCCGTGATGCTACATCAGACTCAGCTCGACTCAAGCCGAAAACTGTGCTCTCCATCCCCTCCACCTTCCCTTTGACCACGACATGGGGCATGTTGCATCTACTGGACGGAAGGAGGCTCAGTAACTGACTCCTGAATCTGTGGCGAGATCTACAAAATGAATAGATCGCACTGTGGTATGTCACTAGTACTGTACAACATATATAGAGATCAATAGTAGTTAACTAATATACATACCTCATAATCAAACTTAGGATTTCTCATGGATTGTTTTTTTTCTATTAACTTACCTTGAGTTTAGCTCAGTGTTAAACTTGATTACAAATTCAGGCTCTGTTATTATTTCTTATCTAGTGTCATACTCCACTTTGAGTTTTAAATCAAATGACATATTATTATTAAACTGAACTGTTAGTTAGAAGACAATGTAACTTGTTTTGAAATAAAATTATCGTAAATCAAAATATTCTATTACATAAAAAGTCAAAGAAAGTCTATCAAATGTTGCATTAAAATTGTTAATCATCAATAGTTATTACAGCAAAGATGAACCAAAACCATCTAAGACAAAGTGTTAATACTAGTCAAAAATAATATTTAAATGATACAAAAAGCAGCATGATGTACAAAAGAAATGAAATCACATTCAAGCCAGGAGAGGAGAATTAATTTTAACACTTAAAGCATGCAACAATATTACATCTTTTATTGTACAGGATTTGCCAAAAAAAATTCCAAATTTTTTGACAAAACAACTTTGTTTCTCCATAACAATAGAAGAAAAAATCTAATATAAATAATTTGGATTATGAAGCCAAATACCCCCGTCGCAGCAGACCTGCGTACTCAGCGAATTTCCAAATCAATAATATAATAATAATAATAATATATGACAAGTTTGGTCAAAATCTGTCGATAAACATGAGAATTTTTGCCTATTCTCCATAAGATTAAAATGGTAAAGAGTGAGTAGGTTTGCTGCTGTGAGGAACACTGAAAGTAGCCATTTATACCATAAAAAATTTTATTTTTAACATTTATACCAACTTTCATCAACATGTGTCCATAAATATAGGAGTTTGCCTAATCTCCATATGATTAACATGGGAAAAGAGTATGCAGGTTTGCTGCCATGACAAATACATAAACTATAATTTTTTAGCACAAATGTATGGATCTCAACCACATGAAGCTAAATATCAAGTTTCATCTAAAAATATTTGATAATAAGTGAAAAATTATTTTTTTTTAATCCTCCATAAGATTAACATTGGAGCCTCAAAAATACAACGTACTGTGTTTAGATTTTTTTATATCTCGGTAACCGTTGAAGATAGAGAAAAACTTTAAGGAACTTAATTGTGTAGTTTTTTAAGCTGATTCCAATGGTGAAATATAAAATTAGAAATTTTTAAAAATTACATGTGAAAAACGAAAAAAACCCCATTTTGGGGTACAAAACCCCCCCAAACTACCCGTTCCCATTGACCGATATGTCTGGTTTACGAACTCGTCCGAGCATTTGTAGGAATACACGTCTCTATCAAATTTGGTCTTGATCGGACCTTTTATACGAGAGTTATCGTGTTCACAGACACATATATATATATATATATATATATATAAAAATTTTAACGACTATTGTTTTTGGTCTCTGGGCACCTAAAGAAGAAAAAATAACATGGTCTCGGGCTTAACTCTTGCCATGAGACCTACGGTAATAGCTTCTTCCCTATGGGAAATTCGCTAAAAGTAAAAATCATAAACAAATAAAACTACTATAGCAAATTGCCTAATTGTTATTATATAATCCCATATTTGACTTTAAAAGCTAAATCTTAACAAATAAAACGTTCATGAAGCCACATTTCTGATGAACTGATCTGCAATCCTCATATGCCTATGTTTTAGTCTGTAACTCAATTCAATAACTTTTAGGTGATCTAACAATAATCTCGGTAAATAAGAAAAACTAAATTAAATTATTTAATTCAACTTATATATATATATATATTTATATATATACAACCACATACACAGAGTATATCATACAGAATTTTTCACTAACCCGCTGTTGGTCGAGGCTCACCTTTTAAATGCCTTGTTAAGGATTTTTATTTGACAAATTTCTAAAACTCTCAAACTATAAACTTTGTTAAGAATTAATTTCACTTTTTTCAATTAATTATTTAAAACACAGGATGCTATTAAAAATATATTTTGCTAATATTCATTTTGATAACAACCAAAGAAAAATAAAAGAAAACATAATTTATTACTAAATAAAAGGCCTTTTTAGTTGTTCAGGTTGTGCTTACTGCACTGTAACTCATCACGAAACAAAGGTATGAGATGGACAGAAGGTCACTTTACCTCTCCCACCGTATCCCCCCCCTCACTACCACCCCAAACAATAGCTATTCCGGATTTTATGCCAATATATTACAAACTCCATGTTTTGTAGAATCTTAAAAATAATGAAAAGTGAGTACGGCGCTCACCCCTTGACCACCAGCGGGTTAAGCTAGTCCCAGTTGAGTTTGTTACTCCGAGCAAAAACCCAAAAATATATCTTTTAAATATTAGATCTCTAACATTCCAATTATTTTTGTAGAAAAATCATATTGTGGTGAAATAAAATTAGTGAAAGGTGTTCTACAAGGATTTGTAAGCAAGTCTAGAAGCTAAGCTCTAATATTATTGTCCATCCAGGCTACACTTAGTATTTGTTTAATCGGACACAAAATCTTCAGAAAAAGTACAACCCTCTTTACTTTATTGTTAGGTTACGCATCTGTACGAGGTTAACACAGGAGACAACCAAATCCACACTGTTTACCTCAGTTCAATTTAATGGTGGGGGGAGTCACCATTGATTTCACGTTGCATACAGGCTTTTTGATGGGGTCGCTTGGTGCGATTCGGGCAGACAAACTTCTTTGTGTTTGCGTATGCGTTTGTGTCTGCTGGGCTGGCAGGATCTAAAGCGTGGTTTTAAGTGATAGAATCTCCAAAAACTACAGCTTACTTTCACAGTTCTAACTCTTGAGAAATTAAAAGTCAAGCTATTGAGAAATTTACTACTTGCTTTGGAAAACTTAAAAACGTGCGAGGAAAAATAAGAAAAGGGAAAAGACAAGGACATGATACATCACAACCAGTATTCCACAAAGACATTACAAAGACAGCTTTACATTGCCCTAATCATTTCCCCACATATTTGTTTTGATTTTTAAAGGAAAATGCCTGTAACAACACAATACTAAATCTCTGATACTATATTTGATCAAGATTAGAAAATCACTTTTGTATTTCTTTGCTAGTAACATAAACACAATTAATATTTAGATTTGTTTGCTTTTTAAAACCAAACAAGTGGCATTTAAGTCAGGTAAGACAAAATTTTATTTGGGAAGAAGTTCAAACCGAGATGAGCATCCGATGATTTAAAACCAATTCTTCTTACAATCAAGTTTAAGGTACACAAAAATAAACCTACCTTTATTAGTTATACTTTGGTGGACAGTTACTAGGAACAATAGAAAGACATATTTTTTACCATGTATTTTTGTTGTCTTTTACCTATACTTTGCTAATCTACACAGACCACAGATCCGTGATGTGATTTGTCAGATATGTGAATATATCGAAGATAGATATCACTCTCTCAGGTTTTGTGTGTAAGTTTGTGTGTAAGAGTTATCACATTACCATCTGAGCCGACTCACCGACAGTAAGCAGTTTGGGTGAAATAAGACTCATCATAATTTTTCATTTACGTCTAGACCTCAATTGTTCCCAGCTATCAAACTATGTCCACCCTCCCTTCTCTTCTATTCGATGAAATATTTTGTTAATCAGTACCCTGAGAAAGTAAAGTATAAATAATGGATCTTTTCTGGTACACGTATACCACTGTTTAAATAGCTGTTCAATATTTTTCTGATGTAAACGAATATAATAATTGGACAGATTATGTATTTTAGTTTATTTTTAAGTCTACGACACACACAAATTTCCAAAATAGCTGAACCATGTAAATTTACGTAACTTCAGAAAAAAATAGTTTTGGTGTCAGATCAAGCAACGATATAGGTGTAACAGAAGCCCAGTATTGTGGTTTTCTGTTGGTTATTTAAAGTATAAACATATTATTAACAATATAAAAACATCAATAACCAATTTAGTTAACTCCGCAGAGCACTGTATGTCGGCAATATCGCATGTATTATGATGTTATGCAACGTGTATTTGTTGCCGATATACGCTCTAACACTCATAGCACTCCATGGAGTTAAATTAGGTTGGTTATTGATATTTCTTTATTAATTTGTATACTACCAATAAACATCAGAAAACCACTAAACCATTAGTTTTCTCTAAACAGCTATCTAAACAGTGGTATACGTATAATAGAAAAGATCCGAGATAACCAGGTAAAATATTAGTGTTTGAGAAAACCTTATAGCCACAACCGATGAAAAATGAGACTGTAAAATCTGTATTATGTCATTCAGCATGCAAATGTGGCAATAGAATGATGAAATCCGATAAAACTCATATTTGGATTAATCCGATGATCCACTATGATCACTATGGATCCAAATGAGAATCATGGAAAATATCAGAAATCAAAATTTAAGGGTCTGATGTCTTTGGTATTGCTCTTGGAATTAATTAGAAACAAACTAAGGAACTTCTTGAACCTATTATTATAATCAAAGTGTATTTTATAATCTAATGCTGGGATAACCCAATCACTAAGTGGTGTAGTGATAAATGAATTTTGGTTGTGCTACAGTATCTTTAAAATGGTATTATACCAAATCTGGAACTAATCTTATAAACATTAAATTGGTACAGTGCACACTGTACTGTAATATAATAACAAACTACATTCATGATAAGTGTCAACTTATTTTCATAAAATAATTGGCTGGCCAAAGAGCCCAAACTGTGCCACATATTGAAGTTGCTGCAGACAAAACTTTAGCCTGTGAAATGAGATAAACAAAACATGGAATGACAACTAAAACAATCAAGTGCACTACTGCTTATTAGCGATGGTGTATTTAATGAAAGTGAGTGGGCTTATATGGGTGGATTAATCTTCTTACCAGAACGTCTCTCCGCAGAGTCCACACTATCTCACTCTCTCCTGAGCTGCAGACAACACGATAACCAAGCTCACTCAGCAGGTTAATCACTTGGATAGGGTTACCTATGAGAGAGAGAGAGAGAGAGTAGTTCCCATGTCAATCTTATGGAGAATGCAAATAATTCTCATGTTTATGGACAGATTTTTATAAAACTTGTCATATATTTAGTATATTTACATTAATTTAATTTATTTTAATTTAATTTATATATTTACATTTATATTTTTATACATAAATTTTATTTTTTAAGACGTCATAGTGAGCGGCAACATGAGACTTTAAATTGTTGAACTGGACTCATCATATAATAAATAATAGTATTTTTAATTTTGTTAAACGTTTGTCACACATACTGGACAATGTGGCAACGTAGTTCCAAGATTTTATTTTATTTTGTAAATTTGTATTTATTGATGGAATAAACTTATTATTATTATTATTAGTTTGGTTTTCATATTCAATTTTTGTCAGTTAATTTTACATTGCATGTTGTTGTTTTCATGTTTTTTTTATATTTCAGTGTACTTTGAATAATATTATAATTTTTTTTGGCTGACCAAAAAAATGATAAATTTTGGTAGGTTTCAGTGTATTTTATTTATGGTCAGATGTTGATGAAAGTTGGTATAAATGTTAAGATAAAAATTATTCATGGTAAAAATCCCTACTTTCAGTATTCCTCACAGCAGCAAACCTGCACACTCTTTCCTATGGTAATCTTATGGAGAATAGGCAAATAATTCTCATGTTTATGGACATATTTTAAAAAAACTTGTCATATATTAAATTATTGATTTGGAAATTCGCTGTGTACGCAGGTCTGCTGTGACGGGTTATACTTAATATAACAGTAATCCTTAAAAGTGAACTATATAGATCAAATATATATATATACAGTATATATATATATATATATATATATATATATATATATAAATTTTAACGACTATTGTTTTTGGTCTCTGGGCACCAAAAATAACATGGTCCCGGGCTTAAGTCTCGCCATGAGACCTACGGTAATAGCTTCTTCCCTAAAGGAAATTCGCTAATAAGCATGAAGAAAGGATGGGATCATAAACAGTTAGTTGGAATTTACCTTAAGGCCACAGAGGATAGTTATTGAATAACAATATGAAAGTAAAAGTACTGAAAATTAAAATTTAATATTCAAATACTGTACAAACTATTTCAACACTGGGAGCCAGGTAGACTCTATTCCATTTTCCTAACACATTTATAAGCCTACCCTGAGATATGGTTTCATGTAAATAAAAATATTCTTTTAGACAGTTTTAATGAAATTAGAATGATTCTAGATTTTCCAAGATATCACATTATTGGGATTATAAATGACAATTTTTTTAACCATCAATAAACATTATAGATGACAGTTTAGGAGAACATACTTAAATATGAAATGAAAAGTGCTTGGCATATTTACAGTAGAAAAAGAAAATGTACAAATAACTGCATTATTATTAATTCTCAGTTAACCCTCAAGAGCTTGCGGAGTTTTTCTCTGAAAGTGTAGTTTTTGTTAAAAAAAACACTCATATCAGGTATCAGCAGCCGCGTCAGGCTCCGTACCTCACGCGCCTTATTCCAGGAATGCCCTGAAACTATTTACAACCCCCACACCCCTTTTGTTTCTTTGTGAGCTGCATTGCAGTGAAGCGATGTCATTTTTTGCAAGCTTTCTCCGCGTGCCCCGTATCGCGTAAGTGGTTAGTGCAGAGTTTGGTTGCTCGTGCACGCTTCTGTGTTAGAGATAACTTACCATTTTAGTTCTGACTGTTTACAAGTGTACGAATATTTTGTGTTTCCATTTTTAATTAATTAAAATTATTAATGTAGTGGAATTAGTGTAGTATACACTAATTCCACCACGTATTCATTAGAAGAGGAGAGATTACATCGAATGCAATACAGTATTTCTAAACAGAATACGCATGACATATGAACATGTGTGTGAACCAAAATAAAATTTTAATAACAAAAATATTTTTAAAAAATTTAAAAAAATTTTATTTAATATATTTGATTTGCATCCATGTTAAAATTTATTATTGCGGAACAAAACTCCACATACTCCCTCCCCTCTAACACCATTCTTATACTAGAAAATTACTAACTATGTTTATAACTATGATTGTTACTCAAATTTAGTAATTAATTTGACACTTAAATACAATACTATGTTATAAAAACAAGTAAGATTGAGTTTGTGCGATTTAGCCTTGCAGAGTAAATATTTCAACAAAGCCGCCATATTGGGTTTGTGTGTGCATAGAGGCTAAAGCAACATAACCATGCACTCTATCGGTTGTTTCGCGAATTACAGTGCAGTAAATGTAGCAAAATTATTGATCGCAAAAAAACTCAATGTATCGCACCATGCGACCCGTATTCCACGTACTGTGCTGCGAGAAATGTCACTAGCCGCCCAGTAAGGGTTAACTTTTTTGATAATTTTATCATAATTTTACAAGTTAATTAAAATCATTTCAAGGCAATGGGTGGTAGGACAATTTCTTTCCTCAGATGGTTCGAAAGGGGTCCAGAAATTCCTATCCGAAAAACTAACGAC
Organism: Nephotettix cincticeps; assembly: GCA_023375725.1. Classification (NCBI taxonomy): domain Eukaryota; kingdom Metazoa; phylum Arthropoda; class Insecta; order Hemiptera; family Cicadellidae; genus Nephotettix; species Nephotettix cincticeps. The sequence continues at coordinate 57,582,340 of CM041786.1, read as the reverse complement.
GAATGGACTTTAGCAACAGGTTTGTTCGGTGGAGATTTCTGATGAATTTCCTTTTAAAACAACAGCTACTAAATGTGAAGACCAAAAACCAAGCTCAAAACGATATCGCATGATATGCTTGATACAGACAAGCTACCGCATCGCTCATGCATGCATGGAACTGCCAAGGTAACTTGCACTGAGGATAATAAAATTGAACTTGCTTCCTGAATATATCATTGCATTAATGGTTTTAACACACTTCTGTAACAAAGATGGGCAATGAAGAATTTTTAACTTATCATTTTATATTAAAATCCTGGTACCATATCACAAAATCTCAATATAAAACTTTAAATTTTAATCATTGCACATCAATCATTACGATCTTGATACTATTTAACAGGAAATCTCAACATAAAACTAATTTAATTAATTTTTACACCAAAGGTATGAAGAAGCATTATAAAATATTATATATGTATTGTTCAGTTCATTGGATATGGAGCTTAAAATTAAGCCTTCAAACTCAGTGACTAGTACCTTTAATAAGAACACCGTTGAAAACTGGTGTCTGAGAGTTGGGAAAGCGTTTGGATAGGGCAGATACTTCGACAGGGTCGAGACCAAAGACGGAAGAATCAGATGAGTGTAGAGAAGCCTTCACCGCAATGTAGTACTGCTCCGACATTATAATGGGAGGGTCAGTCCTGCAAATACACTACGGTAGTTCAACCAATCTGTGACTGAGTTGAAGGAGAGGGTGTATAGGAGGTTATTGGGAATACAAGATATTTCATGTTACCTATAGAGAAGGAAATTAAATTTGGGAGAAGTGGTTGGATAACTTTAAGAACAATTAATTTTTCAAGAAAAGAGGAATAAACTAATACTTAAATCGTTAGAAAGAGAAGTTAGTTAAAATCATGATAATCAGTAATAAGAGATACTTAAAACATATTATAGGTCATAAATGTGATAGCTTCAAAAATAAATAAACATTTTGAGGGTTTGAAAATGGGAAACTTAATGGCAAAACGGTTATAATGGAAACTTATGCATTAAACTAATTAAAGGAGGACAAGCTTCACACAGATGCTTCATAGCTAAAAAATTATTCACATATATCTTTTTAGCCTCTGGATCACCACAGAACATATTTAAAGACAAATATGATAAAAAGATCAATGATCATACTCAGATTTTTTCAGCTAGTAGTAGCTTTGATGACATTTATTTTTGTTACTGATTTATGGCTTTTGTGGTATGGTCGTCATTTTAAAAATCTAATCTAATTTTTCAATAAGGAAATCACCACTTTGAAACAGGATGCTGAACAATTATTTATAAATAGTATTATATTTTCAGCTAAAATAACAGGCTATTATAGATTTGTCTAGTAAAATTTTGACTAAAAAATAAACTGTTCAATAAATATTTATCAAGATTCTTGACATGTTGGGATTAATATGGAGTGATCATTCAGAATTCTCATGTAAAAATAAAATATTTTATATGAGTAAAATAGTATTATATTTGACTAACCTATTTAAGTTACTTAAGAAATACAATTGTGTTTAATGGAGAAAATTCTTTTATGTTTTAATGTAAGAAAAAATATTAATTTTAAAACTAGAATATGTGGCCTTGACTTGTGAGAGCCCCTACCGTAGTTCCATGGTTACACAAACACAAATTGATATGACTCGCTCGAAGTACTGTTGGTCAGGCTGTATCCATGGTATCCCCCTCCCCCCTCCCTCACTCTCCCCCCTCTACATTGTCAGACTATGAACCGTCACGGCCCCTCACTAAACATTCACCCAATGTTTACCCACTAGCCAATTGACCTACTTCATCTCAATACCATGAAATGAATCTTGACTTTACATTCTATTAATGGAAAAATATAGTGGAAAAACTGCAATCAAAATCTTCCAAGAATTCCTAATTCCTATAATCCTACTAGTCAGATTTAACAAATATAAAGAATAATTAGGAGTAAAAGATTTGTATTCTTCTGTGTTAAATTTTACCCACTATATGCCTTGTAGACACAACACACTTTTGATAAAACATTGTTTTTGAGCTCCTGGTATGTTATTAATATACTCTTTAATTGGTGCAGTTACAAATTTATTTAAGTAATGTTTTAATCTTTTTAAACTGTTTTAAGTGAATAAGTATAAACATTTGGTCTGTATTAATTTAAGTCCTAAGTAAATAATTGGTTATAAAGTATACAAGGGTATATCTAAAATAAACTAAAACCCATCGTATTTAAAATTGACACGGGAGCTTACATTACATGTATGCCGATTTCATTACTTTCGGATTTGGGGAAGTCTGAAAGTAATTTGCAGCACTACAATGGCTTAACTGAACATGCTGTTTTTTGTATATTCACAAACAGATTAATTCAAGAAACCTTTATTACTAAAATTCCAGTGTTTACAAAACAAAACATAACAACTAAAACTATCAGCTGATCTTAAAATGACATTCAACAGTAAACAGATATACATCACCTCCCCGTTGAGTAAGACACGGATAATGGAGGAAATGTATTTAAGTCTTAGTTGGTCAGCATGTTTTTTAAAATGGCGACCACCTGCTTCTATCTGGCAAACATTTCTTCCTAATCTCTTGAGGACTCTCCCACTTTTCCACACTGTTCTTCCGTTTTTAAACTCCGACCAATAGATCATTTGATTTCTTTCAAAATCTTTTAAAGGTTGATTCCCGCAAGGCGCAGCCCATTCTGAATGGTCGACTTCTTCGAGTATGCAATTTTAATAAGACGGTTTAATTCAACGCGCACTTAGCGCTAGGGGAACGGGCCTAGCTTTTTTGAAAACTGGAACGGTATCTTTCTTCAAATAGAGCTTAGCAGGGGGTTTCGAACACTTATTTTCCCTAGTATAAACAAATTAGCATACTTTTCACAAAGATCATTCACCTTTTCCTCCAAATTTTTGACCTGAAGTGCACATTTATATTGATTTGAACTCAATTTCTGTAAATTAGAGAGAGATTCTGTATGTAGTTGCAGTTGACAAATCCAGTCTCTTCCTTAAATATTTTGGTTTACTCCGTGAGCCACAAAAAGTCTTAGATCTCTTTTTATGTTCCTAAAGCTGACTTGCACATCAACTTCGCCCAGCAAGCCAAAACTTTGTCCAGTGAAGGAAGTGAAACATTGTTTTGAGGGGCGCAGGAGTGGTTTTTGTAATTTTTTCCATGTGTTCTCTGATATTAGTGAGGCACAGCTTCCTGTATCAAATTGCATTTCAATATATTTCCCATTTATCTGAATATAAAATTGTAAACAGGGAAAACTACCTGTTTGATGTTTAACAGGAAGGATATCCTGTACTTCGCCAAAAACTGAATCTACATTTTTGTTTCTTTGTCCTCACTCAACATTTTGATATTCTTTTTCACTCCACAATTTCTTGTTATGTGGTTTTTACTTTGGCTTTTTAATTGTAGCACACAGGGTTCTTAATTCAGCAATATTTTTTTAAGTGTTTCCCGCCACAAACGAAACAAGGGCATAACTGTAAGGTGTTACAATCATTATACTTTTTGCTCGGTGAAGATGGAGACGCTATCTGAATTGAAGCTAAAGTATTTGCTATCTCTAAAACATTTGTAAGAGAATCATAGTCCTTCTTCATTAGGGTTGATTTTATGTTTACGTCATCTACACCCATAACGAAGGCTGTGATTAAGGCTTGTTGGTAAAATTCAACTGGGAAATTACAATAATTACTATATTGCCGTAAGGTATTGGCAAAATCTGTCAAGGATTCTTCATTCTGTTTACAAGAAAAGAATTTGACTCTCTCAGCAATAGCTATTTTTTTGACCTTGTAATTCCCTGACAATATTTTAAACAGTTCCTCATAACTGTACTTTTCTAAAGACTTAGGTTTACATAGGTTTACCAGAGTTTGTAGTACATTAGTATCTAAACAACTTACAAACCATAAACGTTTAGTTGTTACATCTTGTACTCTTGCAAGTTGAAGATTGGTAACAAACTTAATGTGCCATACTTCTGGGTCCATGCATTCTGGGTTGAACTGCTCACATTTGAACCTCAAGTTGTCTTGCGACACTTGCTCTTCAACTACATCCACTTGGCGTCTCCTATGCATTTTATCTTTAAATCCTAGATAGATGGATTTATAGAAGATAATTTAGAAGAAGATATTTTCACGATTTGGAGTCCCTCATCGCCTTCGATGTGACAATGGTACGCAGCTTTGCAGTGAAGAAATGAAGAGTTTTCCTGAAGCCATGGGTTTCGAAATTATTACTAGCAGTCCTAAATACCCACAGTCAAATGGTCTAGCTGAGTCGGCAGTTAAAACAGCCAAGAAAATTCTAACAAAATGCCAAGTTTTAGAGAGTGGCCTTCTGTCATACTGATCAGCACCTCTGGAAAATGGCTATTCCCCAAATTACTAATAGGACGGAAGATATGTAGTACAGTTTCAATCTGAAAACTTAAAGCCGTGCTTACCAGACAGTAAGAAGTTACAAGACTAAAAAAAACAAATTAAACTTGGAATGAAGGCATGACTTGACAAATATCATGGAGCACGGGATCTGCCTGAACTAGGCCCTGGTTGTGCTGTTTGGATTCCCGATTTGAAGAGACAAGGTGTGGTGAGATCAAAACTTAAACAACCACGATCCTACCTCGTTCAAGTGGACAATGGTGCTCGATACCAGAAAAGCAGAGAACAACTTCTTCCTTTGAAATCCGTTGTTAACTCAACATCCAAAAAAGGCAGGATGTTATATGATTAATATTATCATATGATTTATTATTGACATATACTATTTCCAATGTTTATGTTAATGTTTTTAGATTTGATTTTCAAATATACAATTTAGCTTGCCATGTCCAGTTATTTAATCATTATATCTTCTAAATAGTACAGTTCTACTGTATTTAGATCAAGGCTTACAGGGTGATTGCAAATAAAAATTATTAAGTGGAACACAACTTGTTAGGGTACTTAAAGACTATTTAACGAACAAGGCTTTTTATTCTCTTGAGAAACTTTCCACCTCCCTCTAATAATGACAAATACAAAATGGTAAAGAAATAACAAAAAAGGATATAGTTTAAAGCAATTTTTTTGTATTTTAATGGATTATTTTGTATGTGTTATAAAGCTTTTGTATTATTTTTAATATTATTTTATATAAATGTAATGGTATTGACATTATAATTTTATGTTATAATTTTATTTAGTTTCTGTTAATTTGAATTTTGAATTTATAGGATGGTGCTATTTATTGTACCATTTGTACATAAAAATTAATGAAGAAATATGAATATGTCTACAACCCAAAATATATTCATCATAAATTAATTGTTACATTTTTATTCAACTTTATATCTTATACTTTTTATCTGAAGAATTAAAATTAAATTTCAATTCTTAATTTAAAAAAATGTTTAAGTGAATTAAAAAGAATATAGCTATTGAATGAAAAAATTAATTGTTTATTGCGGACACCACATATCTACAACTATCGTAACGGCTTTAAACAGTGCATTGGATTTAAAAATCAAGAATATTTTATAGCCTTTAAACGTGTCTTGAGCCTTAATTGTTGATATACATTGTAATACAGATACATTTATATCTAGTGTATAACAATAAATAAGTTAATGCATAACAATACATAAATTAATAAGTAGATAATAATTAACAAAAACGTAACAATAACAGCCACAAAAAAACTAAACTAAAAAAAAAAATAACTAAGTAAAACTAAAAATAATGATAAAGGATTAAACAGAGTAAAACAAATTAAATTCCATTAGACATAAATAACCATAAAGATTAGGGAGACACATTATTTTATATTCCAAAAATATTGCCATGCAAGAATCCCTATTTGAAATATTTTTTATCGTTCTCAAAGTTTTTTTCTACCATTTAAAACGGTTTGTGCTCCACAAGAATTCACCCACAAGGATATCCCATATGTGATGTGTGAGTGAAAAAAAGCATTATATGCAGCGATGCATCATGTTGGGATGTTGGAGTTTACACATGTTCTTAATTTCCTGAGTAAAAATATTACTCAAGATAATTATCTAAACAAATTTTCACACTGACAATCCCAGCTACCTACATTTGTATAATACTATACTCGGTAGGTGGTGCAACTTGAGGGCTGCGGCTATTGTTTAGCTACATTCTATTTTTAGAAACGGCATTTTGTTGCTGTCTTACCGCTAACCGCTGTGGTCCCTTCAATGACGTTATAACCAAGTTCCACTGTATATACAAACCATGCTCGTGATATAGTATTGGATAGTGGTTTTTGTGCATTTTATTGACATTGGGGAAGAGAAACTCCACAATTGTATCCATTTCTGCAATAGGAGGGATTATAAATCTGACCATGAGCAATCCAAATTTGGCTTGCAAATGTGTAGTATAGTGGAGTGGGGGGCCCACCTTAAATAAATGTTGGCCGGCTTGGATGGAAGTAGACGGCATTTGTAGGCTTTATTATGATTGCAGTGGACAGCTGTTTTGCTTTTGTGGTTAGTAGTTATAAGGGGGGGGGCATGTTTTGTGTTTTTTTGCTTATACTTGATATTTTAAGAAGCTGATATAAATAATTAATTTTATGTTACAATTAAAGGAAAGGTAAAAAGCTTGCTACTTCTAGAGTTAAGTATAAAGTTTTTTTTTACTCGTTTAGTAAAAAATTGTTTAAATATTTTATTTTATTGCTATAATTATATGTATTTCAATTATAATGTATTATGTCATCTACGAGGGCTATTCACAAAGGAATAAACATTTCTGTCTGACGCCTCTAGGCGCCAGCCAATCACGTACTTTCAAGTACAGACATGTTTTCCTATTCAGTGGCTTTCCAGCTGTACCAGCGAAAGTGACGTGTCGCTGCGCATTGTTGCAACATTCAAGTTTAAAATGTGTGCTGCAATTGAAAATCCCGCGAGTTGCTAGGTCAGATCAGTAATACTGTTTTATATAGTAATGCTGTTAGCCAAAAACGTAAAACCGATTCAAATTTATCGTCAATTGCAAGTTCAGTCTGGAGATGATGTATACAATTTAAAAATGGCCGCACTAACGTTACTTCAAATTTTGTGCACGATGGGTGCCAAAAATGCTTAGTGACCAGCATAAAGGTCTGCGAATGAAGGCAGCAATGACATTTTGGACGCCAAACATCAAGATGGTGATTCATTATTGGATCAGATCCTAACTGGTAAGGAGACATGAATGCAACACGTCAATTGCGAGACAAAATTACAGTCTATAAAATTGGGGCACACGGGTTCTCAAAAAAAAAAACAAAAAAAAACACACAAAATGCTGGCAGACTTTGACAAACAGAAAGATTATGGCAACTGTGTTTTAGGATAGGCATGGTGTTCTTATTGACTATCTTGGTGGAAGGTGGTGCGACAATAAACTCTGATTGGTACTCCGATCTTGGAAATCGCACGCAAGATCTTCGCTCATTCAAATGGGAGATTTTCTCTCATCCACCCTACATTCCAGACCTCGCTCCAAGTGACTTTCACTTGTTCCCGAAAATGAAGGCTTGGTTAGCAGAACAGCGTTTTGCTGATGATGAGGAGTTGTGGTTGTGTGTCACCGGATGGCTGAAGTCACAGGTGGCGGAATTCTATGACGAAGGAATTTCAAAGCTCGTCCACCGCTATCAATTTCCAATCAGTGACTCAATCTGTTGGGTGACTATATAGAAGTATTTTTTGCTCTTTCAAATGTATATATTACAATTTATTGTCTCATTAATCTTTTTATTTTATTTCAATACGTTTGTTACTTTCTGAATAGCCCTTGTATTTTATCGTTATTTACCCAAATAAACCAATTTCATGACAAAAAATAGCTGTTTTCTTAATCCTGGTTAAAAGACCATGAGTGAGTCGTCACGTTTTCAATATTTAAAGTGAGCCCTCCCGGGAAACTTATATAACAGTCTCAGTCTCTTGATTATTTACAATCAAAGAATCAAATGTAAATCAATCCAAAGTTGCAACCAAAGCATTATTTTCCTTCTCTATTAAAGTATCTAAGTTTCTATCAAAGTTAATAAGGGTACTATCATCTGCATATAGTGCTGAGGGGAAGGTACATCAACAACAAAATCATTCATTGCAATGATGAATAATAAAGGTGAAGAACTGAGCCTTGGGGGATCCTAGTCTCTATTGTTTTAAAAAAGATTTATTCTCCCCTTGGACAACCATTTGTTGTATATTACTTAAATATGAAGACAATAACATTAGCTTTTTATCTACAACACCATAACCTTTTAACTTATGTTTTAGAACCTCATGCAGAACACAGTTTAGTGCAGGAATCCCAAAATTAATTGCCAGTGATGGGGTTTCTAGTAGTATATCCAACTTTATGATTTATAAAAATATCTAGTTCTTTCAATACCTTGGTAATTAACAATGAAAAATTACCATGATAAAATGTACGTTACTCTTGATGAAATTAAGTTTTTTGGATAAAAATAAATGACGTTTTATTTTTAGGTCCCACCAAACTAAAGGTATTTACATAGGTAAAACCTTGGATATATCGTCAGTAAATTCTAAAACCTCGTATATAACGTCAAGAAAATCGGGCCTAGATGAAGGCAACATATAGCTAAATAGAGAAAGTTCGGTCGGTGGTGCAACGTGAGGGCTGCGACTATTGTTTAGCTACATTCTATTTTTAGAAACGGCATTTTATTGCTGTCTTACCGCTAACCACCCCAACCCCCTCCCCTACCCTATATCCGCTGTCGCCGGTCATCAAGGTCAGTGTCAGTGAAAAGATGTGAGTTATAAGAGCGTGTGAGGAGGGACGTAAGATAGCAGACGTGTGTTCGGGCTTGTTTTTTAAAATCAAACCAATAGTTGAGTTCACCATGCCGAACTTCATTGCAATATTTTCAAATTCTATTTTTTATATAGTATAGAGTAGTTCAGTCAGTCATAAACATTAACTTTTATGTGTATTTCAAATTACCTTCCACTTCCACTCAAGCCGGCCACCGTTTATTTAAGGTGGGCCCCCCACTCCGCATACCTCATATTTGCAAGCCAAATTGGGATTGCTCATGGTTGGGATTCAAACCCTAGCACTTCCTTATGGCTAGAATGTTACGCTCGTCAGTGCAGCACTTTAGCTGGTTCAGCTACAAGTGCATAGGAATAGAAAGAGCTTACTTGGTTATAAGACATGCCCGGTGGCAGTCTAGTGCACTTCGTGAGCAGGTTCGGTTGCTTGCCCCCAGAGGACAACACCGTCACGAAGGTGATAAGTTTCCTTAGATTGACGACAGATGCCTCCACCTGCCACTACTTATTGAATTTGTAAATGCGTTGTGAATTACGACTTTAACACTTCTAGGGTTAAGATTAGGGAATACCAAACTTGCCAACATATTTTTGTTGGGGATTTATTGATTTGGTGTTGTATCCATAAAGTGCATAACAAGTTTTGACATGGATATGTCTTAGCTCTGGGGGGGGGGGTGTTAGTGATTTTTAAGATGGAAAATATGAAACCGGTTTCCATAGAAACTACCAGAGCTATTGTATTGAATTTTTGATTTAAAAGAATAAGAACAACTGTTTAGATGAACTGTAAACATCCCCTCTAGACATATCCATGGTCTAACCTATTTCTCACAGAGAAGTAAATAAAAGCTAATAAAAGCTTGAACTTACGATAATCTACTAAACTAAATCCAATACTATAATACGAGCAAGGTTTGTATATATATTTGCACACGGATCTCGAAAACGGAATCGAGGATTTTCTTTAAATTTTGGAAATAACTAATTTCCGAGTAGAAAATAAGTTCTAGATAGGTCTAATGTCCAGGAAAACTCGTGTTTTCTTGTAATATTAAGTTTATAATCTAAAAATTTAACATTACGCTTATGGAGAATAAAATGTAAACAATACAAACCAAAACAGCTGTTTATAACCGTTTGACTGTTCTTGATTGAAGACTGCGGGGAACAATATAGAGGTTATGCATTAATATTTATTTTATGAATTAAATAAATGCAAAATTATCAGGTTACTAAACAATTTGTAAAAACTTAAGGATAACATAGCTGTGCGAAATAAAAGCAGAAAAAAGTATTTCCAAAACCTTCCGTGTTTTGATAGAAAACGTATTCATTGTATTGCTTGAAGCCACTGTAACAAACCAATTAATTGATGTAAATTAAATTTCTCTTTTGCTTTTCAATCCTCATTCCGTTTATAAAAAAATCAGTTGATCACAGGCTAATAATAACGGTATGGATAATTAAATAGTAAATGATCGGCTTTGGCTAAAATATGTTAAACGGCATCGCTCAATTGACTAACGTCGTAGCCGAGTTGTAGCGTGGCGGCCTCAAGAACTATAGGCCGCGAATTCCATCCCCACCACATAAATGTTTTCATTGGGCAGTAAATTTGTTTTAATTTTGCTAATTAACTTGTAAAAACATGTCTTATTCTATCCGAGCAAAGCTCGGTCACCAGGTACTAAAACTATAGTTGACTATCATCCCAATTTTACCATTTTAAACAAACAGCATATTAAAAACCATGCATGTTAAAATTAACATTTAAAATCTCAAAAACTATATTTATTTTGGAGCAATACCAGTAAAAAAACAATAATTCTTTAGCACAAAACACCCCTGTTTGAGGTTGATAACCTGAAAAAATTAAGAAATTTGTTCAGTACCAGAACAGAATAGATCCAGTTTTAGAAGCAAAAATAGTTCTTTTAGTAGGGTATGAAAAAGAGTCAGGGGGAAATAACAGTTTTTAAAAACTAGTTACATTTTGACCTGCTATAGTAATAAGTAACTCCCTACTTACTTTTGTGACTTAAATTTTACACTCAATGGTTGCTTACTTGGAGGGTTCATAAGGAACAGTGATGCACAGGGCGAGATATCAAACGTTATCATGAGAGGTAAGTCAACAAGCAAACAGTATCATCAATATCAATTATTAACCTAATAAACTATCAAAATAATCTGTAATCTATTTATTGCTATAACAATACTAATTATAGCTAGTATTACATAGTATGAACCATGGAGATAAAAAATGTTACCACACATTAGTAGTCAAGTATCAGGGGACCGAGCGTTGATGAAACACAAACATAGTTACAATATAACAAAATTACAGTACATGTTTTCAATCTTGCGGAACAATAATTTTTCAAAACATGAAAGATTTTGGAAATACTTTTCTCTGCTTTTATTTCACACAGTTATTTTACCTTTTAGTTTTTTAGAAATTAGTTAGTAATTTAATAATTTTTCATTTATTACATATATAAAATTTTTTACATACAAAAAATAAAAACTATGCAAAACCTCTATTCACATATTGTTCGCCATCGTCTTCAATCAACAACTGTCAAACGGTTATAAACAGATGTTTTGATTTGTATTGTTTATATTTGATCCTACATAAGCATAATTTTATTTATTTAGCTATTAAAATTAATATTACATGAAAACCAAGATTTCATGGACATTAGACCTAGCTAGAACTTATTTCTACTCGGAAATTAGTTATTTCCAAAATTTAAAAAAATTCGTAAGAGCCATTTTCGAGATCCTTCTGAAAATATATACAGTGCAACTCGGTTATTGCGGCCTCGGCCATAACGTCAACTCGGATATAACGTCATTTATTTTTAGGTCCCGCCAAACTATATGTATTTACATAGGAAAAAACCTCGGATATATCGTCAGTAAATTCTCAAACCTCATATATAACGTCAAGAAAATTGGGCCGAGATGAAGGCAACATATAGCTAAATAGAGAAAGCTCGGTAGGTGGTGCAACTTGAGGGCTGCGGCTATTGTTTAGCTACATTCTATTTTTAGAAACGGCATTTTGTTGCTGTCTTACCGCTAACCGCTGTGGTCCCTTCAATGACGTTATAACCAAGTTCCACTGTATATACAAACCATGCTCGTGATATAGTATTGGATAGTGGTTTTTGTGCATTTTATTGACATTGGGGAAGAGAAACTCCACAATTGTATCCATTTCTGCAATAGGAGGGATTATAAATCTGATTGATTAGTTTTAAGAGGAATGAAACTCATTTGTATTTAGCAAGCTAAGTTTTTGGATTAAGAAAAAAATAATAATAAATAAATTGAAAGCTTTAGACAAAAATGTTTTGTATCAATGTTGAAGGACAAAAAGTAATGCTTTGATCCCAAAAATATCCATTAATTTTTCAGTTTAAATTACTTCTATCATAGTTAATGCTTCATGAAAATCATAGGGTAGTACATTTATGGATTTAATTTAGCAATAGTAAAATTTAGTATAACCTACGCATCAGACCATGACAGGACTGGGTACACGGTAAACCATTATATACACATTACTCATTACATTATACAGGTGAACCATTATACAGTATTGTGATAAAACTTCCATCAGTTGTACAAAAGTTAATGATATTAGGTATCTAACCTAATGCTTTCCAATAGCTAACTTTTTTATTTCATGTCTGACAGAAAAGTTCTTATAGGTTAAACTCAATTTATTTTTTTCATGCTGCTTCTAGGTATGCATTTGAATTTTTGTAATTTCCTGTCATTTTTCAAATATGGCGGACAACATCGTTTTTTCATATAGAACACCCTGTATTTTATTATTAGTTTAGATAGTCAATGAGATTTTAAAACTTTTTCATTCCTGATATTTTTTAAACCTAACCTATCAGGCTCAAGAGCAATTATAAAATTTAATCTCCATTTAGCTTCAAAAAAATAATGAGGCTGAAAGTAACTTTATTATATATACACATAGGCATACGCAGCACTAATCATCACTAACATTTATTGTTTTTCCGGAATGATTTTTCGCCCACTACCTGAAAATGTGTGCCACCGTGCAACCACCTCTTATCGTCACCTGCCTGTCTTTGTTGGTTTTAAGGGTTAAAGTCCATTATTGATTATTGATACTTTTTCCTTATACTACCGTATGTGAAAGGAAGTAAAAATTGTCTACTATTTTATTCTTAAGTTTAATTTGTAATACCTTCTGAAAGACCATTTCCAAACAAATTTTAAAAGTGGACCACTCCCCCCCAAGGGTATGGATTCACCCTCCATCATTAATACTAAACTATTAACGTATTAATTCATGTATCATGTATTTATTTTATTGATTTATTTATTGATGTATCAAGTAAATTAATATTATTACTAAATTATTATATTAATAAATAATACTAAGTATTTATTATTAATAAATACTTTACCAAAAATCCTCTACCAAAGTGTGGTTGACAATACTCACAAATAAAAAAGTTGAAGCTAATCTGTATTGTAGTCAAAGATAAAGTAGCTGAAGTTTAATAGGAATCATCTTTATAACTGAAGAATGTTGAAACACCGACAGTGATGTCAGATACTAAATCTGGCTGCTAGATGAAGGCATGTTTATACCTTAACACCAACAAACTTAATTATACCTACTTCATCTCAATACCATGAAATGAATCTTGACTAAACATTCTGCCTATGTATTATTTATTTTTCTAAATAACTTTTTTAAGGTTCAATACAAATGTGTTGTCTTTAAATCACTGGACTTAAAAAAACAAATTTTTAACTCATAAGGTAAATGTCAAAACTATAACTATATTTTATCAACAATTTTAAGAATCACAGTTAAAAATACCTCATTTTAAGACATACGTAACCTGGGGTTTTATAATTTTAACAATTTTTTAAACTAAAACTATATATTCTAATTGTTGAAAGTAAGTTACCAATAAAAGTAATAACATTGTAACATAGTTTTATAATATGTAATATACAAGCAGCATAGAATAAATATTTTGCATGTGAAGGCTTTGCAAAGGAATTTGGATATTAACAATCACACCATGAGAAGTTTAAAGCTGTATGAAAATAAATCTTAAATTGGAATTGTACTTTGAGAGAAAATTTGATGTGATCATTTCATTGTGACTGCTGGACTGCCTATTCACTAGAACTCACTATAAACATTTCTCAATGGAACCTTTTAGAAATCATTATAAAAAATTACACCAGACGTCACGAGAGAAGTCCGTTGAAGGCGGCCAAGACAGCTTGCGATAGTGAGTCCGCCAATCAGATCCGCGAACGTTGCCGAACTCATTCCTAGCTATTTTATCTCCCACCCTACTACCACTACTACAACTTAAAACTAAACAAAGCCATACAGCAAACATTTACACAACAAAAATTCAAGATAAGTTACAGAACAAGACACAACGCATATGAAATAATACAAAAGAAATCACGAAACAACAACCGAACTAATAAATACACAAGATCAGGAGTATATAAAATTAAATGTGATGACTGTAACAAATATTATATTGGGCAAACCGGTAGAAATTTTCAAACAAGATTCAAAGAACATATACAAGCGCTAAAATCAAACAACAAAACAACACAAAAATCAGCGTTCGCCGAACATATTCTTTCCACAAACCACAATTACACTAGTATGACACATAATATGACTATATTGAATTTCGAACAAAAAGGAAGAAAATTGGATACAAAAGAAGAATTCCAAATTTTTACTCACTATCAAATTGACAAAAATAATGTATTAAACACATCACAAATTGAAACAAACAATCCAATATATGAAAAAATTATACAAGGAAGAAATAATACATGCTAACACACTCCACCAATTTGAATACAGTTAAATTTAGATTATCAAATGACATTTATTTACATTTATAAATTAAGATTATCAAATTAGGTTAAACATTTGTACTTCTTGAAGATGGGATGATTCCCGAAACATGTCGAAGAAATAATTAAAATGTTTTCCAAGTGTACTCGGTTGACTTAAAGATTTAAAGATATATATATATATATATATGTATATAGGATTACTTTGTAAATGAATACCATAGTACCCTTGCATCATTTCATTTTATATCACACAACATGTATCGAGAATTATCCCATTTTCAAGTGTGTTCAAAATGTAACCTCTAAATATAATTACATACTATAAATTACATATATAAAATTACATATATAAATTTAAATGTATATATATATATATAAAATATAGTATTTAATGACATTATTCTAACTTTTTGCTTAAAAAACGAGAGGCAGCGTTCAATCAGATCGGTTTAGTCCGTGTCCTATTAGCTAAGGCTCAACAGACTTCCATCGTGACACCTAGTATATGTCTATAGACATAGATTACAGGCTATGTTATGACTATATACAGGATTTTTATTTAATTTAAAGAAGAAGTAATAATTTGTATTAATCCAATTATTGTTATGTCTCATTATAAAATTATCATTAAGTACCAAATTTGACTCAACTCTTAGCAAGATGACAGTCATACAAGACTGATACTATAGTTCAGTCTACCACAGGTACCCTAGGTTAGGTATGTCTTGACATGATGTATTATTGACTGTAATTCTTAACACTGAGAATACAGAAAGAGTGCTGTTTAACCGAATCTTGGTTAACCGAACCTACCCTGGGTGCATAATAAGCCCCACAATACAACGTACTGTGTTTAGATTTTTTAATATCTCGGTAACCGTTGGAGATAGAGAAAAACTTTAAAGAACTTAACTTTGTAGTTTTTTAAGCTGATTCCAATGGTGAAATATAAAATTAGAAATTTTTAAAAATTACATGTGAAAAATGCAAAAAACCTCATTTTGGGGTACAAAACCCCCCCAAACTACCCGTTCCTATTGACCAATATGTCTGGTTTACGAACTTGTCTGAGCATTTGTAGGAATGCTCAGAATGAGATGGAATTGTCTCTACCAAATTTGGTCTCAATCGGACCATTTTTACGAGAGTTTTATATATATATATATATATATTTATATAATATATATATTAATTATATATAAATAATACATAATATATACATATATATAAATTTTAACAACTATTGTTTTTGGATTCTGGGCACTTAAAGACGAAAAAATAACATGCTCCTGGGCTTAAGTCTTACCATGAGACCTACAGTAATAGCTTCTTCCCTATGGGAAATTCGCTAAAACTGTGCAAGTGAATTATTTCATGCTGTTTAATGTAAAATACTGTTATATCCGATTAATGGTAAATATTTGATGTTATATGCACCCAGGGTAGGCTCGGTTAACCAAGATTCGGTTAAACAGCACTCTTTCTGTATTCTCAGTGTTAAGAATTACAGTCAATAATACATCATGTCAAGACATACCTAACCTAGGGTACCTGTGGTAGACTGAACTATAGTATCAGTCTTGTATGATTGTCATCTTGCTAAGAGTTGAGTCAAATTTGGTACTTAATGATAATTTTATAATTCTTTAATTTCCAAAAATTAAAGAAAATCCTTACATATATATTGCAAATATATATATATATATTTGCACACGGATCTCGAAAACGGCACTAAGGATTTTCTTTAATTTTTGGAAATAACTAATTTCTGAGTAGAAAATAAGTTCTAGATAGGTCAATGTCCAGGAAAATTCTTGTTTTCTTATAATATTAAGTTTAAAATCTAAAAATTTAACATCACGCTTATGGAGAATCAAATGTAAACAATACAAATCAAAACAGCTTTTTATAACCCTTTGACAGTTGTTGATTGAAGATGGTGGCAAACAATATGTGAATAGAGGTTTTGCATTAATATTTATTTTATGTACGGTATGTAATAAATGAAAAATAATAAAATTACTAAACAATTTGTAAAAACTAAAGGGTAAAATAACTGTGTGAAATAAAAGCAGAGAAAAGTATTTCCAAGATCTTTTGTGTTTTGAAAGAAAACGTATTCATTCTATTGCTTGAGGCCACTGTAACAAATCAATTAACTGGTGTAAATTAAATTTATCTTTTGCTTTTCAATCCTCATTCCTTTTCTAGCAAAATCAGTTGATCACAGGATAATAATAACAAACTGTATGGACATTTAAATTCAGTATAAGATTAGCTAATACAATTGAGGTTGGCCAAAAACTCTTAAACGACAACGACAACTTGACGGACGCCGTAGCTCAGTTGGTATCGCTCAGGTCTCACGTACGCAAGGTCGCGTGATCGATCCCCACCTGAGTGCTATATTTTTGTTTAGTATTTATGCCATATTAATTAAGGGGTATGAAAACGGTTTTATTTAAACCACATAAATGTTTTCGTTGAGCAGTAAATTTGTTTTAATTTTGCTAATTAACTTGTAGAAACATGTCTTTTCTATCCGAGCAAAGCCCGGTCACCAAGTACTGTTAATCTTATGGAGGATAGGGAAAAATTAATATTTCCCATAGTAATCAATATTTTTGGATAAAACTTGATATTTAGCTTCAAGTGGTTGAGATCTATCCTTTTATGCTTAAAATCATAGTTTATGTGTTTATCATGGCAGCAAATCTGCATACTCTTTATATATATATATATTTGCACACGGATCTCGAAAACGACACTAAGGAATTTCTTTAAATTTTGGAAATAACTAATTTCCGAGTAGAAAATAAGTTCTAGATAGGTCTAATGTCCAGTAAAATTCGTGTTTTCTTGTAATATTAAGTTTAAAATCTAAAAATTTAACATTACACTTATGGAGAATCAAATGTAAACATGTATTGTTTACATTTGATTCAAAACAGCTGTTTATAATCGTTTGACAATTGTTGATTGAAGATGGTGGGGAACAATATGTGAATAGAGGTTTTGCATTAATATTTATTTTATGTATGTAATAAATGAAAAATTATCAAATTACTAAACAATTTGTAAAAACTAAAGGGTAAAATAACTGTGCGAAATAAAAGCAGAGAAATGTATTTCCAAAATCTTTCGTGTTTTGAAAGAAAACGTATTCATTCTATTGCTTGAAGCCACTGTAACAAACCAATTAATTGGTGTAAATTAAATTTCTCATTTGTTTTTCAATCCTCATTCCGTTTCTAACAAAATCAGTTGATTACAGGCTAATAATTACTGTATGGATAAATGATCAACTAAAACAGTTGATGTTGGCTAAAAGACCATAAACGGCATCGCTCATTTGGCAAACGCCATTGTCCAGGGGTAGCGTGTTGGCCTCGTAAATCGTAGGTGTTCAAACCCCATCAGGGACAATATTTTTTGTTCAGTGCTATATTAATTATGGTGTATTAAATCGGTTTTATTTAAACCACATTAATGTTTTCATTGAGTAATAAATGTGTTTTAATTGTTCTAATTAATTTTTATAATACATGTATTATTCTATCCGAGCAAAGCTCGGTCACCAGGTACTTAATCATATAGGGAATAGGCAAACTCCTTTATTTATGGACAGATGTTGATGAAACTTGGTATAATTGGTTAAAATAAAAATTATTTATGGTAGAAATGACTACTTTCAGTGTTCCTCACAGCAGCTAATCTGCACACTCTTCCCTTCCCATGTCAATCTTATGGAGAATAGGCAAATAATTCTCATGTTTATAGACAGATTTTTATAAAACTTGTCATATATTATTATATTATTGATTTGGAAATTCGCTGAGTACGCAGATCTGCTGCAACGGGGGTATTTATTTTATATCTTTTATTCTTGTTGGTAGTTCCATGTTAACTGTATTACAGTCCAAATTAACTTGGTTGAACGGGACTCCACTGTAATAAAAATTTTACTGATAAATTACTTATAACTGTTTTTATAATGACAATAATTTCTAATACATACAGGAAAAAAAATTATGAAACTGAGGAATGATTCAATATTTTTTCTCTTAGTAAAATATACTCTGATATGTTTGGTATTCTACAACAATTCTGTAATTAGGCTGTATGTCAAAAATATATAACAGTTAACCCATTGATGTAGAAGTTATGTAGAACATGGGCAGAGGTAACATTTGATTTTTGGTTTTTTTATTTGTTTAGTTGGACATTTGATTTTCTAATAAATATTTTAATTAATTTTTTAAATGTTAAAAATTTATAAATATATTTTTTTAATTTGAAAAAGTAGGTCTTACAATTTTATTGGAATCCAATACTATGATACGAGCAAGGTTTGTATTCTTTCACAAGGATCTTGAAAACGGCTCTAAAAAATTTCTTAAAGTTTTGGAAATAACTAATTTCCGAGTAAACAATAAGTTCTTGAAAGGTCAAATGTCCAGGACTTCTTGTAATATTAAGCTTAAAATCTAAAAAAATAGCACTAAGCTTATGGAGAATTAAATGTAAACAATACAAATCATAACATTTGTTTATAACCGTTTGACAGTTGTTGAGTGAAGATGGCTAACAATATATTTTTTGTATGATGTGAATAGAGGTTTTGCATACATGTTTATTTTATGTATATAACCAATATAAAAATTCCAAGTGACCCATACAGTATTAGATACTGTGTTACAACAAAGCTGATCGAAGTTCTCTCATATCCTAACAGGTGGCAGCAAAATCTACATCGCCAGATCCACCATCTTGATTTTAACCTAAATGTCATCAATCGGATCAGAGCAATCCATTCCATGCACCAGGACCACAACCACTCGGATCCAAGTGTTCCACAGTGAACGTGTTAATACGTCGTACAAATGATTATGATAGCTCCAACAATATCACCTGGTAAAACATTCTTAACCACATCTCAGTACAACTGCGCCTTAGCTCATTGCCTGTGTGCATTAAAGGTTTGAGATCGATCCCCAGCCGTGGCAGATATTTTTGTTTAGAAATTATGCAGATTAGTAAAAAATGTTTTGGCTTAATTGTTTATTAAACAACTATCATTTTGGGGTTTTTTATTTCAAGAAAGCAACCAACAGCATCATGTTCTGTCACCGACATAATTAAAACAATAATTATTAAACTATTTGTATTATTAGTATTACATTTATTCTCTTAAAACTGTCTTATTCAATCCAAGCAAAGCTTAGTCTCCAGGTAGGCCTACTATTCTTTAAACCATCTAAACCATATATTTTCTTAATCTTCAAAGTATTTTTTACATAGAAAATAAATACCATACATTTAACAAAAATATGTATTTTAGAAAAATAAAATTTTAAGTACTAGTAAATAAATTTAAACTACCGCTGTGACTAACTATCAGCTGAAAAATCTAAATACAGTGGAACTTATTTAGATTAACTGGTTATAACGTCATTGAAGGGACCACACAATTAATGACGCTATATCAGAGTGACGCTATAAAAGAGGTTACATAATTTTAATTTAAAACCAAGGAAAAATAGGGAAACACATTTTTTTACATGAAATTAAGACATTTAATGAGGGTAATTTGAAATACCCCGTAAGTTTATGATTATGACTGACTGAACTACTCTACTTTATAAAAAATCGAATTTGAAAATATTACAATGAAGTTCGGCTTGGTGAATTCAACTGTTGGTTCGATTTTAAAAAACAAGCCCGAACACACGTCTGCTATCTTAGGTCCCTCCTCACACGCTCTTATAACTCACACCTTTTCTTCAGCAAAACCTTTCTCTTAACACTTGCCATTATTTTTCAATACTGTATTCGTAAATTAAAATAACAAAAAATCAAACTGTAAAAGTCATACACTGAACTAACGATATCTACACGAACTGTAGGTACGTACGAAACGGCATCACAGTGCTTTGATGCGACGTGAGTCACTGACACTGACCTTGATGACCGGCGATAGCGGATATAGAGTAGGAGAGGTGGTTGGGGTGGTTAGCGGTAAGACAAGAAGCCCTCACTTTGCACCACTGACCGAACTTTCTCTATTTAGCTATGTGTTGCCTTCATCTCGGCCCGATTTTCTTGACGTTATATACGAGGTTTGAGAATTTACTGACGATATATCCGAGGTTTTTTCCTATGTAAATACATATAGTTTGGCGGGACCTAAAAATAAATGACGTTATATCCGAGTTGACGTTATGGCCGAGGCCACAATAACCGAGTTGCACTGTATTGTGAAATGACAACTCAACAGACTGGCCAAACGAGCAAAACAATACTGTGGAACCTCTCTACAACGAACCTCAATGTAACGTATTACTCGGTATGATGTATTATTTTTAAATCCCCTTGAAAACGCCATATAACTAAATAGAAAATTTACCCCTATATAACGAAAAAAATACTTGTAAAATCCTCTATATAACGTGTATTTTGTGTTTTTGTTAGTAATTTTCTTACCCTTGTATAACGAATACCCAAAGTAAGAAACCTCTTTATAAGGAACATAACCTATATATAACGTATTCCCACGGTCCAGACCTCTGTAATACATATTTTATTTTTATCTAAGCCATCACTCGAACGGAATTTCCCTTACTTCCAGCCGCCGCACATAGTATTCATGGAGGGTGCACATCTATCACCAAGTAAAGATCGTGTTACACATCGTAGCAGTGTTTCGTGTGTGATTTTGATTAACACGTTGGTGCTCTTAGTGTGGAATTCAAACGTGAAGTAATAAAAACCATGAAAGAAAACCCACATATGAAGAAAGTGGAAATTGCTAAGGAGTTAAAGTAACACCAACAACTCTTCAAACAATAGTAAAAAATAAATATAAATATGAAAACGAAGGTAGTCTTTCTAGTCAGAGTAAAAAAGATGAACGGCCCAGATTACAGGACGTTGAAAGTGCTGTCATGTTATCCAATCTGTAGCAGTAAAACATACAGTATAACAAAAATAACATATGCCTAAAAATCCATTTTAAATAGAGGTTGGATGCATCCAATATTCTTTATTTGGAGGTTACGATTTTCAGCAAAATTGAGCCTCAATTTAACAAACCTCATTTTTAAGAATACCCCTATATAACATATATCTCTCTTAGTCCTTGAAATTTGTTAAATCAAGGTTCCACTGTATTGATATAAAGGTTTTGTTGGACATAGCAACACCATTTTTTGGAATTTTTTTTCGGATTTTGGAATTAGGTGGTGAAATACTGTGTATTTATTGATTAAGTCTGTCACGTGACTCTGAATTAAGTCCACGCACAGGGCTACGAGTCAGACACAAATGTTGAACGAGAATATTGGTGCATGATCCTTAAGATTTTCTACACTACCTAAGTTACACAAATGTAACCTTCTAAAACTTTCTTCAGATGGCTAGCAAAGTAAACATTAGCCACAGGAAATTTTCTGATAAGTTGGGTCACAGCCCCCAATTCCCTCAGAAATAACAACTTAAACCCTCAATACTTTTGTCTTAAAAAACACCATGCATATAAGAGCACCAGTAATACATTTAATGTTTAGTATAAATTAGTAATTATTTTTTGTACTTACAATATTACTTTGTGACAAGAGGAGGCTCTGGTTCACTGAAATCTTTACGCATCGTCCACATGTATTCGTTATAATCTTGTTTTACCGCTGTTGAGGAGGAGGCTACTACCTAAACAATGTATCAGCTATCAGCTATTTTTACTTTCTCTCACTCAGTATATGGAGAGTTTTTCCAAATTTTAGAGTTTCAGTTTTCAGTTTTGGGATCTAAAAAATGGTTTTCAGAGTTATGTCTATCTATCTGTGTTTGTGGCTCTGTCTGGGTGTGGATGTGTACCGAGCCACAGCCAACGCCATTGGTCCTATTTAGATATAATTTGGCAAGTACCAGTACGTATATGGTTTATAGTCACATCAACCATTAAAACCCTCACAAACATATTTGTTATTAACTCAGAGGGTTTGGACTTTGGGGTTGGTTGAGCTTCTCCCCCGATTTTTTTTTACATTGCATAGAGAGGACGTGGGCAATAAATTTGTTGAATATTTATGAGACACTACATTTTTACATTAATTAATCAACAAGTTGAAAAAATATGATAGCTATATTAAATTTAAACCTTCGTCGGTGACTTTGATTTAAAAATACAAATTGTGATCACAGAGTTTTTTTCTGGGTATTGAAATAATAGGCAAATAGTGTAGTTTTATACTTCTATAGGTAAAAGGCTGTATGAAAACCCTGAACAACTAATAATAAGAAATAAAAAACTGAATTAAAGAACACAGAAATTTTATTTTTTTATAAAAATAAAAGTGCCCGGAGGCAAACTCTGTGATGTCACCGACGAAGAGTTAAGTGATTTTTCAGTTTACCTGAAGAAGGTACATGTGTCAGTTTACCTTTTATTAGTCTTGGAAAGTCAAAAACTTATTTACTAAAGTCTTTGTTTATAAATATATGGTACTTAAATATTTATGTCATAATAAATATGAAAATTCAAATCTTAAAACAGGACAGAACAAGTAAATTGAAAGATTAAAAGGAAATAATTTTCTGCAGGTTCAAAATGTTACTATGTGGGCTTTTAGATATTTGAATTTTTAATTTTCCCGTGTTTCATTTCACAAGTGCCATTTTGTAATTGTTATATTTGTGTTAAGAGTTAAGAACTATTTTTGGAACAATAAAATATTTCCGACATACCAAGTATTCGACAGTTTATGTCTAAGCAATTAAAACACAGGATATACTGAGTAATATTTTTAATCTATCAATAAACAACCAAACTTAACCAAAGCACTATGTGAGCGGTATTAAACTGTTGATATTCAATATAATTTAACTCCCCATACTGCTGTATGACGGCTGGAGGCTTTCTGTCAGACACTCAGCAGGTCAGAAGAACCCCACCTTATTTTTGTTTGTTTTTATAATCTTAAGTCATGGCTTTGCCTAGTAGGCAGATTAGAATTGTTCACAGTAATAGACATCACTTTAGATTTGATCTAGACGAAGAACTGTTAAGAAATAATTTTAATAATAGCTAATATTTTTTATTGGATAAACCATTTTTAGCGAATTTCCCATAGGGAAGAAGCTATTACCGTAGGTCTCATGGCAAGAGTTAAGCCCGAGACCATGTTATTTTTTCTTCTTTAGGTGCCCAGAGACCAAAAACAATAGTCGTTAAAATTTTTATATATATATATATATATATATATATATATATATGTATATATATATATATATATGTATATATATATATATATATATATATATATATATATATGTGTCTGTGAACACGATAACTCTCGTAAAAAAGGTCCGATCGAGACCAAATTTGGTAGAGACGTGTATTCCTACAAATGCTCGGACGAGTTCGTAAACCAGACATATCGGTCAATGGGAACGGGTAGTTTGGGGGGGTTTTGTACCCCAAAATGGGATTTTTTTTGTTTTTCACATGTAATTTTTAAAAATTTCTAATTTTATATTTCACCATTGGAATCAGCTTAAAAAACTACACAGTTAAGTTCCTTAAAGTTTTTCTCTATCTTCAACGGTTACCGAGATATAAAAAAATCTAAACACAGTACGTTGTATTTTTGAGGCTCCAATGTTAATCTTATGGAGGATTAAAAGAAAATTAATTTTTCACTTATTATCTAATATTTTTGGATTAAACTTGATATTTAGCTTCATGTGGTTGAGATCCATACATTTGTGCTAAAAAATTATAGTTTATGTGTTTATCATGGCAGCAAACCTGCATACTCTTTTCCCATGTTAATCATATGGAGATTAGGCAAACTCCTATATTTATGGACAGATGTTGATGAAAGTTGGTATAAATGTTAAAAATAAAATTTTTGATGATATAAATGGCTACTTTCAGTGTTCCTCACAGCAGCAAACCTACTCACTCTTTCCCATTTTAATCTTATGGAGAATAGGCAAAAATTCTCATGTTTATCGACAGATTTTGACCAAACTTGTCATATATTATTATTATTATTATATTATTGATTTGGAAATTCGCTGAGTACGCAGGTCTGCTGCGACGGGGGTATTTTAATATTGTTTTATACTTCAAAACATTAATTATTCCTAGAACACAATGTTATTGTAGTGCAGTTTGAAGGACTGTGAAAGTTACCTGATAACCAAGAACTTCAAGAGCAGTGAGAATGACACAAGGGTGTTGGAGGTAGACAATAGTTGATTCGTCGCAATAACCTCCACATGCAAATCTCTTCAACTGTTCAATGTCCTCCGCTGTTTAGGAAACAATTAATTCAATAAAAATTGGCTGATTGAATCTTATTAATTAGGTTATATAATTTTTAGAAGGCCAGATGACTGTACAGTCTAAATAAAGTTTGATTACAGAGCTTGAGATTGTGGGTTCAAATTCCATGTTTGGCAGTTGGTAATTCATTCATTCGGTAATGAAAATGCATGTTAAGACCCTGGGGTTTACACAACCCATCCTGGTCAAGAAAGCTAGCACTAACATGGTGGAAAGCAAGCTATGCTTTCACATGCTATTCATTATAATATAATACTGTGGGTCCATAAAAAATAGCATACTTTATAATACTTTTATTTACAAAACTACATACATTAAATAAAAAGTGTTAAATAGACTTAATGAGCACAAAAAAGTTTTGTTTATCAAAGTTCAACATTAGCACCACCAGTTACTGACAGAGGTTTGAATTTTTTGTCAAAACCTTTTCGAAAAACATCTAGTGTAGGCCTAAATCAATCTCAGATCTGGTACTTTGATCAAATGATTGATATTTAAAAATGTTTCACTAAACGCTAGTTTTAACATAGCCCCACTTATAAAATATAAAGTAGTAAGATCTGGCAAGCATGCATCTTTCATTGCAAAGTTGCCAATATTACTGTTAGTGAAAATCATCCCTGGCACACTAGGTATAATACGAGTAACAACCATGGGTACTCAGTAACTAAAAACAAAACTTTGTAATGTACTGTTTCAGCTAGTATTGTTTCATTCACTGGTCTGTGGTCATTAGGACTACTACATCAGCACAGAGCATTAGAAAGTGTGACATTATTTTTGAGACATGCGGTTTACATCAAATTCATTGCTAGTAAGAAATATTCCTTCAAAGTGATGTGAAAGCCACAGGACAATTATTATTATAAGATTTCTACGCTACTGTACTCAAGTTTTCAGAGAGAAATTTAAAATTATAGATCCATATATAGTAAGTAGCCTAATGATATAAAGAAATTAGTTACTATGTGTGCAGATTGGTGAAGAGTCTATTTATTTAATGAGCCATATTGACAATTATATCAATTTGACAAGTTACCTCCTGGACTAGGTTACTGAATGTAATAATACAAGTAAAATAAAAATAGCACAATTTAACTTAATTCATTTAAGAAATTTTCATTGTTTAAACTAATACAGTAGAAGCTCACCAATTTGTCTAGCACTAGCCTTTAGTGCCAATAAAATTAACTATACTTATACTTTAGATTCTGTTACTTAAAGTTCCAATGTCCACCTAGCGTCCGTCCTAGTTCGTTGGTTTGCAGTAAGTGTAATTTCTCAGAATTGAGTTTACATTCACCCAGGTCATTAATATGACCAATAATTATAAATTACAGTTAAAAATAAAATGCAACTGTGTATATATATATATATATCCATATATTATATATATATATATATATAAAATATACGGTATGTATATAATATATATATATATATATATGTGTGTGTGTGTGTGTGTGTGTGTGTGTGTGTGGGCTGTTTTTTTTCAACCTCCGACTGTTCATCTAAGCAAGCTGGAGATAGGGAGGGGCCAGACCTGCGCATCATGCCATTGCGCAGTTCCCCAACTACAATTTCTGCCATTTTAAGCTTCAGTGTGAGCTAAGTCCGTGTAAATATGGTCACTATGCTAGCTAGATGATCCCGCCAAATGTGAACTACGAAGTGTAATACGTTTTCTGCAAGCTGACAGATGAAGTGCTGCAGAAATCCATTGCAGAATGAGCAACGAGTACAGTAATAGTATTTACCACAGTAAAAACGAAACTTTAGTTAAAACAAACGCGGAGGACTGCTTTCGTCTAGCGTTAGCTGGACCCACGACAACGCCTAACCATACCATGCCAACATGACAAAAGAACTGTTCAAAAAGTTTAAATGGGAAATTTTTGAACATCCACCCTATGCCTGGGCTTAGCACCAAGTGAATATCACCTGTTCCAAGAACTGTAGTCTTTGTTGGGTAGGAAATGCTTCACTAGTAATCAATAATCAATATCAATAAATCTTTATTGTCATTAAGTAGTACATATTACAATAGACAAAGTCATTAAATTTTCAAATTGCAATTTAAAAACAGAGGAATTCAGAAAACTAAAACTAGATAAACAAAAAAACCAATATAAACCTTAAATAACTAGCATGTTATGTAGACTACTTGGCACCACCTTCCAGTAATAAAAAATCAGAAGAATCAAAAAATTTCTCAGTCAAATAAAATTAATGATTTATTGACCAGTTTTTTTTTTTTTTTGTTAGAAGGGGCAGATTACTTAAGGCACGTCAGCCGTAGCGGCTTTTTGCGCACCCCTTTGTGGGTTGCGGCATTATCACATAGCCAAAAGCCATTGGTGATTGGCCCGGGAATCAATGATTGGAATTGGTGATTGGTGAACCCGGGACCTTGGGCACCAAAGCCCCGCGCTCTACCCCTAGACCAGCACGCTCCCCAATATTTATTAACCAGTTTGATCATTTAAGCGAATTTCCCATAGGGAAGAAGATATTAGCTAGTATGCAGATGATACAACCCTTCTAATTGCAGGCGACACCGAACAAAAATTACACTCTGACGTCCTAATATCAATAGACTCCCTGCAAAACGACCTAGCTATAAATCCATCCAAAATCACACGGATAAATTTTAGCATATGACACCAACAAATTCAAGAAATTCCCAATATACCGACTGAAAGAAAATCAAAACTATGTGGATTGAAAATTGATGCAAAAATCTCCTGGACAGATCATATACACAACCTGGCTCAGAAAATTTCATCTGGAATATATACAGTGGAGAGAATGAAATGTATAGGAGGTGTTGAAATAGCTAAAACAGTGTACTATGCATTAGTAGAGTCACAAATCAGATATGGATTAATTATTTGGGGAGGAACATCTGAGTACAACCTTGGTAAAATTCTTGTGCTCAAAAAAAAGCTCTGGCCTTGGTCCTAGAGATAGCTGCAGAGAGGCTTTTAAATCTCTAAAACTACTAACATTCACGGGACTTTTCATCCATGCAGTTGTCATATACACCAAACAGTTGGACCTACCTAGAAATGGGAATTTTCATTCATACACCAGAAGAGCATGACAGGAAACAGTTTTAACCCTAGAAATGGCAAAGTCGTAACTTACGACGCATTTACATATTCAATAAGAATTGGTAGGTGGAGGCATCTGTCGTCAGTTTAGTATACTTGTTAGACACTATCGCCTACGTGACCGTGTTGCCCTCTGGGGGCAAACAACCGAAACTGCTCTCGTAGTACACGAGCCTGCCACCGGGCAGGTCTATAGCCAAGTAAGCGCTTTCTACTCCTAGGCACTGAGTGGCCGAGCCGGCTAACGCGCTACGCTGACGAGCGTAACGTTCTAGCCATTCGGAAGTGCTAGGGTTCGAATCCCGACCATGAGCAATTCCAATTTGGCTTGCAAATGTGTGGTAAAGCGGAGAGGGGGCCCACCTTAAATAAACAGTGACCGGCTTGGGTGGAAGTTGACGGCATTTGTAGGCTTAATTGGGATTGCAGTGGACTCCTGTTTTGCTTTTGTGGTTAGGGGTTATAAGGGGGGCATGTTTTAAGCTTTTTTTGTTTAAACTTTGATATTTCAAGAAGATATTAGTAATTTTTTTTATGTTACAGTTAAGAGTAAAAAGCTTGCCACTTCTAGGGTTAAGCACCTCAGAGACTGGCTAGTCGAACGACCAGTTTACTCTATCAAGGAATTTTTTGAAATATGTTGAAACATGCAAAGCAAGATTTATTTATTTATAATAACGCCATTGTATATCTTAATGAAAACACAAATAAAGAGAATTGTCTATTGACTACTTCAGGCCATCTGGTGTAACCTTGCCGGATTGAGTGAATGTATTTTACTGACATGACCTCTCCTAACAAAACAAAAACAAAACAGCTTTAAATAACAATTTTAGATGTTGCCTAGCAACGTGTCAACTGGTTGCCACATTCCTGTTTATCCAATACTTTAGTTAATATGTTATTTATTTCCTAAGCAACTCCCCTGTCCAAGCTGTCACTAAATAAAGAGAAATTTATTGTTTTTTTCCTTGGTCTAACTGCATTTTTACCATTTAGTTTCTTATTTTCTCCAGTTTTCCTATTAAGCTGTTTATTAGTTTAAGGACAATTTATTGGAATAATTAAAACACAATTTAGATCTTTTTCCGTATTTCTGTCTGTAAGTAGGCTATATGATAAGAATTTTATGTACTTATTTTGATGAGATCTCTTGTGAATTTTTTCCTCATGTCTAGATTTGGTGTTTCTGTGTGAATATTTAACCCTCCAACAGTTTTACCGTCGATTCATCGACGCCACCGCCGATCGTCGAAGGTTCACCGTCGATCAATCGACGGTAGGTAAGCTTTTACAAAAAGCAATGGTGTGAATACATTTTCGGTTAAAACTACATTGAATATAGTATCGTTGTTTTCTACAGATCATACGCTTTCCGCCGAGGTATGTTTCGTTTTGCTTACTCTATGCGCCAGAATTCTATGTTAGTTAAAACATCGGTCTTCAGTTGCGCGGTTATGTCGCTTTGTGGCGTTACACGTTCTCGTCGCGTTTGTTTGGTGTTCTGATGTTAAGTTCACCATTTTAAAATTGATAGCAGTGACTTATGTGTATAAAACTATATATTTTTATTTTACTTATTAAATTTTTAAAAACTTGGCTATCTTCAATTTTTGACTGGTATTTATTTTCTGTGTTTTGTGGGGGAGCAAACTTTGAAAAATCTTTTGAAAAAAATATTTTTATCAATTTTAATTGGATACACCCATCAAAACCAAGATAAAAATAAAACATGTTACTTTTATCTTATAGATAATTTAATGTAGATTAAAATGGTGTATAATATGTTATAGTTACTATATTTTTACTATTTTATGTGCAATTTTTAGTAAAAGCCTGCAAAAGCGCCAAAATGAGGTGAACCTCAAGGGGTCAAATAGTGAACCGTTGGAGGGTTAACTGTAGTCCAGTCATTTTTTAAACATTCTTTGGGTGTTTTATCTACCTTTGTGTACTCAGTTGAGGAGTGTGCGGGAAAAACGATGAAGGTGCTTAAAACTTGAAACTGAAAAAACGTGTTTCTAAGTTTTGAAACCCAATTGAAAACAATCTAGAATGTATATATTTAATGTCTTTAGAAGTAATAAAAGAACATGTTACATGCTACTTATCACTAGTATAACTATATTTTAATATTTTTTTTTTAGATATTCTTTAAGCATTTTTCTATTTTGACGCACCAATATTTTGGGGAAAAACGATGAGATGTGTAGTTTTTAGGGAAAAACGATGAATGAGTTCAGCTTTTTTCCTTAAAATATAATGCAACAGCTATATCAAATTTTCTAATACTAAATAAATATAGTAATATATAGGCATATGTAATATAAATACAGTTCTATTTATTATATACAGTTAATAAAAATAAGTTTATGTCATTAAATTGAGGCTGAAATAACAGACTAAAAATAATCATAAATTTTATTAGGAATACAAGGTCGAATACGCTTAAGTTTTTTTTATTTTTTGAACAAATCGTCTTTATCTTATCATCCTGATCTAGTCGTCATCATCTACCACATTACCGTTACATGGACATTACCATGGGTAAGGTTCCGGTAAAAGTTTTTAGCTTTGTATGTAAAAATTGAATCAGCTCCTGAGACAATGACCCCGTCCTATTGTCATATATTTAGAATAATTTGATAAAATAACATTGTATGTATGTTATTTAGATTGTAAAAAAGTGAAAATATAAGAAAATATTTTACTCCTAATAAAGGTTTATATGCTATAAATTGAGCCCAGTAAATAAAAAAATTGTTAAATCTTAATCCTATCCTAACTATATGCATACAAATGTAGATTTGATTCATCGTTATCCTGTCTTTTACTTCTTTGCTTAACCAATTTACAATCAATCAAGCAAGATAGAGATTTTGTTTATTTCTGTCCTCAAGACCATTGAAATCTGAAACTACAAGAAACATTTGATTTTTTGGCACCTACAGTCCTCACCTGCCTCATGTGTCTAAGCTCTCATCTTCTTTGCAATATATGAAAGACGTCCTTGAATCTTCCTTTTTTCGGCTGTTTACCCCTTTCAGGCACAACACTGCACTCATCTCCCATTTTTAAAACTTAAGCACAAAGACTACTAAAACTTAACGTATCTAAAACCTACTATTTAAGCGAACTAGTACGAACTGAACGTAGAACGTATCGTCTCTAGTTTTTGAGAATCCACATTTCACTAAAAATTCCAGACAGACGTATGACTCTAATCGGGTTAATGTTCTCGACTGGTCACAACCTGAAAAAACGCATGCTCAATGAAGGGAGTGCCCCACCCTCAGCGTTACTCGCGCTAAAGTCAACCACACTCATCGTTATTTCCCCAACTACCGATTTTCTCCATTGAATTTAGACGTGATCTCAGCATTTTTCCTCCAACATGATTTCACCAAACGATACTACTCTATTAAGGCTATCTAATGGCATCGCTAACTCAAAATGGACAAAAAATGCACCTTCATCGTTTTTCCCGCGCACTCCTCAGTTTGTTTCAGTGTTCTTTGTTTCCCTAACTGCCATACAGCTCAATTCGGTACAAGTTGAAGTTGACTTATCAACCAGAGTTTTTTCTCAAGCCCAGACTGATAGGCTAGATGAGAGGCCTACCAGAATAATATTGAAGATCACTTTCATCAATATTTCAGAACCGATATGAATAAAATTATTGCTGCATGCCAGAAAAGCCATAACTGCCCGTTTCCAAATTATATTATATTTTTCTATAGTGTGTTGTTTGAAAACCATTTCCAATTAATTTAATTGCTGTCCCAAAAGAACATTTATTGAAAGAAGAAACAAAGGACACCGTCAAGACTTGAAACCTGTTCTCACTGGCGGCAACATTCTTTGAGGAAAGCATCAAAAAACTTGTGTCATGGTATGACAAGTACCTCAATCATTTTGGTTATTTTGTAGAAAAATAAGTTAAGACTTTACTGTACTTTAGGTAAAATAACTTATTCTCTTTGCATTTTTATTTTATTTAGAGCCAATTGGAAGTTTAAAAAACAGTCCTCATACAAGTTCTCCTTATAAGAGACCAGACAAAATTAATCTGAGGTCTTACCTTTCAGTCCAGACACCAGAACTCTCCACGGGTACCGGTTATCATATGAGGCCAAATTCCCTCGGACAATAATATATGGCATCGAAAACAGCAAAGATGTCTGAAATTTGTAGACAATATTGGATTCTTCCAGTTTGACACCGTTAGAGCAGCTGATTACAACCAGTGCAATACATATAACATTATACTAATAAAAGATAAACATAGGGCCTACAAGGGATTTGCTACAATGATATTGGAGTGATAACTTTTTTGGGCATAAAATCATGGAACTCTACCTAAGAAGGTACACTCTTACTATGATTGGATCTGATTAAAATATTAATTTTAACACCTAAACATAAAAATAAACTAGCATAAAATAATAAGAGAAGACAAGAGATTGCAAAAAGCATTAAAAATTTCCCAAAGTCAATTTCCACTCTAACCACAACCTGTAACTTACCTGCATTTAGTCAGTCATATTTATAAATTTTCAAACGTCAAAAATCTATTCCATGTGCACTTTCACAGAAATTAACCTTGTAGCAATGTCAGATTGTTTTATTTTAATTTTTTTCTTGAGGGGAAATGCTCTTATGCACCATCAGGGAGGAGAACGGTGCACCCCCCAGTGTGTGGGATTCGCACCCAACTAAAACCCCCCGCCTCAGGCTGTTGACTACTTCGGAATAACCTATTAAGGCATGAACCTCAAAGTGGAGCCTCGTATTTAAAGCTCAATGAACTTCAACTCCGATTTAGCCTTCTGAGGGAAGATCCAGGATGTTACGGTTCTTCAAGTTTCTTTCTCTTGAAAACTTTCTCCACGAAGGACGTGATGAGAGTCCAGTTCTCAAGTCACCATTTTTTCTACTGCGGTCTTCGGCGTAAATTCACCGATCTCCAGCAGAAGCTGCCTCCTTAGAACTGCCCACCGGTCACACCGGAAGAACGTGTGAAAAGCGTCATCGTGAACACCGTCCCCGTAAATACAAGCCGGACTGTCCACTTTGGCCATCTTGTGAAGATAGGCTCGGAACAACCCATATCTGGTGAGGAAGTGCGTGATGAGGAAATTTACTTCCCCAAACCCACGATCAACCCACACAGACAGGTCCGGAATGAGTCTTCGTGTCCAAGCCGCTCTAGACTCATTTCGCCACCTCTCTTGCCACTGGTACATGGAGGCCTCCCTGGCCACCCGTGTCGCTTCCCTGGCACCAAGTTCGGACTTGGTGATATACACATTTCTCCTTTCCTGGGCCAACAGGTCGATCGGGACAACACCAGCTACCACCAGTGCAGCCGGCTCTGACACCATCCGGTAAGCTGAGGAGATCCTCAACGCGGCTCTCCTTTGCACCGCTCCCACCTGTTTGTGGTAGCACTTCCTCTTGAGAGCGTCCGCCCAAATCTCACTTCCGTAAAGAAGGATTGAGTTGTGACGGACAGAAGAAGTTTCCGCTTCTCCGCTGATGGGCCGCCAACATTCGCCATAAGACGACTGAGCGCGGTCGTAATCCGTAATGTCAGATTGATACTAGACTATATGATAATAATAATTAATACTATCATTACATTACAAAATAAATCCCTGAGAACATCATAATTATTATGATGTTGTCAGAGATTTTTTTGTATTGACTTTGAACATACAATCAAAATATAAATCATATTTATACACAAAAGATTATGGCTGTCTTAGGTGTAATAATTTAATGTTCACATTTCTGTGATGTTATTCTATGATCTCAGTTATTAAGTTATATCGCAACTTGTAACCATCATTTGATTTCTAGTACCCAAATTCAATAGAGCAAATATTAGGACGAAGTTTTGTCTTAAATTTAAGTATACAATGAGCAATGAAACTCAATAGCTAAATACCACTTAATTTTGTAAACTTTAAATTTGTCTCATAACCTTACTTCTATATTCAAGGCAGACCACCAACGTAAGGTATAATACACTTATATTGTACAAAGAAGTAATTTTAACTACATAAATAATCTTTAGGCCTACCTTATAATGTGATATTTAAGGTGTTTGAAATCATTTGATATAATATTTAATAGGAGGACATTAATTTGACATAATATTTTAACGTCTGACGGTGGCTGACCTAAGAAGGAATTATTAAGTTTTCAATTGACAGACGACGGGTGTTGAAATGATCTCCCTATCATGTTGGTTATTCCGTTCCAAAGAGAAAGACTGGTTGTTCAACAAAATACAAGTGTTTTGAACTAAACGAGAAGAAATTATACCAAAGAACATAAAACAATATTTTCCATGTTCTTTGATTATGCTATTCTGCACAAGTGGAAACCTTCTTTTTCGACAGGAAGAGGCTCACACTCGAGGCGTTGGCATAAGCAGAGATGGTAAGGAAGTTAATACTTTTATAATAAATTCATAACTATGAACTTTATAATCCGTTCATCTCTGGTATTAGTTCCGTTCAGCCATGCAACTCTTACCACAAAATTTTTCATTGCTTATAAGCAATGGAAAACGATTTTACTTTTGTGTTTATTTATTTTAATCCATTATTTTACCGAATCTGGATTTTAGATAGAACTATACTTTAAATGTCAATAATAATATATTGGTTTTACGATACATCGCTTAGTAAAATATCGATGTCGATAATATCAGCTTTAAATTTATAGATATTTCCGTTATATCGGATTCATAATATATAAATATATGTACCGGTAGTTATTTGCTTACGTTTTATATTTCATTGGCAAAGAAACATAGCACATTATGTTAGTACATAATAATATATTTATAACATTAAATTCAATATTTTATTTTTTGCACCTTGAAAAACTAGAAACAGGCTTTGCATCATTGTTGCACAGAATATCTATCTTAAATAATCTATGAACAACTATCATTTCACAATAAATTAATTTCGTATTATTATCAAATAAACAAGTTAAATATATAACTAATTTTATATGATCTTGTCCGCACCAAAGCATAACCTTAAATGAACGGATCCCCGTCCCTCTCCGGTATAATTATCGGTGGGATCCATTGGGCCAATATTGTGAGTATAAAGATCCTACCATTCTAAATACTGTACTATTTGAATTTACAATATTCCTTTTACCAAAATGTTCTATGGCTGGTAATCAGGGCAGAACTGTATCACAGTGTGAATTTTCGCAATATAAGTTGCTATACTTTACATTTTTTTACTATAAAACATGAAGGCCAAGAAGAACTTATTAAACTAACTATGTACCTATTAAAACAAAATTATTTTACCTTCAACGACAAGTTCTACATGCAGAACGAAGACCTATCCATAGGCTCCCCATTATCAGAGGTATCCTATCAGAAATTTTCATTAACCAGATCGAAAATGAGGATTTTATGGTCAGACAACAACAAAATCAGAAAAAAGTAATATTTTACTGCAGATACGTAGATGATACCTTTGTAATATACAACGGAAATGAGAGGCAATCAACATCTTCAACAAATGCCTAAACAACCGCCACAAGAACCTGAAATTCACCCTGGAAACAGAAATAAACAACTCCATAAATTTCCGAGAAATCACCAAACCACACAAGAAAACACACGTGCGTACAAAATTTACAGAAAACCTATGACAACGAACCAAAGCAACATCCATACTATGTCCCACCACCCTCCAACAAAAAATCGCAGCATACAATAGCTTTGTACACAGGCTACTAACCCATGAGCCAAGAAAATTACAACGAGGAAATTGCCACACTGAAATACACTGCATTACCTAACGGCTATGAAACAACTCTAATTGATAATCATAAAAATAAAAGAAACAAAGATACGAAAACCACCAGCAAAAAGAAAACGTATGTCAGCGCAGAATCTGGCATCACTTTAAAGAAAGAATTGTCAAGAAATAAAATAGTATCATACAAAACCACCAACAAATTAACCTCATTACTAACGAAAAAGGGCATACCCAAGACAACATGAACCACACCGGCGTTTACAAGCTAACATGTGACGACTGCCCAGATTTTTACATCGGCCAAACATCAAGATCCTTCACCAAAGAACACCTACCAAAAAAATCAAACAAATCCGCTTATACCAATCACCTCATCAACAACATGCAACCACAACTACACTAATGCCCAACATAATCGAAAAATTCTACATCTATGCACCAAAGGAAACTATGTTAACACAATAGAAGAATTCGAAATATACAAAGCAACCAAACAAAATCCAGACCACATACTCAACGAAAAACAGTAATTCCAATCAAATATCATATATAACACGACCATGCAAATACTCAACAAAGGACGTCGGAAAGGCCCGGTGGATGATACACCAGGAAGAGAAAGTGCGGCCGACACCCCCGGAACGTGACAGTCCCGACTCAACCACCCCCCGCCGCGCGCATTAATTGGTATATATATAGTATATTAGTATAGTAATTAATGGAAATGGATTTCTCATACTATTATAATTGGAGCGGATTTTCGTCCACATCCAATTAGCAGGTATGGACGTAAATATCGTTAACTAGAGAATTTTACTATAACTTGTCCCTGGTAATGTGCACCTCCAACATAGGTGGTATTTTTTGTAGCAAATGTACAATATGAACATGATAGAGAGGCTGCAATATTTTACATACTATATCGGACGAGTGGAGATACAAAACCCGCATCATTGTTTATAAATAGAAGTTCTTCCATCATCTATTCCCGTATTTATCCGTACCCATAGTATGAGGAGTCTACATTCACACTGTTAAACTCTTTGGTGACGGGGTTTTCTGGCCCTATCCGAGCTGTCAAAAATTTATTTCTAACCTAAAAATGCGTTGTCAAAATAACCAACATCAATCTTCAGATTTTGATTTCTGATACGTTGGCATGATACGCATCTGATACATTTTATTTACAGGTATTGATTTATGTCGATTATATTAATTTATTTTTAGTGAACTTACATGCTTTTAATTGCTTTAAAATCCTCGACTCAACTTGAATTACAATCATTTTTGTCGGCATAACCCTACATGAATTCCCTCATTAAATTTTATGTCTATATAGCCTATAATACCCCCGTCGCAGTAGACCTGCGTACTCAGCGAATATCGGAATCAATAATATAATAATAATATTATCTTTAAATAAGTCAACCGAGTACCCTAGGTAAACATTTTAATTATTTCTTCGACATGTTTCGGGAATCATCCCATCTTCAAGAAGTAAAAAACTGTTTAACCTAATTTGATAATCTTAATTTATAAATGTAAATAAATGTCATATGATAATTTAAATTTCACTGTATTCAAATTGGTGGAGTGTGTTAGCATGTATTATTTCTTCCTTGTATAATTTTTTCATATATTGGATTGTTTGTTTCAATTTTTGTCAATTTGATAGTGAGTATAAATTTGGAATTCTTCTATTGTATCCAATTTTCTTCCTTTTTGTTCGAAATTCAATATAGTCATATTATGTGTCATACTAGTGTAATTGTGGTTTGTGGAAAGAATATGTTCGGCGAATGCTGATTTTTGTGTTGTTTTGTTATTTGATTTTAGCGCTTGTATATGTTCTTTGAATCTTGTTTGAAAATTTCTACCGGTTTGTCCAATATAATATTTGTTACAATCATCACATTTAATTTTATATACTCCTGATCTTGTGTATTTATTAGTTTGGTTGTTGTTTCGTGATTTCTTTTGTATTATTTCATACGCATTGTGTCTTGTTCTGTAACTTATATTGAATTTTTGTTTTGTAAAAGTTTTCTGTATGGCTTTGTTCAGTTTTAAATTGTATGGCACGCAAATAAACTCTTTTTCTTCGATTTTCTCTTTTATCTTCGATTCTCCTCTCTTTATCTCCCATCTTTTTATCATTTTATCTATCATATTCTTTTTGTATCCATTTTCTTGTGCAATCCGTTTTACTAAGGGTACTCGGTTGACTTATTTAAAGATAATTATATTAGTAGCCCTACTTGATGAACTAAATAGTTAAAATAATATGGCTGACCAACCAAAAATTGTTCATCAACTAAAATACATAAACCTAAGAATTGCAACAACTAAGGAAGATATATATTTCAATAAGAAATGTCTTGAGCAAAAATTGAAGCCTAATTATGTACAAATATCAACAAAAGCACAATCAAGAGCAGCTAAAAGAACTATTGAAACTGCAAAAGTAATATGGGTTAAAGAAGAAATTAATTTTCTCTACTCAAAGTTACATTTATTGAATGAGAAAAAGAAAATTGTTGAAACCCAAATAGACAAAGAATATCATCAAGATTCAGTTGATAAATTCTCAAAGTATATAAAGGAATGGATAGAACCTATTTTAAAAAAGAAGAAAATGACACATAGGATAAAACTTGAAAACCTATCTGAAAAACAAATGAGATATGAAGACAACAAACTAAATAATATCAATGAATTAGAAGAAGGATTCAAATCATTTGACAAAGTTAAAAACCTAACTAATATAGAATTCAATAATTTAGAAAACGAGATGCTATCAAAAGCGTTGAAGTATAACATAAATTTGGATCACAAAACAAAAATAACTGAAGAAGATTTGATCGAAGTAGAAGCCTCAATCAAAATTAAGAAGAAAGAAACTCAAGATCCTTTACGATATAATTTCATCCATGAACTAAATAAACAAAATTTTAAAAATACAAAGAAGATTATTAAAAATTCTAGAGAGGATATGAAGATAATTGAATCTATTTCAGAAAAATTAAAAATGAATGATGCAATTCTAACAAAAGCTGATAAAGGAAACACTACTGTTATAATTAATAATAAAGATTACCATGAAAAAGTGGAAAATTTCATCAATAAAAACAAATTTGTAAGTATTTCAAAAGATCCAACCCAAGAATATAGTAGGGATATAAATAAAATTATAACTAGATGTAAATCAATCTCCAATGCAGAAAAAATTAAATTAAAAATGATCAATCCATCCATCCCAAAATTTAGAGGCCAACCAAAAGTGCATAAAGTAGGAATACCAATCAGACCTGTTGTAAATTATCGTAATGCTCCAGCATATAATGTATGTAAGTTTCTAAATTACAGATTAAATCAAATAACAAATACTGACACTAATCATAGCATTTCAAATACATACCAACTAGTTCAAAATATAAAAGATTTAACAATACCGGAAAACGCTATATTCTTATCATTTGATGTAAACAACATGTATACTAATATACCATCAGAAGACACCATACAAATATTGCAGGACAATTTAGATAATTCAGACACGCTCAATACAAATGAGAAAAAAGATCTGATAACACTGACAAAAGCATGTTTGAATCAAAACTACTTTGAGTATAAAGATTGTATATATAAACAACAGGATGGCTTGGCAATGGGATCGCCTCTCTCAGGTTTATTAGCAAATATATATATGAACAAAATTGAAAACAATAAAATAATAAATGACATTAACCCATTTAGAAAAAATAGTATATATTGGTACAGATACGTTGATGACATTATATGTCTTTATGACAACAAGGATGAATCACACTGCAAATTATTAGAATACATAAATTCAATCTCAAAATCTATTAAATTCACGATGGAAGTACAAAAACAGAAAATAAACTTTTTAGACTTAACAATACAAAATACAAACAATAAACATGATTTTAATATTTATAGAAAACCCACACAAACAGATCTTGTCATCCCATATAATTCACATCACCCCTGGCAACATAAGATTTCAACATTCAACACGATGATTAACAGACTTATGATTATACCGATGAACAAGAACAATTTCAATAAAGAGATAAACATAATAAAACAAATTGCACAAGAAAATGGATACAAAAAGAATATGATAGATAAAATGATAAAAAGATGGGAGATAAAGAGAGGAGAATCGAAGATAAAAGAGAAAATCGAAGAAAAAGAGTTTA
The DNA here is from genome assembly GCA_023375725.1 of Nephotettix cincticeps. NCBI lineage: Eukaryota > Metazoa > Arthropoda > Insecta > Hemiptera > Cicadellidae > Nephotettix > Nephotettix cincticeps. Next base: position 57,542,069 of record CM041786.1, on the reverse strand, counting down.
TTTGCGTGCCATACAATTTAAAACTGAACAAAGCCATACAGAAAACTTTTACAAAACAAAAATTCAATATAAGTTACAGAACAAGACACAATGCTTATGAAATAATACAAAAGAAATCACGAAACAACAACCAAACTAATAAATACACAAGATCAGGAGTGTATAAAATTAAATGTGATGATTGTAACAAATATTATGTTGGACAAACCGGTAGAAATTTTCAAACAAGATTCAAAGAACATATACAAGCGCTAAAATCAAATAACAAAACAACACAAAAATCAGCATTCGCCGAACATATTCTTTCCACAAACCACAATTACACTAGTATGACACATAATATGACTATATTGAATTTCGAACAAAAAGGAAGAAAATTGGATACAATAGAAGAATTCCAAATTTATACTCACTATCAAATTAACAAAAATAATATACTAAACACTTCACAACTTGAAACAAACAATCCAATATATGAAAAAATTATACAAGGAAGAAATAATACATGCTAACACACTCCACCAATTTGAATACAGTGAAATTTAAATTATCATATGACATTTATTTACATTTATAAATTAAGATTATCAAATTAGGTTAAACAGTTTTTTTCTTCTTGAAGATGGGATGATTCCCGAAACATGTCGAAGAAATAATTAAAATGTTTTCTAAGGGTACTCGGTTGACTTATTTAAAGATAATTATATTAGTAGCCCTACTTGATGAACTAAATAGTGAAAATAATAATATAATATGTCAAGTTTTATCAGTAAATATATGAGTTAGTTATTTGCAAAATTCTCCATAAGATTAACATGGGAAAAAGTATGCAGGTTTGCTGCTGTGAGGAACACTGAAAGTAGGAATTTCTAGCATAAACAATTAACTTTAATTTTGACCATTTATACCAAGTTTCATCAACATCTGTCTATAAAGGAGTTTACCTATTCCCTATTGATTATATCATTATATGATTAACATGTGAAAAGAATACACAGGTTTGCTGCCATTATAAAGACATAAACTATGATTTTTAAGCATAAACTGGTGGGTATCAACAACATGAAGGTAAATACCAAGTTTAATCCAAAAATATTGATTGATATGGGAAATATTAATTTTTCCTTATCCTCCATAGGATTAACATTGGAGCCCCACAATACAACGTACTGTGTTTAGACTTTTTAATATCTTGGTAATCGTTGGAGATAGAGAAATCTTTAAGGAACTTAATTATGTAGTTTTTAAGCTGAAAAATGGTGAAAGATAAAATTTAAAATTTGTTTTAATTACATATGAAAACGCAAAAAAACCCAATTTTTGAGTACAAAACCCTCTTAAACTACCCGTTCCGATTGACCGATATGTCTGGTTTACTAACTCGTCCGAGCAAATGTAAGAATACACATCTCTACCAAATTTGGTCTCAATCGGACCATTTTTACGAGAGTTATTATGTTCACAGACACACACACACACACATACACACATATATATACTTATATATATGGATATATATATGCATACATATACATATATGCATATATACATGCATATATATATATATATGCATATATATACCGTATATATATATATATATATATATATATATATATATATATATATATGTGTATATAAGTTTTATATATGTTTTTCAATGACTATTGTTTTTGGTCTCTGGGCACCTTAAGAAGAAGAATAACATGGTACCGGGCTTAAGTCTTGCCATGTGACCTACGGTAATAACTTCTTCCCTATGGGAAATTCGCTAAAAGCTGAAAAATATAGCGATTGATATACCAATTAAAATGCAATAATCATTAATTAATCTGTTTAGAGTTATGTTATCCCGGTATTTATGTACTTAGCAAAATTACTTAAATTTAACTGAGATCTTGATTGTTGAGTGGCTGAAAAGTTACAATCACTAGCTGTAGTGTAATCTAATTGAATGTGGTGTAATCTCCCGGGATCCCGTTCTGTCCTCTCAAGTTGCTTCTATTGGTCTTTTCAGGTGAAGAAATAAAACAAAGTGTGAACCACTTTTATGTGTTGAAGGGTTGCTGGGAAAACATTGGGATGCCAGCTATTTGGTGACAAGGGAAGAGGTGTGGGGCGAAGCATTGTCACAGTTAAATTTCCTGACCGCTAGAATGTCTTTTCAAACCCGATTGATCTTTCATTTTTCTTTCTTACGTGTGTTAATTCAGGAGGAACAAATTCATGGTGGATGATATCATATCCGTGATCTCAAAAAAGATTATAAGCATCATTTTCAGTGTGAATCTGGTCACTTTACTCTTTTTTGGGTGAGGAGACGGCATCATGTGCAACTCGGAAGATTACTTCTTTGTCTGGGGATCATATTTAAACACCCGTAACTTGTCACCCATGATTGATTTATCTAAAAATTGGGATTTACTTCCATACATGTCCACATTTACTTGAACTTCACGATTTTTCTACTTCATACAACTTCTGGCCATCTGTGAGCACTTTTTAGACCATTTCGCCCACATTTCATGTGGTTAAATGCTCTATTTCGATTTCCTTTAAAATCTGACTTCTATTCTTATGAATGCTGCATTTTGGGTTTGCACAGGTCAAAAAAACTCCTCATGCGGAAAAGCCTGACCTCATTCTGTAAGTGGTCGGAGACAACTGAGTGACCCCTCTTCGGTCTATGCATGCATACATCAAGGTACAGTTGTGGCAGAAAAACTGTAGTAATATTTTTATTAGACTAGTCGTATGGTATTAAAAATAATGTTAAAGCTTTTATTTTATTAGTTGAATATTACATCGTAATATTATAAATCTAATTTATTTAGTATAAGAAATAAGAAATCTTTATTTGCCATTGACATAAACATATGTATCAGCAATTGTCAAATCCTATAATAACAAAAAATCACAAAAAGGAAATAGTAAAGAAACAGTACAGACATCCTTAACCTATCCTATATTACAATGTCTTTTTTGTTTAAAAAGTCTGTAACTAAATAAAAAGGATTTTTTAGTAGCCAGCTGTGTAATTTTTTTAGGAACAGTGAATGATTTTGATATGATTGAACAAATTTACTGAGTTTATTATAAATTTTCTGCGACATCGCTACATGGCTATTTAGACTTTTACTTAATCTAAAAAAATTTCTTTTAATATTGGAGTTATTTCTAGTATTATAACTGTGGATTTCATTACAGAATGTTTGAGAGGGTAAAGTTTTTAGGGCGTAGGCCATGATATCATAAATGTACAAATTTATGACTGTTTGAAAATTTAATTTAACAAAAAGAGGTTTGCAATGTGAGTCAGGGGGTTCATTACAGATAATTCTGACTATTTTTTTCTGAATCAGTAAAATGTCGTGAATTTTTTGACTACTTCCCCAGAAAATCAGGCCATAGCGATAGACACTTTGAAAAAAAGCAAAATAGGACATCCTTATATAGTTATTGTCAATAAGTGAAACTAATCTTCTGACCAAATAGACAACCCGAGATAATCTTGTAGACAAGTAATTTATATGGGATTCCCAGTTAAGCTGGTTATCAAAAAACATTCCTAAAAATTTTACACTTGATTGATTACCATGACACTCATAGTCTGTTGGTCTTAAACTAAATAAAATGTTTTGTGTTTTACTATGGTTCAAGAGGAGGCCATTAGACTGAAACCATGCCGAAGCATCTTTCATTGCAGTTTGAGTCAATTGTTGTAGTTCTGCTAATGTATTGCTTTTTGAGAGAAAGGTTGTATCATCTGCATATAAAATAGTTTTTATTGGCTTTGAGATATTACTTGGAAGATCGTTAATAGCAATTAGAAACAATAATGGCCCAAGGACAGATCCCTGGGGCACACCACACTCTATTTGAATTTGGTCTGACACATTACCATTTACTGAGACAACCTGTCTTCGATTACTAAGGTAAGATTTTAAAAACTTGAGAGAGGTATTTTCAAGACCATAATATTCGAGTTTCATAAAAAGATCTTGGTGGTCCACACAGTCAAATGCCTTGCTCAGGTTACACAAGGTGGCCCAAGCAAAGGCTTTAGACTCAAAAGTATCAATGACCTCACAGACCAGGGCGTCAATGGCATCGCGAGTTGATTTGCCACTGCGGAAACCAAACTGCGAGAAAGAAAAGAGTTTATTGGATTCTAAAAAAAAGTTTATCTGATCAGAGACCAATAATAATTTGGAATAGATTAGATTATTTGATTAGATTATTTGAAATGGCGACCATAGCACAAGGTAGGTATTTTAAGCCAAATATGAATGAGGATTGAATGTAAGATGATTGTGGCGCGATCTTGTAGTCTTGTTACTGACTAAGGCTGACATGTTCCTTAGACAGAACTGTTACTGTTTCTATCGTTTAAATAATTAATATGATAGGAGTAGATTATTATTTAAAAATATTTACCAGGTCAGGTATATCATGTTTTTATAAATGGTCTATCATGTTGGAGTTATTCATTCTGAAACATTATTACATCAATTGAAAACCTAAGCAAAATTTGACACAATCAAACTAGTCTTTCCCTTTTCATTATGGTCATAAACTCTTTCCCATTAATAATATTTGTTCTCTACAGCTGTTTTGTACTTATATGAATACTATATAGTATATTTTTTCCAAAGTCAATTTATAGGAGAAATGATTATTGTTGAGGGCTTAGAGATCTTCTCTTTGGTCAAATACTTTTAACTTTTTAATTCACTATGAAAAAATTCACAATAAGGCCCGAAACGACATGGAAAATTATTAAAAAATATTGGAGGAGATCCATGGTAGTGTAATAAATATATGTGTAGGCCTATATATGTATGACTGTTTTCTGAAAAAATTAAGAATCGGTTTAATGTACATTTTTTGGATTTGATGTGGTAGATTCTTTTAAAATGTTCGTTTTTTATACTGATTGAAAAAGTTAACTACCCTATGTGAAAAATATTGAATTCCCGCGTAAAACTCAGAATTTTTATGACTCATTATTTAGCTTATTTTAAGGTTACCCAAATGAACCCTAGCAAATATAATATTATTAGTTTATTAAATTAATTGATATAACATTATATTACATAATTCAAATAATTGATTGAAGTTACTTCAACTATTGATTGAAATATATGTCAACTCATACCATTACAAATCTTTGATACTGAACGATCAAATTTTTTCTGAATCATCATTTGAGAGCTTGATTACTTAATACTACAGTTTCATCAATATTTCAGATCTTTTAACATTAAGTGTAATGCTTCGCCAGAGGAAAAGAATATCCTTGGATACAGTTAGGGAGTTGGATACATTTCCAAAACTACCTGAAACATTTGTGGAAACATCTAGAGTTGGTGGGACATGTGAGTATTCGTATGGGCTTATCCCATAATTTATTTCAAATAAATAAAATCTGAGGTTAAGTCCTGATTCACCTGAGCAATCCTTAATAAAACACCTAGACACCTATTGGCCGAGTGTGACGCGATAGGTCAGAAGAGAGCCAGAAGCTTGGGAACACGCCAGGTGGCAGTGGAGGATTTTCCAAAGTTAGAACCCCTCGTTATACTAAACTTTATTAAGGCATTAGGACTAGAGGGGGTTCTCTAGGCAAGAACTAGAGACTAGTCTGGGGGGCACAATAGATCTCATAGGTCGCGGTGCAATCCTTCCCCTAGATTTTATCAAGTATCAAGTATCAATCCTTAATAAAATCTACAGCATTCAGTAAGGCTGTGGGCCAGGATGGTCTTTACTAATATATCAAACAAACTACTTACAGTAGCTGAGGCATATTTTTTTGGTTACATTTAGGAACCTGGTCATAACAGAAAAGATAATATAAACTTTTGGGAACTTTGGAGTCTCATGTGGTCAGAGCGTGTTCAGGAGGACAGTTTTAGGAAGACATTTAGGTAGGATACCAGTGCTGGCTAGTGTGGATGTCAATAAGAAGACACTTTTAATATCTAGACTTATATCTTGTTTCCCTTAACAGTTCTGTTCTTTTATATACGACTATACGTTTTTCAAAACCTCATCATGGTTTCATCTTTAGGTCATTTAAAAGTTTTATCGTTGAATCTTGACTCCTAAGATCACACAACAAATAAAGGGTACCTGCAGTGGACTGACACATACTTTCTCCCTTAAGTAAATTTAAAAACGACAATATGTTGTAAAACTATCATATTCTTTAAAGTACAGTATATCTAAATATAATTTAATAGTTTATTGTTTATTTATATTTATTTATTTCAAATTACATTGTTTACATAATGGCCTCGATAAGTGAAACAGATAATTAACATCATGACCGTGTTAACTTAAACACTATCAATCTAAATATATAAAACAAAGTCGTGTTAGTTACACGCATTATAACTCGAGAACGGCTCGACCGATTTTAATGATCTTTAATTTTTTGGATTCGTCTCTGCTCCGATCATGCTTTAGGCATTTTCAGTTTCCATAAATTCAATTAATTAGTTTCCATTTTATAGTGTTAAATTTCTAATGTTAACCTTATGGGAACTAAGTTTGTTTACTAATGTTCTACTATAAAAACATATGATTTCTTAAGCTGCAGCTGTTATTTTACTTTCCATTAGCAATATGCTTTACTTTTCAATGCCATCTGAATCATTCATTAATGTAAAACTATGGATTAAATGTGTACTGTACAAAATGAACAGATTAATTCACCACGTTAATAGTTTACGGTTTTTGGAGACTGTATTTATATTTTATATTTTCTGTCTGATTAAAAGTCACGTGTTTATAATTATGTCGGCCAAATAAAAAATAATTACGGTGTTTATACATATTACGTTTATTATAATATTCAGCTGTTGTATCTTTCCTATTAAAAAGCCTTATTACAGTTATGCTTTTGTTTGGTTTTAGGTTGGATTAGAAAAATTGTGAATCAATTCACTCAGATTTATTTGTTTTGTGGGAATGTTATTAATGTCTTATCGTTTCAGTATTGTTATTAACTATGCCGTGACCCAGAATATCTAATTTTTCACAACGAAGTCGTAATGCTATTCAACTTCAGAACATGGCCAATCTGAAAGTTAACATGTATTTACTGTTAGGCGTTACCAAGTTCGCCGGGTCAGCTAGTAAATTATAAAGAAAACAATTGTACTGTAATAATTACAAAATTGAACTTATCCAAAATATTAATATGTGGCTTGAGGTGGGCTTAAAGGCTGTAATTACAGAAAAAATGGTGGCAAAATATTCCTGTACATATACTGTATAAAGAAAAGAAAAATGCATTGAAATGGTTATTAATTTGCCACAATGGCAGCCCTGCAGCTGCCATCTACATCAAATTTCACTCTCTCTCATTCACACCCAATCACAGTTGAAACTTGAAAATCAACCCTAACCACAAAGTAGTTGACATGACATGACAAATTTACAGAATTTACTTAATGCATATTCATCAAGAACAAATACAACACAACCTGATGGCTCATGCTACATTAAATAATAAATCATTCAGAACAAATTTGAACCTACCCTATGTGAAATGTTTTTTCCTAGGCCACCTAATATTTGGTATTGTGACTAGTGAAACTGATTTACTAATATCTAACAAATTTTTATCTAACAACTAATAGTTTAAAAAATAATATCCCATTTCTGAAAATAAAAACAAGGGAGGGGAAGTTTAATTAATTGTTCGAACTATATGGGGGGAATCCCCCACCCCGGTAATAAAACTTACCAACCTTTTTTGATTTGGTTTTGTTGGGTGATTTGACATTACGCTTCATACCAAGTTTCATGAAAAACGGTTGGAAAATAAGGAAGAAATTGATTTTTTTATATTCTCCATAAGAATAACATTGGGCCCTTTCAGACAACGTACTGCGTTTATCATGGACAGTAAATTTAACTTTTCTCTGGAACCGTTAGTCGTAGACGAACAATCCAAAATACTAATTTGTTTAGTTTTTTAAGCTGGTTTCAATGGTGCGAGTCAAGTTATACTTTGCTTTTGCTGAAAATTTTAAAATTTGATTTTTTTTACATTTAAAAGCTCATAACTTTTGAACCGTCATTTTTACAGACATTCGGGTGGTGTCAAATTGTTTATTACTCTGTGCACTATAAACTATAGATTTTTATTCAAAATCGTTTGAGCCGTTTTTGAGAAATTTGGATTTTTCACAACGCATTTAAAAATTCAATAAGAAGTGGCAGGTGAAGGCATCTGTCGTCAATTTTAGTGAACTTATCACCTTTGTGACCGTGTTGCACTCTGGGGGCAAGCAACCGAGCCTGCTCATGAAGTGCACTAGACTGCCACCGGGCATGTCTTATAAGTAAGCGCTTTCTACTCCTATGCACTGGTGGCTGAACCGACTAAAGCGCTGTGCTGATGAATGTAAAGTTCTAGCCATTTGGAAGTGCTAGGGTTCGAATCTCGACCATGAGCAATCCCAATTTGGCTTGCAAATGTGTGGTATAGCAGAGTATATGTGTGGTATCTATGGCTGGCTTGGTTGGAAGTTGACGGCATTTGTAGGCTTAGTTTGGATTGCAGTGGACACCTGTTTTGCTTTTGTGGTTAGTGGTTATAAGGGGGGGGGGCAATTTATACAATATTTAAAAAATATATTAATAATTATTTTTATGGCACAGTTAAAAGTAAAAAGCTTACCACTTCTAGGGTTAAACACTTAAAACTATAGGCCTGACACTAGCTGCACCAGCTGTATTAGTTATAACTTTGTTGAGCTGTCTTATCTCCTTTTTGTCTGTATCCCTTTTAATCCTATCAAATAAAACATTGTATAGTTACAATGATGATGGTCTTAACTAATTAAAATAAGAAATTAAAATTAAATTAAATTAAATTTTTTTATTTAACACATTGCTCTGTTGGTTTTAAAACTATCTGTAAATACGTAACTCTTCCATAGTTTTCAAAAAGTCCTGCATTTATGCAATGTTTTTAACACTTTAAACGAAACATCGGTCATATTGAACGATCGGGAATTTTTAATACTTAATATTGTTAGTTCTTCTTGAAACCTTGGCATTCCTTGGACGTTATTTTAAAAATGAGTTGGTCATTCTGACCATATCTTTCGTTTCGTGTTATTTTTCATCAGTCATAAGAACCACAAGTTTCGTATAGTGTAGAAGTGACGTATTTAAGTCTGGAATAGCCTTAGCGTTTTTTTATAGATAATTTCTGAACTTTATCAAGTTCCATGTTTACAATGGATAAACTTAGTTCCAGTAAACACATTTCGATTACTGATCCAGATTTCAGTTATAAAATCCGCGATCTACTGTCAACTGATGATGTCGATTGCAACTCAGGAGATGAAGATTTTGACGAACCAGTAGATGACTCTGATGCTGACCTAGACTTTATAATTGCTGATGAAGAACCAGATTCAAGTGATTCAGATGAACCTGTTGGAGATAGAGAAAACAATGCTACTTGTGAAAGTGACGATAATAGTGTAAGGTCAGAAGATGATTAGAGAATGGTGGAAGAAAATTACGAAGAAGAAAACCGTCCCATTAGAGAAAACTATCATCCCCCATAAATGACTATTCTCGTCATTATATCTTTATCAAATACCCCCGTCACAGCAGACCTGCATACACAGCGAATTTCCAAATCAATAATATAATAATAATAATATATGACAATTTTTATAAAAATCTGTCCATAAACATGAGAATTAATTACCTAATCTCCATAAGATTAACATGGGAAGAGTGTGCCTGTTTGCTGCTCAGAGGAACACTGAAAGTAGGCATTTCTACCATAAACAATTTTTATTTTGAACGTTTATACCAACTTTCATCAACATCTGTCCATAAATAAAGGAGTTTGCCTATTCCGTGTATGATAAACATGGGAAAAGAGTATGCAGGTTAGCTATTACGATAAACACATATACTATAATTTTTAAGCATAGATAGATCTTAACCACATGAAGCTAAATACCAAGTTATCAAGAAATCCAATACTATAATACGAGCAAGGTTTGTATATATATATTTGAACACGGATTTCACTAATTTCTGAGTAGAAAAGAAGTTCTAGACAGGTCTAATGTCCAGGAAATTCTTGTTTTCTTGTAATATTAAAAATCTAAAAATTTAACATTACGCTTATAGAGAATCAAGTGTAAACAATACAAATCAAAACATCTGTTTATAACCATTTGATAGTTGTTGATTGAAGATGGTGGGGAGCAATATGTGAATAGAGGTTTTTCATAAATATTTATTATATGCATGTAATAAATGCAAAATTATCGGGTTACCAAACAATTTGTAAAAACTTAAGGGTAACTTAACTGTGCGAAATAAAATCAGAAAAAGTATTTCCAAAACCGTCCATGTTTTGATAGAAAACGTAATCATTCTATTGCTTGAAGCCACTGCCACAAACCAATTAATAGGTGTAAATAAAATTTCTCTTTGCTCTTCAATCCTCATTCTGTTTCTAACAAAATCAGTTGATCACAGGATAATAATAACTGTATGGATAATTAAACAGTAAATGATCGGCTAAAACAATTGGTGTTGGCTAAGATACCTTAAACGGTGTTGCTCATTTGGCAGACGCCGTGGTCTAGCGGTAGCGTGTCGGCCTCGTGAAATGAAGGTCGCGAGTTCCATACCCCATCAGGGGCAATACTTTTTGTTCAGTGCTATATTAATTATAGTGTATTAAATCGGTTTTATTTAACCCACATAAATGTTTTCATTGAGTAATAAATGTGTTTTAATTTTTATAATACATGTCTTATTCTATACGAGCAAAGCTCGGTCACCATCCTGGTACTATTTATTGATATAGGAAGTATTAATTTTTCCTTATCCTCCATAAGATTAACATTTGAGCCTCAAAATACAACATACTGTGTTTAGATTTTTCAATATCTCGGTAACCGTTGGATATAGAGAAAAACTTAAAAAAAATAATTGTGTAGTTTTTTAAGCTGATTCTAATGGTGAAAGATAAAATTGAAATTTTTTTAAAATTTCATATAAAAAACAAGAAACCAAATTTTTGAGTACAAGACCCCCCAAACTACCCGTTCCCATTGACCGATATGTCTGGTTTACGAACTCGTCCGAGCAAATGTAGGAAATACACGTCTACCAAATTTGGTCCCGATCTGACCATTTTTACGAGAGTTATCATGTTCACAGACACACACATATACAAATTTTAACGACTATTGTTTTTGGCCTCTGGGTACCTAAAAACAAAAAAATAACATAGTCTCGGGCTTAAGTCTTGCCATGAGACCTACGGTAATAGCTTCTTCCCTATGGGAAATTTGCTAAAAACCAGGGGTGCCCACAGGGGGGTCTATGACGCAGACTGCGTCATTGAAATTCTTGGGGGGGGGGTCCAAACAATTTTTTTGAAGGGGGTTAAAACGGATTTTAACAGTGTTTAACGTCATGACATTCAAAAATATATTACATCACTAGATAGAACGTAAATAATAATGAACGTAGTGTTAATTTAAACATGGTTTGTTTTTCTATCTGAAAACGTATAAATGGCAATGATTAGGCTCGAATATTGTCCGTGATTGTGGCAGCAGCGGAAGGTCCGGCGAGTTTCGGAAGTACTCGATTATCTTCGGGAGTCGTGATGGTGTAAGACGACAGACACAAGTTGCGCGTTTAGGTTATGTGATCGTTGCCCTTGCGTCTCTGTGTTTATTACCCTTACCATCTCAAACCTAATATTACCACTGAGCTGTGATAATAAGTTTGTTAAATTTTGTATTGTTTTTACACAATTAAAATGCTCAAAAGCAAAAACTTTTTAAATATAAATGTTTAGAGTTGTTTTGCAATGATACCGTTAGGCATGACAAATAGAATGAACACTGTGTAAAAAGAAACATTAAAAACCCTATGGATGTTTAATACCTTTATAAATCTTCTTTTAGTTTTAGATAAAATAATGGGTGCTTACGAGTATTATTTACACCTTTGTTTATGGTATGGGATACCAACTTACATGGGGGGGCTGGTTCTAAGTTTGGGGGGCTGGTTCTAAGTTTGGGGGGGTGCTTCATGAAGCTTGGGGGGGTGGGCACCCCTGTAAAAACAATGACCAAACATCTGTTTATTTGGGTTTGTGCCTAGCTGCCTTGCCAAATTCTTATTTCTTAAGGCTCTCCAAGAGATATTCTGGGGGATGATAGTTTTCTCTAATGGGATGGTTTTCTTCTTCGTAATATTCTTCCCTCATTCTCTAATCATCTTCTGACCTTACACTATTATCGTCATTTTCGTAAGTAGCATTGTTTTCTCCAACAGGTTCATCTGAATCACTTGAATCTGGTTCTTCATCAGCAATTATAAAGTCTAGGTCGGCATCGGAGTCATCTACTGGTTTGTCAAAATCTTCATCTCCTGAGTTGCAATCAACATCATCAGTTGACAGTAAATCACGGATTCTATAACTGAAATCTGGATCAGTAATGTGTTTACTGGAACCAAGTTTATCCATTGTAAACATGGAACTTGATAAAGTTCAGAAATGATCTATAAAAAAACGCTAAGGCTATTCCAGACATAAAATACGTCACTTCTACACTATACAAAATTTGTGGTTCTTATGACCGATGAACTAAATGTAGTACTATGTTATTTTGTTGTTCCATATTAAGTGAAGTTCAGTTGAAATATTATTTAATTGTAAAATGTGATTGTTACAGTTTCCATCATAACTGCAGCCCTTATCTCATGGCTAATCTATTCTGAGATCTCATACTACCTCCAAAGCAGGTTCATGTTCAAGTTTGTTCCTGATACAGATTATGAAGCTAAACTCAAAATAAACATTGACCTCACTGTTGCAATGCCCTGCCATAGTAAGTTTTAAATTTAAATATTAACCGTTTGCCGTCGGATGGGTGTTTTAAAGATTGCCCTCTCAGGCTGGATGGGCCACTTTACTCCCCACAGCTGTTTCCGTGGAAGTTCGATTACTACTCTAACCTTTTTGTCCTGTGAGGTCTGAACGGCCACTTTTGTGGCCATGGTCACAATTATTTGTTACCATAGTAACCGGATGGTTATTAAAAATATATATATTTTACAATTAGTTTGAAGGGTCGCCAAATTGACCTAACTTACTGCCTAGAGAAAGCAATACAGGTCAATATAGTGGCCCATCCGACCTCAGACACCAAACAAACAAATGCTGCACCGAGCTGCTTGTGAAAGCAGTAGTGGGCCACAATTAATTATGGCGCCCACCTGACCAGAGAAGACAAAGCTTCTTCAACCAACATAGAGCTGGTACAGAAATCGTGAGGGCCATATAAGTGGCCCATATCACCGCAAAGGGTACATGCGTGTGCATTGTTGTAAGTGGACAATGGATGATGTTATTGATGGAATTGTCAATAGTGGAATTGTAAATATGAGCGTGTATGAGGGGGATTGTCAAAATGAGCTGATTCAGATACTCAACACTCTATCTCAATTTTAAGTCTAAATATCCGTAGTTGTAATAAGCACTTCGATGAACTTTTAGTAATATTAAAAAGTTACAACAGAAGGTTTTATATATTTGTTTTTACAGAAACATGGATGAATTAAAGTAGCGTGAATGTGAGAATGGATGGGTATGAAATGTATGTTAATAAAATAAGCAAAAATCAGAATGATAGAGTGATTGTGTTTGTTAGTAATTAGAATTATATGTTAGAATTATATAGAATTATATGTGTAGTTTAAGTTTGCATACTACTCACAACTATACAACCATAAGGCGCCACATGTTTGGAATTACAGCTGACGTTTGGCAGTGAGCGGTGAGGATCTCTGCTGGTGGTGTACATTCTGTCAAGTGACCTCAGACTCTTTATCAGCGAGCTGGAATCTTATCTGGAGGATAGGTGCAGGGTTGAGGTGGCCTGGCTGGTTGGCGATTTAAACTGTTGTATATTGCTGGAAACAAGATATGTATTGTCGCAGAAATATTTAGAAATTTTGTATAGGGCTAGTTTTACAAGTTGTACCAGTATCCCAACACATGTAACAGGTTTTACAAAAAGTTGCATTGATCACTTTTTTACTAATGTCATCGACTATAGTTCAATTAAATCCGCTGTGATTAAATCATAAATGACTGACCATTATTTTACTTTTGTTCAATTTCAGTCATGCAAAATTCATAATCAAAGTATATAGAATATTGGAGTTAGTCAGTCATTTTTTGATCCTGGAGTGGCTTCCCATCTCCTCTCTGGTCTGGATTGGGCTGAGGTGGTTGATACGGAAGATGTTGATCTTGGTTGTTCTATTTTTATTGAGAAATTACAAAACATTGTTTCATTGTAAACAAGTCAAATCCTTGTTCAGCTAAAACCTCTCGGGTCAAACCGTAGATGACAGAGGGATTATTTTGCCTCATACGGACCAGGGACAGGATGGGGAGGCGCCTCAAAAATCAACCATTGTATTTGGCCTTAAAAACACATTACAAAAATTGTCGAAATATTTTAACGTGTACATCAAAGACTGGTAAGGAAGTTTACTACGGAAATAAAATTAATGAGTCAAGGAATAACAAAAGTTAATTGTGGAAAGATATCTCGGAAGTCATTGGATAAAAAAAAAAATGTAAATACAGTTTTCCAACTGAACATTTTTTTCACAATGTCAATGTAAAAACTGAGGACAATAAACAAGTGGCAAATACTCTTAATGATTATTATGTGAGTGTAGGTGCCAGCCTGGCTGCTGCCGTCCCTCCTCTTCCTCTTCTCCATATCTTGAATGACAGTGTTAGAAACAGGGGTTTTCCATATTCTCTCAAAGTAGGGAAAGTTATTCCAATTTACAAAAGGGGACCCAAAGATCAATGTGTCAGTTTTTGACCTATCACCTTGGCAAGCATGATCTAAACTACTCAAAAAAATTTTTAGAATACAACTTGAACATTTTTTGGTCCAAAACGAAGTTTTATTCAGTAATCAGTTTGGATTTCGGAATGATACAAATCTAAATGATGACCTTTTTTTGTAGACAAAAAATACCCACTTATCTATAGAACGCAATAAGAAACCTCTTCTGATTTTCATCGATTTAGCCAAAGCATTTGTCACTGTATATAGAAAGCTATTATTACAAAAACTGGACCACATTGGGTTAAGAGGTATGTCACTAAATTGGTTCAGGTCTTATCTAAGTAAGCGGTATCAAATTGTTTCAGTTCATGTCAGTTCTAATAATAAGATTGACTACAGAGTTTTGCAATGAAGTTTGCTTGGTCCCCTACTTTTCTTGTTATACATTAATGATCTTGGAAGAGTAAGACTAACTAATGGGCAGATCTGCCTTTATGCGGACGACACAGCTTTGTTGTTTGAAGGTGACAGCTGAGAGGGGGTGTTCCGTCTGGCGGAGTGAGCCTGCTCACGGTCAAGCATTGTGCTGATCAGAGTCGGCTGATTGTAAATTTGTCAAAGACAAAATGTTTGCCAGTCTCCTTACAGGCCAACCACGATCCTCCCAACATTTAGCTGTGCTTGCATTCACGCCGTGGTCAGCGGTTGTGTTGTCCTGCGAGAGAGTGGAGGTTGTGTCCCATTTTAAATATTTGGGAGTTATATTTGATAATCGCTTGAAGTGGACCTACCATATTGAATATCTAAACAATAAATTAAGGAAATTCATCTTCATTTTTTCATCACTTATTAACGTTCTTGCTCCTGACCTCTTATAGACGTGCTTGCTCTACCATGCATATACTCAGTCTTTGCTGCAGCATGGAATCATCCTGGTGCGGCTGCTACCAGAGTATCCTTTTCCCACTAGAAACTACACAAAAATCTAGTTAACACAGCCCTACACACAAAAAAATTGTTTTTATCCCATAGATTTAATTTTTGATGAATTAAAGTTTTTAATATTCCCCAACTTTACATCCGAACCTTAATTAATTTCTTACATATTTAAAAACAGAAACAGCCTTTTTGAGAAAATTACTCACCCCTATTTAACTCGGACATCTGCAAATATTGGAATAAACCCACCTAAATTGGTTAAAACCATCACCGCAACATCATCACATTACTTTATCAACTATGTTTATTCAAAACCTGATAACCTCAAAATTCTGCACTTTTGCAGTTTTCTCACCTTCAAAAAAAAGTTAACCTTTCGTTATCAACAATTGGTAGGAATGAAGTGAAAATAAATTTCTCCTCGTAGTATAGATGAATATTTGTCCGTATCAGGTGAGTGTGTGTGTGTGTGTGTAAGAGTGTGTGTGGGTGTGTGTGGGGTTTCTGTTTGAATTATACTTCAATCATGGTCATAAATCATAAAGTTTGGGCTTGCTGGTCCATCTTCTCATGCATTGCTCTCATGATCAGCTGTTTTTCATTTATAAGTAGCCTACATAACTTAAGTTTTTTTTCTGTAGTAACCTTTATTTTACTGATACCTTATATATGTCGAAACCTTATATACTTTGATGTATTCCCTGACTGTGGAATTCGTCCTGCACACACAGGCTTCTGCCCATGTGAGGGTCTATATTTCAATTTTTTTCCTAAGACCATTATGTAACTATCTTCTTTTTGAAATAAACAGTTTTATCATTTTCATTTAATCGCTATATATAAATAAAAAAAATCTCAGTTCAATCAGCGTCTTGGTCTCATAAGGTCTCATTCTCAATAAGGACAGAAATAAAAAAAATTGGAATTTTAATCTTTGAAAACTGCATCAAATCAACTTGGGATATTGTAAATGAAAATACATTAAAGACCAGTTCATCCGGTTAAAAAATTTAATGACATTTTAAATGCAAGTTTTATTTTAATTACCTTAAAAATGTTTGGATCATTGGTAGGGCTTTGCACCCTTGGAATTTTGTGTGATTTCAGTAAAGCCTTTGACACAGTAAATCATGTTGTACTATTTCTAAAGCTTGGTATGGTTGTTCATATAAATAACACAACATCCTAAATTTTTAGGGAGCAAACCCATAAACAGTGGAGTCTCCCAGAGTTCAATAATTACTAGCCCTGTTTTATTTTAAATACTGTACATATTAATGATCTCCCTGATTTTTTCAAAAAGTTCTGTTGTAGTTATGTTTGCTCTTTAGGATTTTCCAGGGATGCGGCTAAGCAAGCTATTTCTGATGTCATGTTTCAATTTTCTAACATGAATACAAGGTTTCATTTGAATAAGTAGAGGTTAAACAAAAGCAAGGCCCATTTTAGCTTAGTACCGTCCCAAGGCTGCATTATATCTGCCCCCCTGCCACATGGCACTAGAGATGAGAACTAGGTTACAGTTTGGTTAATTGGTTAAACAATTAAATTAACTTTCTTGTCTATAGATCATTTAGTTTTTAAACAGTGTAATAATTAACGATTTTGTCCGGAACAAAGGCAGGTGAAAATCTTTGTAGAGAAAATTGTTGTTTTGCCAGAAACTAAAAAATATTTTTTTACATTTAAAAGTCCATACCTTTTGAACTATTAGTTTTACAGACATATGGATAATATAATATCATTTGGAACCTTGAAAGGAATAAAACGTGAAATTTTAATCAAAATTGTTATATAATCACTTACCAAATGAATGGCATCTGCCCTTCACGTGTCAATTTTATTAAAATTTCTTACAAGGACTGGTTTCGGTCTTTTAACAGACCATCATCAGCCGATGAAACAGGTATCACATAACACAACAGCGATGATTCTCAATCATCGGTGTTTAGCAAGAGGAAACATTTAAAAAATCTTTTTTTGCACAATCACGACATATATTTACAAATTATGATTTATAAATATAAATTATGCCTGAGTTATTCTGTGCTATGGTGCAAGGTCACTGACTCAGAAAACTTCACACATTGAAACGTTTGCAAGCCTGTGAAAGTTTGATTTCATTTATTTATTATTAATGCGATTGGCTATAATTCTATTACTCTACGTACTGTACCGCTTTGTACTGTATAACATATTTTTTGAGTTTTGATGTTATTAAAGTGTTAGTATTACAACTGAAATTATTTTTTTATTTAATATCCTGATGCTTTATTTCCCTCTCATATCCGGATTGTTTACTATCCGGATCGGCCGTGGCAACATTAGACCAGATATGAGAGAGTTTACTGTACCTAACACACAATATCATGCCTTACCTTCATCCATGCTGTACCATAATTTGTTCTTAGCCATGTAATTAACTTTGATTTTTATGTGACTGGCAGGGTGGGTCAATGGTTACTAGCACCCGCCTTACACTGAAGGTCACCTATTCAATCCTGTGCATAACCTGAGACATAATTAATTTTGTGATAGTCCTATACTAAGCCCAGTTGTCCTTGATCATTGGGCTTGATTTAGGCATTTTTTATTGGGGTTAATGATCCTGGCAAATGATTTAGCTGATTTTTCTCAGTACTAAAGGTACGTCATTAAACTCATAACATTTGTCACACTCACCCATCCCTTCACATTCAACTTAAAACAATAACCACCTTAAAATACCTATGCAATTTGGGTGTTGTCTCACCTACACCAGAGTCCCGGTAATCCAAATGGGTTGTTTCGATTTTCCGGAATTTCACAGACTCTAATGTAAAAGAATATGAATAAGAAAATATACTGATCAGTATTGAATATCTTTCAATGAAACCTAGTGAAAAATGATTTTAGATAGGTTCCCGTTTTCCCTCCACCCTCTCACCTTCATTTACCTTACAATCATCTCACCTCGCAATAGTTGGAGTTGATTTGTACCAGCTTTGCAGAATATAAGTGTTTGTTATTAACACATCAAAACTTGTTAACACACTTGTTGTTCTTAATTATCCTTGTTTTCACCAGGGTTAAAGAGGAGCCTGTGAATAAACTGATGTAGACTTAATCTCAATTAATCATTTTATTTTTAGGTGTGGGTGCTGATATTCTTGATTCTACAAACCAGAATGTGTTTAAGTTTGGAACTCTGGAAGAAGAAGACACATGGTTTGAACTTTCACCAGAACAGAAACTGTATTTTGACAACATGAGATATATCAACCAATACTTGAGGGAAGAATACCATGCTATTCAAGATTTGCTGTGGAAGTCAGGTGAAACCAATTTGTATGGGAGACTGCCCAAAAGGTCAGTTTGTCGATCATCTTTGCTTGTCTATAGAGTGTCGATCATCTTTGCTTATCTGACTTTCCATTTTATTTGATCCGTCCCATTTGGGATCGACTACTGCGAGCCATTGTTGTGAATACAGTGGTCTGCCATAGCGGGCATTCTACTTAACGCTTCTAACATATAGGCTATTTGGCCCCTTTCTTATATTAAGTTTTCGCATATATAATTTCAATATTTTTTCTGTAAATAAGTTTTATTTACACTAACCAAGCCAAGCCAAGGTTGCTAAAGCTGGGGTCGCCGGGAGACAGGGTATAGAATCTAATCTCTTTCGACATCTAGTAGCATCGGTCCTCCTGGCGTGGCTTCACTAACACTCACTCACTCTTTTGGTTTTAACCCATTCCTGTCAGGCAGAAAAGTCGATGCCTGAGGCCCTCCGGTCTGAATGAAAATCGAGCCTTGTTCACTATGGCTTGTCACTGTTAGCGTGAAAGAATTAATAGTAACTTCATGAATTATATATTTTGATTTCTTTGCCCTGTTCCTTGTCCCCATAACTGTGTATACAATCACTTTTAGCTAGAAAAAAAATTATTATTGTACTTTTTCACCAGTTCCAAGCTGTAGACTTAGAAACAAGTAGGTACTGTTGTTTCATCAAATATTATTTTATTTTCAAAAGATTTCTTTATTTCACTTGGCAGATCTACTTCTAGTTACCTGTAGTAATAAATAGTTAATGATAAATCGTTAAATAATATTACTGTATTATCATCAATAAATACAATCGCTGAACTAATTGTGCAAAATAAAAAATAATTTTTAAATAATTAAAAATAATATTTAAATAAATAACTGTCAATACGGGACATTTGACACTAAATAAGATGATAAAAGAGGACGCCAACACCATCTATCGGATGAGAAATGAACTAGAACACCTAACGGCAGAAAAAAGAACAATGTGCGTTGCCTGCTTATATTTCGACATAGTTTTTTTTTTCGCCGTTAGGTCTTAGTTCTTTTCTCATCCGATAAAGAGTGTTGGCTTCCTCCTTAAATCATTGTGTCTAATGTTCCATGTTGACAGTAAATTGTTGTATCGTTCAATGATTGTACTTATTGATGAGAATACAGTAATATTAGGGATGAGCCGATACCAGAATTTCTTGATACCGATACTGATATCAAGATCTTTGGTCATTTGGTCAATATATATTTGACACTATCGTGTATGTCAAAGTTTTAAATGGAAATAAAAATTTTGTCCCGATTCACCAATATAACACTAGAAAAAAAGTTGAGCCTATTCCACATTATAGATTGGAATTATTTAAAAATAAAACTACATATGCAGGCAACCGGTTTTTGCACAAAATTCCAGATGTTATAAGGAGTGAAACTGAACAAAAAAAATTTAGAAAAAAATTAAAAACATATTTATTGGAATTGTCAATTTACAGATTTGAGGAGCTAACGCAATTGGTGGAAAATTAAAGTAAATTGGTAATTAATTAGTGAATCTGTAACAGTATATTGAGTGTAAGGAGATTATCTGTTTGATAATACTGTACATCCTTTGTGGATTAATTTGTATTAATTAAATAATTTGTATTATATATTTGTACTAACCTGTATTATTTTGTCTTGAGAATTTGTTAGGCGCTGGAGACATGTTCCAACCAGTGTATTTTATGTTTTAATTTATGTTTTAATTATAGTCTTAATATATGACACTATTCAATGTATATCTGATTGTACAAAACGAATAAAGAAATCTGAATCTGATATTGAAATATTACATACTTGATTCTAGGCTCGATACCGATATCAGGTGATAAAGAAGAAAAAATATTTAAATTACAAAATTATTTTACTAGCCTGATAAAAATAAATATGAAACATAAATTGAATAAGAAAAAAGAATAGTCTTATAAAAAACTAAAATTTTGGATTGTATTTTAAATTCATATTTTAAAAAACAAGCATCTGAATCCTCTCTGATGTTGTCTGGGACTTATCTCCTCGTGATATTTTTTTGTTGCATAACTTGCAAAAAGCAAAACTAATTTCTTCATTTTATTTTATGAGAAAGTTCCAAACCACTAACTTTTTGTTTAAAATACATTCTTAACGCAAACGATGAAAAAGACTAAACACTTGAGTAACTCACTGATGTAAGATAATACGACGACATCAGCGTAATGTAAAATCAGGATTGCCTTAATAATTTGATTGACTTAAATAAGCAGTTAATAATTATTTTATTTTAATATAAGCAGTTAGAAATGCTGTTTTCAGATAAAATTACTGTGCAGTTGTAATTAAATGATACACAAACCAGAAAAATTATGTTTTCGATCCATTTTCCTGGTTGAGCAATAAGTACAATTTGTCTTAAACTATTTTCGCATAATGGTGTCCAAGTTTCAATAATGGGTATAACTACTGTACTATAGTGATGGGACTAACTGTGACTTTTCAATAACAGTTAAAACCGTGATTGATCAACTGCTGGAACTGTGATTTTATCCTGTGAGTCATGATTCTACACTCTGATTGGTTGCTCTTGCAGTCTGACAGTAATTAAACTGTTATTGTACGACCTATGCTGAACTGTGTTGCAGTTTGTCACGATCTCGTTCTTGTTTTACTTTTCGTTCTTTTACACGTTGGAATGAACAAATAATTGTAGTGTTAAGGATATCAATAAATAAACCGTTCTATCTTTTTGTAACAATATGTTGTAGGTTCTGTATTGATTAATACTGTCTACAACACATTTGGTTGAATTGTAACAGTAAATAAACACATAAAACACCCTTTAATAATAATAATTAGTTGGTTATAGTTGTGGTATATTGTATTTAAGTCGGTTTTTTATCATCGCAATATTAATTCAAGCAATCACGTTTAAGAAAAAACTTAAATATAAAATACTAGTCGAATTGCCATTTTTCACTCAATAAATTATTGACTTTTATCGTACTCAATTGCCTTAAATCAAATTGATCAAATTATTGAGATTTACAAATTGTAACAGCACGGTAACTGATCACAGCGCGGTAGAATGTGTGTGGCAAGTCGGCCAAAGAGTAGGCCCTACTCAATACCACATACGTGAAAGTATATCACCACTTACTGTTTCTTTGGGAACCGTGACCACAGATCTAAATTCATTCACAGTGATTTTCATTTCAACTTTGAGTGACAAAATCGCAGGTCTTGATTTTGGGTTCCACTACTTTTCTAGACGTAGACAGACGACAAATACTGATTACCATTGACTTTTGATGTGTCTTGATTTTTATTTGTTACTTAAATAAGAGTGTTATTAACATAGTATTCTATTGATCAAAGAATTAAAAAAATAAGTGTATTTACAAACCTGATAAATTAAATAACCAATGATGAATGAATATTCATCATAAGAGTATGCCGACTGTTCTATTTGGGTTATTAAGGAAACATACAGATTAATCGTCGACTTGTTGATGATTATTGCCGTATTGAAAGATTAGTCATTATGTAATTAAGGTTGGTTTAATATTTTCTTACAGATAATCTGTATGTTTTGTAGTGTTTTTGAAATGAATCATCTTAAAAAAATATCCTTTTGTGAGCTTTGACTATGTTTCATCGGTATCAAAACCGGTGGCGCAAAGTATCGAGTATCGGCGATACTTTGATACCTCCAAGTATCGCGATACCCGGAATCGAGTATTGGTATCAGCCCATCCCTAAGTAGTATTGATTATTATTTAAAGATTTATTACTAACCATTTATTACTGCAGTTAGCTGGAAGTATATGTGCCAAGTGAAACAAATGGATAGTTTAAAAACAAAATTACTCTTGATGAAGCAACATTACCTACTTTTTTCTAAGCCAACCACTTGGAACTGGTGAAAAATAATAGAAATAATTTTTTTTCTTGTTAAAAGTTATTACATATGCAGTTACTGGATAAAAGTAACAGGGGGTAAGTACAGGGTAAAGAAATCAAAACATATAATTCATGAAGTTACTGTTAAATCATCAAGCTAATAGTGATACACAGTCACAGTAAAAAAGCTTGATTTTAATTCAGACTGGAACGGTTTATTGGATAAGAAAAAAAACTTATGTTTCTATATAGGTACATAGGATCAAATGAGCAAATTTATGCACTGTCATCTGTATTTTATAGCTGTTCCAAAGCTGTACAATCTTATTTCAGAGCATCCGTTCATTCCATCCGTTATTTTATCATCTGTTCGAAAACACATGCATAAAAAGAGTAAACATGTCACATTAGAAAAATTAAATTTGAAAAAGGTTTTTTACTTTGGTTGGATGTATTTTCAAAAGACAGTAGTTGATCATAATATAACATTATATTTTAACATATGGTCAATATAATTAAAAATCTACCAGAAACTTTATTTTACTTTACAAGATGAAGCATATGGTTTTGTAACAACGTGACAAAAGGTACTAAAATTAAATATGACAAAAGATTTAAAGTAAAAAGTATTATCGGTCTTAAATTAGATTAGATTATTGAAA
Organism: Nephotettix cincticeps; assembly: GCA_023375725.1. Lineage (NCBI taxonomy): Eukaryota > Metazoa > Arthropoda > Insecta > Hemiptera > Cicadellidae > Nephotettix > Nephotettix cincticeps. The sequence continues at coordinate 57,518,356 of CM041786.1, read as the reverse complement.
TGGCAACCTACCAAAGTAGATATTTTAAGCCAAGTATGAATGAGAAATGAGTGTAGGATGATTGTGGCGCGATCTTGTAGTCTTGTTACTGACTAAGGCTGACTAATAGGCTAATTAATAGCCCAACAGCCGATGGCTACTAAGGGACCTATAGATTAAGGTGGAATCATGGAAACGTGGCCTCTGAACTACAAATTTGTCTAATTATGAGGATGGTCTTTGTGTATTAACGCAGTAATAGTATTCAATAGTGCAGACGTTAATCCACACAAGAGAACATTACACCCACCGACCATCGCTTACAACTATCCACAACTCATGACCTACAAGTAGCTGGATTACAGGACGTTGCCACCTTTAGGGAGTGGTTAGCAAATATTTTATAAATAATCCCCCTTTGTAAGAGACATCAAATGTGAAACTATTTAAAGATATACTTTACCAAACACAATACGAGTTGATGAGTTGTTATGAGTTATTGTAGTCAATGTTGTAAGAGAAAAAGACAACTGTGAAACTATTAAAAGAAATACTCAAATATTATTAAAGTCAATGATAGTCAATGAGTTAACATTACTAGACATTTAAAGCTACTTTGTTTCTTAAGGTTCTTATGTAATTTATTATAAGGTTTATAACTGCCATATCATTAAAGGTCAGGATTGATGGAAGTTATTCACATGTAGTGTCATTTATAATAAATAAATAAGGGGAAGAGGATATAACCTGATTTTACAACTGGTTTTGTGTTTTTACCATTACTTTAATGTTATTTCCATAACAAGACACAACAACATACATACACACATACAGACATAACGAGACAAGTAAAACGCTTTACTTTCAGGAATGAACCCTGTTCCTGGTGCAATAATCTAATCCAGTCCCTTTCATTGCCAGTTGTCGTCATTACCCAGAAATATCAGTCAATCAATTGTGTCATGTTCATGTTTATTTATTATTATCCGAAACGTTTAGTTTTTAAGGCTTTGTAGTGTAAAATTCATCATCAAAATTCAAGGATCGTCTGTCAATTAGTGTACATAAATAGACAAAACATTCAAAAAATTAAGTTTTAATGTCAAATAGAGCCTACAAAATTTTTGGGAAAGTCATTGTTAGCAGAAAAACTCATCTTGACTGTGGAGCTCCCAGCACTTACTCTAAATTCCCTTAGGTAAATCCAGCCTTCAATACAATAATTAGTGAGTTAAAAACTAGCACTTACTCTAAATTGCCTTAAGTAAATCCAGCCTTCAGTAAAATAACTAGTGGTTTAAAAAAGTAGCTTCTCGTAATTTTCTATCTTTCTTTATTAATTTTTTAGAAAATACAAGCCAGTAACACCACCTGACGCCTGTCGCATACATGGTACCCTGATTCTCAACAAGGTTGCTGGTAACTTCCACATAACTGCTGGGAAGTCACTGTCACTGCCACAGGGTCACATCCACATCTCTGCCTTCATGTCAGATATGGATTACAACTTTACCCATCGAATTCATCGATTCTCCTTTGGAGACGCTAGTCCTGGCATCATACATCCACTTGAAGGCTATGAAAAAGTCACCACCAATAGTGAGTCGATTGACGGAATCTTGTACTGCAATAATGTATTTTAGCTTAAGTTGTACACTGATAGTATCTATCTTTTGACAATATTGTATGTCCCAATCCTAAAAAGCTCACAATTAATATAAATTAAATTTTTAATGGACCTAGCTACCAAGTCAGATTCTTTAGAAACATCAATCTATTATGATGACTTTGAAATATACTCTCAAATGGAAAGTATGTTGTATCTTCCATTTACAGGACTGGATAATCTACTGACTAATAAATTAATAATTTAGTTTTCACGACGATATACATATATGATGGTTTTTACAAAGATATATGTATGTAACAAATGGTAAAATTTAGTTGACTGACTGTTAACTGTGAATTGGGCAATGAAAACAGATATAATTTTTTAAACATGGAGTTACAGTTTTATAAGTCAGTATTAAGAAATCAAGGGAAGGAAGTATTTGTTCCAAAAATATCACATAAACGTAATCAGGATTAAATTTGTTTAGCACTTAAACCGGCAAACGTCTCGATCACGATGCATTTATGCCCACGCTCAACCGGCAATGTCACGATCACGCCGCATTATGTTGCGCATTATAGCAATATATTTCGTGCAACTGGTCATATTTAACCTTTAAAGGAGTAACGACGTTTTAAAACATCATTATTTTAGAGCTGTTAAGGAGTAAGGGTGAAAACTCAAAACACACCTCTAAAGAATAATTTTTTTCACTAAATTACATTGCAACATGGAGTAAGTACAGTTAGAAACGTGTTTTAGGTTCAAAATTTCCTGAAATAAACATTTTAGAACTTTTTCAATCAATTTTTACAGACGTCAATAATATGGTGTGTAGAACGCTTTCACTTTTATTACCCGCTGAACCTTCAATGCTATAAATAACAGGTCTAATAAAACTTCATGCCGCGCCGCCACTTTTTCCGCCGCAACCATCCCGCCTAAGAAACCCTCCGCAGATTACCCATAACCTACCGAATACACCAATACACATGTTCCGCGTATCTACATATCTTTAATTATCGATTTATAGCTTAAGAATCAATCCGTGTCAGGTTATATGTATATATATATATATATATATATATATATATATATATATATACAGTAGAACTTGGATAATTCGAACCCCAAGGGACCAGAAAAAAATTCGAGTTATCCAAAAATTCGAATTAGAAAAGTTTTTGCATGTGGTTGAAATAAACATCATGTTTTAACATTGTATATTAAAAAAGTTAGGTTAAGGAAGATATTATTGATTACAAATCCTAATTTTTGTTAAATGTCGATAATGTGTTTGGAGGGAACCTGAAACTAGCTATTTCAAACTTTTTCGCGGCTATTTATTGTTGCAACGTCAGAGATTTGTAGGTGTTATTTGTACGTGTTAACATGAATGCAGATGAAGTCACAAATGCCAACACGAAACAAAGACGGCGAATATCGGAATAAAACCACCATCAATGATAGACACGCTACTGAACTGCGTCAGCGCCGTGTAGTGAGACTAGAGATGTACGTACAGGTGTACGTGTTATGAGAAGGATTGGCGGGGGGTGGGCGCGTTGATCTAACCAAAAATAGTCAGAGGACAGGAAGCCCGAACGTCGTTTCCTGGAAAATCGCACACAATGACTTGTTCACTTTATAGATTTATGCTGTAAAACCTTTGAACTATCCAAAAAATTATTCAAATTAACCAGGATATTTTAACCAATGTTAAAATATCCTGGTTTCATATAAAATTCTAGGGACCAAGACAAAATTTCGAATTACAGATGTTCGAATTATCCACGTTCCACTGTATATATATATATATGTATATGTATATATATATATATATATATATATAGTGACAAATTTCGTCAAATGAGGTTTTAAAACGTCGCTACTCCTTTTTGCGGAACCATTGAAAGACGTTTTAAAACGTCAATACTATTTTGACGCAAAATATGGTACTCTTTAAAAGATTAAGGTCATACGTAAGGTCATTTGTGGTCATTTCATAAGATCATATTTTCGTATGTTATTATACACTGTTATGTTCAGCATGAGTCAGACTACTATTTGCATATATAATAATACTATTTTCTTATTGTAGAAATTTATATTGGTAGTATTGAAAATATCAATGTTTCTGCTAGCAGAAGAACTACGCATTTTTTTTTTGGCGTCTTATTTATGTGTTATAGCGTGTAATTTTGTAAATATACATTTTTTCAGGTAATAATGTGTATATTCTGAATCAAAATAGAATATGGATTATTGTGAGTGTTTTGGAATCCAAACAGTGTTCAATGACAGACATACTAGGGTGTGAAATTGAAAGTTTTTTAAAATTCAATTTTTCTTTTATTGTTGCCTGAAGAATTTACCTTAAATTGTTGGTAAGCTTCATATTAACATATTAGTATTCCTTGTAATTTACAGAAAAAGATGATACATCATACTTAGTATTATGTTTTTAAAATGTATTTTTACAAATTTTCAAAACAGTCTTGGCAAATCTGCAAATTTGGGGTTGCTGGTTGAGATAAAAATGCTTACCAGTTGTATTGTTAATAAAGACTCATGTAAGAAAACAAAATAAAGAACTCTTGGGCAGTCTGACTAAAAAATTGGATTATTTTCAATTTTCGGGTTTTTATTGATTACTAGCCAAATTACCCGTTCTTCGCAGAGGTAAAAAAGGATGAGAGGTCTACTGATTCATTTAAATTATTGTTAGTTAATTTTCTACAACATTTTTTTTATTTTTTGTCTACAAAATCACAAAATACGAGTGTCTACAACATGACAAAGTTACACCACCTGTCAAATATTGGGAAAGGATAAGGATTGATGTAATAGAGGCAGGCATCGGGAGAAAAATTAAAATCTACTATTGCACTATTAACCCTCGAAAGGTTTTACCGTCGATTAATCGATGCCACACCCGGTCGTCGAAGGTTCACCGTCGATTTATCGACGGTTGGTAAGCGTTTTTACAAAACTTAAAGGTGTGAACACATTTTCGGTTAAAACTACATTTAATATAGTTTCGTTGTTTTCTACAGATCATACGATTTCCGCCGAGGTATGTTTCGTTTTGCTTACTCTATGCCTCAGAGTTCTTTGTTAGTTAAAACATCGGTCTTCATTTGCGCGATTATATCGCTTTGTTTACAATGGTTGCGTTACACGTTCTCGTCGCGTTTGTATGGTGTTCTGATGTTAATTTCACAATTTTAAAATTGATAGCAGTGACTTAAGTGTATAAAACTATATATTTTTTCCTCATTAAATATTGAAAAACTTGGCTGTCTTCAATTTTTCACCGGTATTTATTTGCTGTGTTTTGTGGGGGAACAAACTTTGATAAATATTTTGAAATTTTTTTTTGTCAATTTCAATTGGATACACCCATCAAAACCAAAGTAAAAATAAAACATATTACCATTATCTTATAGATAATTTTATTTAGATTAAAATGGTCTATAATATGTTATAGTTACTATATTTTTACTATTTTATGTGGATTTTTTAGTAAAAGCCTGCAAAAGTGCCAAAAAGAGGTGAACCTCAAGGGATCAAGATAAGACAAGACAATTCTTTATTTAGCATATTTTTTGAGAACAGTTATGAGTCAGAAATTAGATGTAGGTGTGTATACATTCACATGCAGTGTGCATTTACAATATTATTTTAGAAGTACTACAATCTATGGATTCAGGAACTCCCCCTCTGCGTAGAAAGGTCTATCCAGGAGCCACGCTATCAGCTGTTTTTTTAAGCGTTTCGGATCTTATTTCTTCAGGTAATCCGGTAGTTTGTTGAAAAAGAGAGCTCCTTTATAAGTAGGTTTTTGTTCAAAAAGGCTCAGGTGATGTTTCGGAAGAGAGAAGTTGGCTGCATTTCTGCTATTATGTTGATGGAGGTCGCTGTGTCTTGGTTGTGTAGTTGTGATTGTATGGATGATTGTTTGTTGTATATAAAGTGAGACTGCTGTAAGGATTTTGAGTTCTTTGAAAGGTTCCGGGCAACTGTCCCTGTAGCCTAGGTTCGCCAGGCATCTAATAGCTCTTTTTTGCTTGAGAAGCACCCTTTCCAAGTTGTTTTTTTAAGCTCCTCCCCAGGTTTCGATGCCATACCTGAGGTGTGATTCGAAGAGGGCAAAGTAGGCAACTCTGGTTGCATCTGGACTGCATACCTGTTTTATCCTACACATGACGTAGAGGCCAGAGCACAGCTTTTTTCAAAGTTGGTCCACTTGGGGCTTCCAGGTGAGTTTGGAGTCTATTATGACGCCTAGGTACAGTGGAGCCCCGCTAATCCGAAATCCAGTAATCCGAAAATCCGCTTAATCCGAAATCAAAATCAGGAAAAAACAAAAATTTACAAAATCTTAAAAAAAATGCTAAAATTTATTTTTCGAAAATTACATTATGTTTTTTGGTTGAAAAATGTAATAAACAAAATAAAACATTGTCACAGAACAAAAACTAAGTTGGTTTAAAAAAGTCCGTAACATTTTTTTGTCGGAGAGAAGAACACCTCTCTTTTGAAGCGTAACTGCGCCAGCGTCTCAGAAACAAAGTGTCAGCCGGTATTGCGACGGACTGTTGTTCTACGTAGCGTAGTGCAAGATCAAAGGCGGCCACGGCGTCTGAATGGCTAACTCTCTGCTCGCTGTCGTCATCTTCTTCACCTTCACTGTCGTCCTGCACCGTGTTGTTGTCCGGGTCTCTCAAAACCATGTCTACGATTTGCTGATCTGTGAAGATTTCATGATCATTGTCGTCAGCTTGCATCCAGTCGTCGATATCATTTTCATTTGCTTCCTCACAGCCGGGAATATTTTGTATCATCTGCTGAAGCTGTGTAACATTTCGGTCTGGTTGTGGATTTTCATCAAATGTAAGGCTTGGCCAAAGTTTACTCCAGGATTTTTTAATTAGGTTTTCTTTTGTAGCTTCCCATGCATCTGCAACCCAGTAAATAACATCTTTGACATTTATAATTTTGAGTTTATCAATCAAGGAGAGGGTTTCATCTTCATTGTCGAGGATTCGTCTTAGTAGATGTTTTCTGTAAGAAAGTTTTAGATGCTGCAATACATGTTGGTCCATGGGCTGGAGCAAAGGCGTCACGTTTGGTGGTAGGAAAACGGCTTTTATATCTCCATTGACTAATTCGTCTACTGAGGGATGTGAGGAAGCATTGTCTAAGAAAAGTAAAGCACGGATTGGTAGCTCATTTTCAACACAAAATCGAGTGACTTCAGGAACAAAATGGTTGTCAAACCATTCCTTAAAAAGCTTTGAAGTCATCCAAGCATTTTTGGAGTTTTTGTAGACGACAGGCAGGGTTTGTAAGTTTAGGTTTTTGAATGCCCTTGGTTTTGCTGCCTTCCCAATAACCATTAAGGGCAACTTATGATTTCCTGCAGCATTACTGCAGGCTAAAACGGTCAACCTTTCTTTGCTTATTTTCATGCCGGGTGCATTTCTTTCTTCTTGTGCAGCTTGGCTTTTTTTTGGCAATGCCTTAAAGTTAAGGCCTGTCTCGTCAGCATTGTATATTTGCTGTGGTGAAAAGTTTCCAGCAGCGATCAGGTCAGCAAATGTATTTACATATTCAGATGCAGCAGCCACATCTGAAGACAGCCGCTCCCCAGTTATAGCTAACTGACGAATCCCGTGGCGATTCTTGAAACGATTAAGCCAACCTGAGCTGGCCTTGAATGAATCGTCAGCGTTCATTAATTCATTTAATTTCAGGGCTTTTTCTTTGAGCAAGGGTCCACTAATCGGAATACCCTTTTCCCTCTCCTGAGAAAACCAAACATACAGAGCACTGTCAAGCTTATCTAGTGGTGTGGTTTTAGCTGATTTACGAGTTTCAGTAGACTTACTTGTTGTTGCTATGCAAAACTGTTCGATTTTATTTCGGTTTTTCTTCCAATCCGTGATTGTTGAATTTCCCACTCCAAACTCCACTGCCAATTTCGATGCACTTTCCCCTTTATCCAAACGTTTTAACACTTCAAGTTTATCTTGCAGTGTAATCGAAGTATGTTTACGTTTTGAGGCCATTATACACTCACAAAAACTAAAATTGTTTACTGTATAAACCCTAAGATAAACAACGGAGATTGTGTAAAATATCGCTTATTTGAACTGTGTTAACTTTAGTCTGTAATTGTAATAAATAACAGTCAGAATGTTAATGCAACACGACTACTCACTGGACTCAGGCTCAGTAACCAACTTGAAGGCGATGGGCGGGGCTTTTACAACGTAGGTTGTGCTGCTACCTATCGGATTTCTTTGCAACTATGAACTGATGCAGTCACATTGCAGAACATTTCCCTTTGGCATACAAGCTGGTTGTATCTCATACCGTATGATCGTGAAACGGCATTTCGGCGATTAATTTATATAGTTGCACGTTGTATTTCATAACTTATCGTTAAATTAATAACAGTCCGCTTAATCCGAAATATTCGCTAATCCGAAATGGGTCCGGTCCCAATTATTTCGGATTAGCGGGGCTCCACTGTATATAGTGCTGTTTAGGGTGAGTAGTCCAGGTAGTGTTATGGCTGGATTGTTGGATTTGGTTGTAAAAGTGAGTTGTACTGTTTTACTATCATTAAGGACCAGGTCGTTGGAAGAGCAGTATTGTTTTGTTCTGTTGAATTGTGTTATCTTCTAGGATTTCCATTGATCTATCGACAAACGTGAGGACTGTGTCGTCTGCAAACATGACGGTATGTCCAGCTTCCGCTATCCACCCCGGCATGTCATTTGTGAGTGGGAGGAACAGGACTGGCCCCAGTACTGATCCCTGTGGTACTCCTCTTTGTATGTCAGCAGTTCTGGATTGGGCCTTGCATTTTATGTTGTTTTTTATGTAAGTTGTTTCCACAAGTTGTTTTCTGTGGCTGAGGTAGCTGCTGAACCATTTTAATGCTTCCCCTCTCACTCCCAGACTCCTCAGCTTGCGTAGTAGGAGATCTTACATCTTACATCTTACATCCTCTTCCTCGCCGTACTCCTGGAGAGCAGGGATTGGTCCTTGTTTCCCTCTATAGAGGTGTAGTTTAGTGTATGTGTGAGTGTCTGTGTATGTGTGAGTGAGCCTTTTAGTGGTTATCTTCTAGGAATTCTTTTAAACTGTAATAGGGCCTATCTATCAAGTATGTTTTTAGTTTCTTAAAAAATGTTTTGTTGTTGTTAATTGATTTTAAATGGTCTGGCAATTTGTTAAATAGTTTAGAACCCATTATTGTGGGAGTTTTGCTAGTTTTTGAGAGCCTGTGGTAGGGTAAATTTAGGTTTGTTTGATTTCTTAAACTATATTTGTGGCACTCTGATCTTTTGAGAACTGGATTTTGTTTGATTGTTATTATGGTTTCTAAAATATATTGTGAATATACAGTTAGGATTTTATTGTTTTTGAAGTGATCTCTGCAGGATTCCTGAGGATGGATTTTTTCAATAACTCTGATTGATTTCTTCTGCAGAATTAATATTTTTTGAATGGATGTGTCACTTGCTCCTCCCCAAGCTGCTATTCCAAATCTGATGTGCGAAGCAAATAGAGCATGGTAGGCTATCCTTGTAGTTTCTTTATTGGTCAAATTTCTGATTCTTCTTAAGGCAAAAAGGGCTGTAGATAATTTGTTGTGAAGTAAATCTAAATGGCTTTGCCAAGTAAGTTTTTCATCTACAGTAATGCCCAGAAATTTTGTTGAAGATTTAGTTATAATTTCTAGGTTGTTAGGGTTTTGGGCATCGTTTAATTTTGGGTTACATGAAAAGTTGATGTGAACAGTTTTTTCTTTATTTATTTTTAGGTTTACAGATTTACAAAATTGTTCGGCTTGTTGCATTGTGTAGTTGATTTCTTTTTGTCCATCGGACAGACGGTTGACAGGAGATAGGATGGTGGTGTCGTCGGCGAACATAATGCATATCTTGTCTTGCGAAAGAAGTTGTGGAAAAGAGTTGATGTATACAAGGAATAGCAGTGGGCCGAGGACCGATCCCTGAGGGATTCCCTGTAGAGTTGTTTGCAGGGCAGACCTTGCTTTATATTCAGTGTTGTTGTTTGTGTAACCAATTTCTACTACTTGTTGTCGTTGTGTCAGGTAACTTTTTAACCAATTTAAGGCATTTTGAGTTACATTGATTTCTTCCAGTTTCTGAATGAGGATTTCCCTGTTTAGACTGTCAAAGGCCTTTTGTAGATCTAAAAAAATTGCTGAGGAATTCTTTTTATTTTCCCAATGGGAGGTTATGGTGTCGCATATATATATATATATATACATATATATATATATATATACATATATATATATATATATATATATATATATATATATTTCACTGTTTATTTCATCAAGTAGGGCTACTAATATAATTATCTTTAAATAAGTCAACCGAAAACCCTTAGAAAACATTTTAATTATTTCTTCGACATGTTTCGGGAATCATCCCATCTTCAAGAAGTAAAAAACTGTTTAACCTAATTTGATAATCTTAATTTATAAATGTAAATAAATGTCATATGATAATTTAAATTTCACTGTATTCAAATTGGTGGAGTATGTTAGCATGTATTATTTCTTCCTTGTATAATTTTTTCATATATTGGATTGTTTGTTTCAATTTGTGAAGTGTTTAGTATATTATTTTTGTCAATTTGATAGTGAGTATAAATTTGGAATTCTTCTATTGTATCCAATTTTCTTCCTTTTTGTTCGAAATTCAATATAGTCATATTATGTGTCATACTAGTGTAATTGTGGTTTGTGGAAAGAATATGTTCGGCGAATGCTGATTTTTGTGTTGTTTTGTTGTTTGATTTTAGCGCTTGTATATGTTCTTTGAATCTTGTTTGAAAATTTCTACCGGTTTGTCCAATATAATATTTGTTACAGTCATCACATTTAATTTTATATACTCCTGATCTTGTGTATTTATTAGTTTGGTTGTTGTTTCGTGATTTCTTTTGTATTATTTCATATGCATTGTGTCTTGTTCTGTAACTTATAATGAATTTTTGTTTTGTAAAAGTTTTCTGTATGGCTTTGTTTAGTTTTAAATTGTATGGCACGCAAATAAACTCTTTTTCTTCGATTTTCTCTTTTGTCTTCAATTCTCCTCTCTTTTTCTCCCATCTTTTTATCATTTTATCTATCATATTCTTTTTGTATCCATTTTCTTGTGCAATTTGTTTTATTATGTTTATCTCTTTATTGAAATTGTTCTTGTTCATCGGTATAATCATAAGTCTGTTAATCATCGTGTTGAATGTTGAAATCTTATGTTGCCAGGGGTGATGTGAATTATATGGGATGACAAGATCTGTTTGTGTGGGTTTTCTATAAATATTAAAATCATGTTTATTGTTTGTATTTTGTATTGTTAAGTCTAAAAAGTTTATTTTCTGTTTTTGTACTTCCATCGTGAATTTAATAGATTTTGAGATTGAATTTATGTATTCTAATAATTTGCAGTGTGATTCATCCTTGTTGTCATAAAGACATATAATGTCATCAACGTATCTGTACCAATATATAATATTTTTTCTAAATGGGTTAATGTCATTTATTATTTTATTGTTTTCAATTTTGTTCATATATATATTTGCTAATAAACCTGAGAGAGGCGATCCCATTGCCAAGCCATCCTGTTGTTGATATATACAATCTTTATACTCAAAGTAGTTTTGATTCAAACATGCTTTTGTCAGTGTTATCAGATCTTTTTTCTCATTTGTATTGAGTGTGTCTAAATTATCTAAATTGTCCTGCAATATTTGTATGGTGTCTTCTGCTGGTATATTAGTATACATGTTGTTTACATCAAATGATAAGAATATAGAGTTTTCCGGTATTGTTAAATCTTTTATATTTTGAACTAGTTGGTATGTATTTGAAATGCTATGATTAGTGTCAGTATTTGTTATTTGATTTAGTCTGTAATTTAAAAACTTACATACATTATATGCTGGAGCATTACGATAATTTACAACAGGTCTGATTGGTATTCCTACTTTATGCACTTTTGGTTGGCCTCTAAATTTTGGGATGGATGGATTGATCATTTTTAATTTAATTTTTTCTGCATTGGAGATTGATTTACATCTAGTTATAATTTTATTTATATCCCTACTATATTCTTGGGTTGGATCTTTTGAAATACTTGCAAATTTGTTGTTATTGATGAAATTTTCCACTTTTTCATGGTAATCTTTATTATTAATTATAACAGTAGTGTTTCCTTTATCAGCTTTTGTTAGAATTGCATCATTCATTTTTAATTTTTCTGAAATAGATTCAATTATCTTCATATCCTCTCTAGAATTTTTAATAATCTTCTTTGTATTTTTAAAATTTTGTTTATTTAGTTCATGGATGAAATTATATCGTAAAGGATCTTGAGTTTCTTTCTTTTTAATTTTGATTGAGGCTTCTACTTCGATCAAATCTTCTTCAGTTATTTTTGTTTTGTGATCCAAATTTATGTTATACTTCAACGCTTTTGATAGCATCTCATTTTCTAAATTATTGAATTCTATATTAGTTAGGTTTTTAACTTTGTCAAATGATTTGAATCCTTCTTCTAATTTATTGATATTATTTAGTTTGTTGTCTTCATATCTCATTTGTTTTTCAGATAGGTTTTCAAGTTTTATCCTATGTGTCGTTTTCTTCTTTTTCAAAATAGGTTCCATCCATTCCTTTATATACTTGGAGAATTTATCAATTGAATCTTGATGATATTCTTTGTCTATTTGGGTTTCAACAATTTTCTTTTTCTCATTTAATAAATGTAACTTTGAGTAGAGAAAATTAATTTCTTCTTTAACCCATATTACTTTTGCAGTTTCAATAGTTCTTTTAGCTGCTCTTGATTGTGCTTTTGTTGATATTTGCACATAATCATTTGAATACAGTGAAATTTAAATTATCATATGACATTTATTTACATTTATAAATTAAGATTATCAAATTAGGTTAAACATTTTTGTACTTCTTGAAGATGGGATGATTCCCGAAACATGTCGAAGAAATAATTAAAATGTTTTCTAAGGGTATTCGGTTGACTTATTTAAAGATAAATAAATATATATATATATATGTGTCTGTGAACACGATAACTCTCGTAAAAATGGTCCGATCGAGATCAAATTTGGTAGAGACGTGTATTCCTACAAATGCTCGGACGAGTTCGTAAGCCAGACATATCGGTCAATGGTAACGGGTAGTTTGGGGGGGTTTTGTACCCCAAAATGGGGTTTTTTGCGTTTTTCACATGTAATTTTTAAAAATGTATACTTTTATATTTCACCATTAGAATCAGCTTAAAAAACTACACAATTAAGTTCCTTAAAGTTTTTCTCTATCTCCAACGGTTACCGAGATATTAAAAAATCTAAACACAGTACGTTGTATTGTGTGGCTCTAATGTTAATCTTAAGGAGGATAGGGAAAAATTAATATTTCCCATATTAATCAGTATTTTTGGATAAAACTTGATATTTAGCTTCATGTAGTTGAGATATATCCATTTATGCTTAAAAATCATAGTTTATGTGTTTATCATATCAGCAAACCTGCATACTCTCTTCCCATATTAATCATATAGGGAATAGGCAAAGTCCTTTATTTATGGACAGATGTTGATGAAAGTTGATATAAATGTTAAAAAAATTAATTGTTTATACTAGAAACACCTACTTTCAGCGTTCCTCACAGCAGCAAACCTGCATACTCTTTCCCATGTTAATCTATGGACAGTAGGCAAATAATACTCATATTTATTGACAGATAATGATCAAACTAGTCATATATTATTATTATGTTATTGATTTGGAAATTCACTGAGTACGCAGGTCTGCTGCGACGGGGGTATTTTAAATTTAGGGTAGACTATAGCTACTTTCATATTAACGGGTACAGTGGCTTGTTGAATTGAGGTATTTATTATATTGACTAGGGGAGGTATAATTTCTTCCTGGCAGTACTTAAGGATCTTATTAGGGATACCATCAATTCCTTCAGAAGTCTTTGGTGGCATTTCCTTAAAGATCTTTTTTAAGTCTGATGTGGTTATAGGAGAAAAGTTTTGTAGTTCTATGTTGATTGTTCTGTTCAATTCTTTCAACAATACTTCCATCTTCTTCTGACAAATCAAAGTCTGGATCTATGTCAGAGTCATCTACAACTTCAAATAAATCTTCTTCGATTTCTTCGTCCAATAAAATACTGGCATCACCTCCACCTTTACTGCTTGGAGCCATTGTTCAAATCAAAACACAACTAAACTTATAATAATAATGAAAATGAATATCGTAATAATATAAATAATAAAAATATTAAACCAAAATAGCTTTGTCTTGTACACACAGACGACAGATCGTACACAAACCAATAACAATTACGAAATGTTGCAAAATTCAAAGACCACTAAGTATTTTGAATTAACCAATCAAAGTATATATATTTAGTTTCTACATATCACCAAATACTATGATATCAAAATCAAACATTTAAATTAAGTTTATCATGACGTATGATCGCTTTAAAACAGTTATCGAACTCAGTTTGCCGTCGGACCAGAACGGCAAAAACAAGATGTCGGACTGAGTTGTCATCGGACCGAAAAAGGTTAATGAATTTATTACCAAAAGCTTTGTGTGTTACAGATATGGTGCTTTACCAGTATTTCATAGAAGTTGTCCCCACAGATGTGTCTACATTTCTTTCCAGGACTTACACGTATCAGTATTCTGTTCAGGATAATGAAAGACTTATTGATCATCACAGTGGTGAGATGAGTTTAATATTTATCCTTGTATTTTCTAAATTATTTTGAGGGCTTTTGATATTAGTTATAGTAGCATTTTATAGAATAGAGAAAGATAAGTTGTCTATAAACTATTGTTTTACTTAAAAAAGTATGGTTTAAAATTAAGTTTACAGTTAAGGTTAAAAAAAACCTCAAGGGGTTTTCCTACCTCCGCAGTATGTTGGGCAGTGTGCTCCGTAATTAGGTTTATTAAGTATGTACCAACTCCTGTTTACATTAAGATCAAATGAGACCATCTTCCTACCTCCGCAGTGTGTGACTAGCCACTATCTGGTTTGTGTGCTTTGTGCTCTGTGATGGAGATCACTGTGCACCATGCTGTGCAACTCAACTCGGACAGGGCTTCGCAACTAACTCATTGGACCGCCCATGTGTTTATTTATTTTTATGGCTTTTCCTAGGGTTGGAATTTAAAGTCTTAACGAGCTACACAAAGAAGAAGTATCTGGCAAAGATGACTCACTCAATGTGTATTATGATGCAGACTATGCTAATAACTAAGATACTATAAAGAGAAACCTACTACAGGCTATAAATTGAAAGCCCCATTTTGGGGTACAAAACTCCCCCAAAAATATAGTTAATGCAGTCCGATTGCATTTCCCAACGAACTCATCCAAGATATTAGAGAAAGGAATTATTCTAATGAAATTTCATAATAATCAGACAAAAATTGTGGCTCTTATGATGATGACACATATATGTATATGCTTATGTACTTAAGTACACAGTATAACTTCTCTAATCCGTCACCTTCGGGACCAGGACCATGGTCGGAACCGAAAAAAGGTTGAATTAACCGAAAGATATTTATAGGAAATAAAATACAAAAGATGTTTTTCACAGAGTTAACCATCATATTAACTGAAAAATGTCTACAAACACTATAATATGTATTAGTTCTTACAGGAAAAAGGACAAAATATTATGTTCTGCAAATTTGTTGGTTTTGCAAAAACCGGAATGACGAAATAGGCCAAATATCGTTAATTTGACAACATTTTACATCTTATTGCTCAAATCATGCAAATTTGTGAATGGAATAACGAAAAATAGTTTGTTATGTCAAAATATTAAATGAAGGATAGACAGTTAAAATGAAGTGGTGTATTACTTTTTCTATGAATGCCGTTGCAAAATAAGTTATTATGATTTTTTATGTTTTATGAGGAATAAACCCCAATCACAACACAATAAACCCCAATCTAATACTCGGCTTAACTATCAATAACGATCTACCTTTGTATTTTAAAATACATTATCTTGTTGAACTTTATCGGTTACTGGATTACATACGGGTAGTTGACGAATAGAATGTTCAACCCATGTCCTGGGATTGACCAATGACGTTCTTGCATTCCAATAGGTTGTGTATTGTGCAATTTTGTCATTGCTTCAACAATTTGGTTCGATTAAAGAAGTTTCGTGTCGGCGAGATAAACTCAAACGGAAAGTTGTTTTAACTTTTTAGTTTGCTCAGAAAAATGCATTGGTTTTAGGATATTGTACATATCAATTTTCTATTTTGGTATTTGAAAAAATACCTGTAAATGTTCAACAACCAATAATTTCACTTGCATTGGGTCTGTTGAAGTAACAAATACAAAATTTTTTGTCTTTTAATAAACTACAACATTTGTCCCTAAAGGTTTTTTTGATTAAGTGCATATTTTTCAAGTTATTTGCTTATACGACATATTTTCAATGCCATTAGAAGGATGATGTCCTCGCGTCTGTAAAGCAATGGCTATGTCAACATCTTCTTCATCTTGTCAGCGAAGCACACTTCCAGGTCTGAGTGGTTACTGGATGTCAGTTGGTGTATATCGTGCATCGCAGTTTAAACAATTTAGGTTGGAAAACAGTTAATTGCGTTGTATTGAAATGCCATTGTTGGTAATTGTTGCGGCGATTCAGTCAACTTAACTATGCACAACATACTGCGGAGGTAGGAAAACACCCCTTTAGATGCAGTCAGTCGGTGACAGTGCTACAGGAAATTTGTTTTCCCGCATTGAAGAAATTGTTGATAAAACTGTCAGATTTTTTAGTGGGATGAAGAAATAAAATCTATATTAAGAAATGTTGAAAAAAATTCCAATTAACATGAATAGACATATAATAATTATATTTATAAATTTTTAAGTAATTCTTATTATCAACACTGCCGGTTGATTTACAGTTACATCGGTAAATCTTTATCTAAAGATTAAAATATTAAGAGTATTGATCACTAAACCACTACTTTTCCTCATCCATTGATAATTGTTAATCATCACTTTTCCAGGGTCACATGGTATTCCTGGGATTTTTTTCAAGTACGATACAAGTGCCCTCAAGGTTCTGGTGACAGAGGAGAGGGAACCCTTGGACCAGTTCCTTGTTAGGCTCTGCGCAACGGTGGGCGGTATATTTATCACAGCTGGTGAGTTTTTCTAGTGAAATATTGAAGTACTTTGGACTACAAAAAATTAATGTATAAAAAATATATATTTATAAATTTATTTAAGATACTCTCACCAAAGATTGTTAGTAAATACAAACCTCTACTGCAACCCTATACTGCAGTTGATTCTTAATTATTGGTATTAACAAATCAAGCTTTATTTACACAGGAGTAGATGCCAAATTATAAATAGTATAGCCAATGAGGTAAAAATGGAATGGACTCTTGAGCTTTGAGGACCGATGTGTCAGGAACTAAGCAACACTGAAGTCAGACATTCTATGTTGCTCAAGTCCTTCTTATTTACACCTGAGTAACTTTGCTGTACCCATACTCATATTAAACCTGTAAGCAATTTATTTTTGTTTATAATAGCAATCTGTAGCTGGATGAGTGGGATGTTTTAAAAGTCATTTTGTTAGTAGAAGATTATGAGAGATAAGTAATTTAAATTACTTAAAACTTATTTTTTTACAGGTTTCATCAATAGTATAGTGCAGCATATTGTGAAACTGTGGAACAGACTAATGAACCCAAATGTAAAGTATACAAGCATAAGGCCAACTGATGTGACTCCACCCTTTCCTCCACCAGTTGTACCTACTCCTCTCATCACAGCCTCTTCTCAGGATGAGGTTTCTGCTACGATCATTCCTGCGGATTTATGAGAATTGTGCTTTAGTACCAACAAACTAGTTCTAGTAACTAGTTCTGAAAACCATATTTGCGTTTGTTGGAAGACAGTGTATTTTGTGTAAAATAATATAGGAAATTTAGTTAAAGCAGGGGACTTTTCTCTGAAAAGAGGTCTGAGTTTTTAAGCTTTTCTTGTAATATTACTTCTCTTTATAATTGGTTTCTTATAGAAATGTATCTAACCCCAATGTATTTAAATCCCAATGTATCAATGTAATCGACCCTTAAAGCGCAACTAAAAATCACAGTCCCTGCTCATTCAGAGTAAAAAAATCAAAATATTATTTTCCCAATTTTATTTTTTGTTTAGGTAGCTGGAATAAAGTATAAAACAGAAATTTGATTCATTTTTTTTATTTTTTACTGAAGATTTTAAAACTATTTTAGGTATTAACCCTTAAAGAGCTACTGAAAATTATGGTCCTAGCTCATTTAATGTAAAAAAAATCAAAATATTATTTTCCCAACGTTCTTTTTGGATATAGTAGAATACTTGATTAAAGTAGAATACAGAAATTCACCTCATTTTTATTTATTGAAGATTTTAAGACAATTTTTAGGTATTAAAAACAGTATTTTATTCCACTTGATGAGCCATTTCAGTTAATAATAATTAGTTATTAAATCCTATACATTAAAAACATTCACATAATATACACTATTAACTGCTAAAACACAATGAAAATAAACACACATCGACAAAAATGTTAGCAACAAAAAAGGTTAGCGAAAAAGAAAACAGCTGGCCGAAGTGACTCGCGTGCTTTCTCGTTAAAAGCAGTACGGGAGCGCACTAATACGGGCCAAAGTCACCTAGCAACTAATTTCAGTCACTAAATATTTTGACAAAGCCATTTTGGTTTTGTGAGTGCATAGAGGCTAAAGCAACATAATCATGCGCTCTATCGGTTGTTTCACGAAGCATTATGAATGTGGAAAAATGATTGATTGCAAGTAAACTCGTTTACCGCGCCGTGCGACCGTACTGTGCTGTGAGAAAAGTCGTCAGCCACCTGGTAAGAGTTAATTTAATCTTGACACTAGGGGTGTGCGAGCCTGGAATTTTAAGTTCGAGCCAAGCTTTTTAAAAAATTCCCGAGCTCTAGCTTTTTCGAGCCGAGCTTTTTCAAACCTTCACCTGATCTGAATAGGGTGTGCGATGAAGCAAAAATTGTTTGATTTGATACAACGATGGGATTCAAAGAATTCTGATTCAAATCAACACAACACCACAAAATTTTTTGTTAAACCAAAATCATATAACTGAAGATAATAAAACCTTGAACCTTAAAGATAAAAATATATTAGACTATTTACCAAATTGTATAGTTTCTTAATTTAGTTTGATAATTTTTAGTTTGATAACTTAAAAGTTCCAAATTTTTTTTAAATGAATTTTATCTTTGTATATTATATCAACAAAGCAAAATTTTTGCTAACAAAAATTAGACATGCTTGCTACAATAGTAAAATAGAAATACTTTTTGATAACTCGGAATTTTTATAGGTAGCTTGATAAAACTTAAAAAGTACCCAAAAATTATTTAAAAAAAATCATGTATGACTGCAAATAGTAAAAATATATCATATATCTATTATAAACCAACTAAATAACAAACTAACTGTTTTAACTACAGTAGAACCTCGATTATCCGGGGTAATCAGCGGGAGAGGGGGCACGGATAACTGAAAACACGGTTAATCCGAATGAAGAAAATAATTCAAAGTATTCACGTAAAAACTGCCATAGTTTATTATTAATACATCATTAGTCGTCAGCACGCTTTAAACAGATCTTCATCACTGATAACTTCGAATGAGGGCATTTTGTTATCGCATACAAACCATTATCTGACTTTTTACAAGGATTATAAACAACTTAATTTAATTAAAAATATTACAATATACAGAAAAACAAACAGTTAAATTGAAACAATATATTTAATGAAATTAATTGAAAAACTAGTTCAAAACTGTAACTCATTGACAGAATAATCAAAACTGGCAACTAAAAAATCAAGTCAGCTGAGCTGTTGTTCAAACAAAACACGGCTGAGGCGAGGGGTGATGACTCATCGACTTCTGGCAGTCTCCTTCCTTATCTCTCTTCCTTTGACCGTCTTCTCTCTCCCCGCTCACACACATGCGCAGTATCTATTGCGCAATCTAGTGCATGTGTTGTCATGGCCACGGGCCAATCAGATACTGAGTTGTGTTGTGAACAGCCGTGGAATGAAGAAATATTGATAGTCTAGCGCTTGCTTATTTCGTCAGAATGTTGATTGATATTTTATTTTTCATTCAAGTTCGTGTTTATCTACTCTATAGTTAATACCCAGAATATTTTCAGTAAAATTATTATAATAATGTTCCGTTTGTTTCAAAACTAATTTTACGTTAGTATAGAGTATTACTATCATGTATTTGAGATTAAAAAAGTTTTCATGAGAAAATTGACGATGAAAAACTTCTTTTAAAATAATAATTTTTTGCCACTTTTGGACCCCGGTTAACCCGCCGCCCGGTTGATCCACCCCCGGATAATCGAGATTCTACTATATTGTATAACAAAAAATATATCACTATATTTTAAATGTTGATCAAATCTTAAACCTCTTGTGTTTAGGTTTAAAAAAAATCTATATAAATAAAATTTATTTTTGAGTTTCGTCTGTATATTGCTCAGAATTATTCATTTTTTAGTTATTTTTAAAACCGCCCGCCGCCCCTTGAAAAGTAAATAACGAGCATTTAAAAACCCACTTTTACGCGATATTACTCGCATTTAGATTCAGTTTTCAATGAATATCCTACTGGTAATAATAATCAGCTGTCTTTGTTGTTTAAAAATTTAATAGAAATGAAAACAAACAGCTCTCAAATCAATATTAGTCAATTTATATTGGTCATTGATTTTAAATTATTAGGTAGATTTCAAGTAGTCCTTAGTGCTCTAATAATGTTTGTATTCAGTAAATCTTTATATCTTTAGACCACCTTATAAATATTATTTTGAATCTGATTCCACTTTGGCTGTGAGTATAGTTTGTATTTATATAAATAAAAAATGAATACAAAATACCTATTGTTAGTTTATTGCTTCTCTAATTCAAAAACTAAATAAATAATTTAAGTGTATTACTTGTTCTTAATTTATTGTGTGAAAAATGTTATGTTTGACATTTGATATTTAAAATTAATTTATCTACGCTAATATAGGTTTATTTAAGCATGTAATTTGCTTTTAATCATGAAATTCCTTACATTTCTTAATATATTAATTTCTAATAAAACTCCCTTAAGCTAGTTAGTTGAGTACATTTCAAAAAGTCAAAATTCAAAATTAACTTTATTCATGCATCTGTTCAATTTTATAATATCAACTAGCTGACCCTGCAAACTTTGTAACGCCCTACAGTAAATAGGTGTTAACTTTAAAATTGACCATGTTACGAAGTCAAATAGCATTACGGCTTTGTTGTGAAGGATTTAGATATTCTGGGCCGCGGTATAGTTATGAGCCGTTTCACAAGTTAGGAATGGTGTAACTAACACGACTTTCATTATTCAGATAGATAATAAAAATAGATCAATCAATATACTATGGTAACCTTGAAGGTATACAAGATACTATGGCATTTATTAATATATGACACAATTAATTAGACACAAAATTAAAAATAGGAACATAAACCCCTTAAACTGTGAGGTAATAGCATGACAAGTAAAATTTTTAATTTTGTACTGTATTTATTTACTTGATAGATTTAAATTGATGATTGATAGAGAAGACATTGAATAGCAATACACATTGCTAATGGAAAGTAAACCAACAGCTGTAGCTTTAGGAATCAAATGTTTTGATTTTAGATTTTGTTTAACATAAGCTTTATTTACAATTTGTTTTGTTGGAAAAACAATAAGTAAATCTGATGTAGATTTATAAACACATGAGTTAGAAATCGTTCATTAGAGTAAACTGCACTAAAGTAGTCCAATGAGCTGGTTCCCTCCTCACCCCCTCTTTCCCAGCAGTGTTACCATTTTACCATTTTCCATTTAGCCTATCAGCTGACGTAACCATATGCTATAATAAAATAGGGCAATTTGACAACACCGCACTGACTCTCGTCGGACTACTTTTGTGCGGTTTACTCTAACAATTCTAAGACAAAGCTAAACAGGAAACATAATAACTATTTTTGGGAACGAGAAGTTAAGTCCAGGAAGTTGTGACGTTTTAGTCTGTAGGTGTTATTGCTGTTGTCCAAAATGTTGAGTGCCAGATGATTTGGGTGTTGATCTAATTTTGAAAGGTATTTTCCACTAAAACGTTCATTTCATTCAGGACAAGGGGGAGGTATCTGTATGGAGAGTCGCGTTACTGACAAACCTGGGTGCTTGAAGAATAGATCGGATAACTTTAAACTGGAATCGTATAATTTGAATGTTAGAGTTTGCGGAGGTTCCCCACAGAATGCGGTATTGGTGTTCTAGGCTGTTTAAAAGTTCCTAGTAGCTTTCCACAATGAGTAGTTGGTTGATTCAGTAGGAGAAAGTTTTTCTGTAAACTCCCCGAACCATTTATTTTGTAGTGTTTTAACATTCCGGTAATTCGGCTGCCATGATGCTCTGTTGAGGTTTTCTTATCCAAGAGACTTCAAGTGTTTTGCCAAATTCTCCTGAATAACCTCTTTTCTGCTTTATAAAAATTAGATAATTTATGCTTTGGCAGTTTTTAATTGTCGGAGTTGCAAGCCAGGCCAAACGTTGAACCAATTGGGTGAGTGGTTCAACAGAACTATCAACATCATCAGGAATTTAAGAGGAATCTTGAGGTCAATATTTTCAGATATGACATTTCAAAATTAGTCCCAATCAGTAAATTTATTGCACAAAGTAGGAGTGTTATCTTGTAAGATTATGGAGATTCCTACATTTAGAATAAAAGGGGAATGATCAGATGAGAGGTCGAGATTTGAATCAATTTGTAGCAGTGGTGTAGTGCTAAAAAAAGCTGTGCTGGAGCGGTCCTTCCCAGGAAGGCCATTATTCTTTGGGGGGGTAATGGGTAGTAATTCTGGTAGTACTCGTTCGGTGGTACAAAATCCAGTCTACACTAATTTTGCCCGTCCAAATCATTTATTGACTAGGCTACATCAAAACAGCTATTTTTTATGATTAATGATTTATGATTAGGAGGAACACAGTTTAGGTTTTATGTGCCACCATATCGTCTCAAGTCTAGGTCACAGACGCTCCGTCAGGCTATCAATCTATTATAATAAATAAACTCGACCGGACGACGGAGTACTTTATGGCATATAGTGTTTAGAAATAAATTTAGTTTTTGTTATGTTCAAATATATTGAGAAAGGTATAAGATTGCTTTACATAGCATTATAAGGTATGCCAGAAACAAATACAAGTTGATGTGTTATGAATTTGATCTAGGATCTATTAGATTCAAGTATCAAACAACTGTGGGATGATTCGGTTGAAATTAAACATATCTTGCCTCTTGTTCCACCAAGTTGTAATTTGAGCCAAAATGAACTTGATCTAGGATCTGCTGGATTCAATATTTAAATTGCTAATACAACAAAAAAATCTTTTAAATAAGACGAAATTATTAAAAACTATTTTTAATGTATGAATTCAAATAACTAAATATAAATAATAACATTAAAAAGTTACATAGTGACATTGGTTTTTGTAAAGTATTGAAATTTGTGACTTTATGATTCATTTAGTAATTTAAATATGTGCTTGGTGTGCATTGTCACAAACATAGAAGAGTCAAAAAATGAAGAACCTGACTACATAAACCATTGTTGTATAGGTGTAAACATATAGAGTACAAGTGAGTGTAGATGACTATCCTTGGGTGTATGTGCATGTAGATACTTTTTCTAAGAGAGCTAAGATTAAACACAATCCTTCTAGATGGTGTCAAGAAAATTCAATCTAATAATGTTAAAAGAATTTATCAATCCCTAATGAAAGGATCACTATTACATCTAGTGGGAGATGGAGAATATAAACATGTGGTACACAATTGTACAGGTGCAGACGATTAAACAGAAAGGAGAGTTGTATGTTAAGTGGTATGGATTAATGCTAGTGATGTATTGAGATAGATGGACACTATAGCAAAAAATAATAATCATACCAGGTGTTCATGCTGGTGTGAGTCTTGCAGTGGTGTTATGAGCGGCAGCGCGCGTTACGTGGTACAGTGCATTTAAGAATAGAAAATCTTAGATATCTCGGAAACTAAGAATCTTTTGATATCAACACTTCCTAATTATGTCCGATCTCGCCAAGGCGCATAGATTGGCACATTTTTTCTGAAAAATAGTAACCCAAAATTATTTTGCAAAAAAACCTGGCTGTTTTATAACAGTGAGACTTGGTGCATGAAGGCCCTCGGTTATGAGGATAGTGAACGAACGATATACAACGGACATGGGCTTTAGAGATATATGCTACCATGTAATTTTCAAGTTAGAAAATTGCCGATATCTTGGAAACTAAGAATCTTTTGATATTAACACTTCCTAATTATGTCTGATCTCACCAAGGCGCATCGATTGGCACACTTTTTTCCGAAAAATAGTAAGCCAAAATTATATTGCAATAAAACTGGCCGTTTTATAACAGTGGGACTTGGCGCATGGCAGGCCTAGGTCTTGTGCATGTGGTTTTATTTTTCATAAAATGATGTTTTATAATATCAGGCAGTAGATTGGATATGAATAAGGGCCATTTTGAACTGTCCAAAAATCAGATGGCATCGTTTAAAAATTAAGCATATAAAAAATCTTTGATTATAGCTCAGGAGTAATACTGTACTTGAACAACACGTTTGATTAAAATCAGGTTTTAAAATAAATATTTCCATTTTTCCACCTTATTTCACGTAGTAACTAAAATATCAACTTTCGAGTCTGAAAAATCAGATTACTTGACCCCGAAAACATATATTTAGACTATATGGTTTATAAGGGTTTCCATTACAATTAATTTGTTATTACATAATACCATCAAAAACTTGTAATTTCTAATTGAAGAAAACGTTTTCGCACGACAAAAGTCACCTAGACATTTTTGTTACCTACTGGTGTAACACTGTAAACTATTGTAATCAAACATATTATTAGACTTTATGGTTTATTAGGTTTGTAATCAAAGGTTGTACGGCGGTGAGGATCAGAGATGGAGGTGGCCGAGAGCCTTGGGATTTAAAAAAATGCTATTGGGATCCGACCCCATGACAGGCTCTGCCATGATAATACTAATATAAATTTATTAAAAACAATGAAATCTATTATATTATGGAAGAAGTCTTTATTATATAATGACATGATGCAAAGTACATGTATTGACCGTTGTCCGATAAATGCAGCTTTTGCACAAAGGTATTTGAAACGAATAAAAGTATCTTGTAGGTCATTAGTGGAATATTAGATCATCCACTTAACCTCTGCCAAATTAAGAGCATAGGTGAAATAACCGTTTTTCTCATGGCAATACAAAATTAGTTGAGCTGATGATATTAATAAAAGGATCTCGTTAATCACATCCCACTGAATGGACTAACATGTAGATCCAAAAAATAACAAACTTTAACAAACTCCTTTGTTAAAATTACAAAGGAGGAGGAAAACACTGGCGTTTTACTCATTCGTGATCATACAGTAATTACCACGTCTTTCCATTTCTAAGGTAAAGGAAATCATCGTATCTTTTAGGAAACACTCGCTTTAGGTTGGTATCACTTCAGGATAGCCAAACAGTACGATAGTTGATGCTTTGTCATTGGCCGGAAGGCGTGGAAGATGGCGGTCTTTCCGGGTAAGAACTGCTTGAGTTCCACCCTGTACCAGTTTCGCCCTGAACCAATTCCGCGCTCCCTTTCAGGAATATACATGTGTGGAAAGGTTAAGATACTGAGATTTTTAAAGATGGGTTTGTAAGATGCTCCATATGAAAAATTACTAAGTATTCTAAAATAATCTGTTTTTGAATTATGAACACCTTTTTACTATTTGAAACATTGCCCTCAATGTAATGCCTATGAAAGCAAAATAAACTGTTAAATATGATTTAATACATCTGAATACAAAACCCATCATTAATATAAACCTATGAAGTAAATATGTGTTGTAAAAAACGAACAGCTTTATACGCCACGTTAATAGTTTATAAAATAAATTTTCTGTACCCATATTTCCACTCCTTACGTAAAATATTCTTAAAACTTTATAAATGAACAAGTGTTGAATTGGTACAAATTTTAGTTGCTGAAATAATGGAAATGAACTTTTTTTATTTCAGTTTGATATGAGTCTAAAAAAATGGTTTAAAAAGTATGTTTCAGAAAAAATAAAATGCATAGTGCATTGGTACAAGAGTGTCCATTTAATAACTTAGATATATATTGGTGTAACTACTCGTATATTTCACAGTGTGGAATATCAAACACACTATTTATACTTATAAGTTATAATTTACTTGAGACTGACCACCAAGTGATTGATCAAATAAAGCTTACAAAAATTTGTCCTCAGAAGAATTGAAATTAAAACTCCAAGTTAAAAATAAGTTTAAAGATATGATGGATGATGTTATCTAGTTTGTATAAATTTTGGTTACAAGCTAGATATTGGAATAAAATAAATTACACCGACAAATTCCTATGTATGAAGATATTGCAATTACAAAAATTGAAATAATAATCACTAAACAATTATTAGGGCCTGATGCTGATGATGACTGTGATTCATAATCCCTTGAAAACAATCTACCATACACACTGGCTGTTACTAGTTTTGATATTGGAGTAATAGTTTCAAACAACCTCTTAATTGTTCCATTCACATGAGTTTGACTCTCAATAAAAGTAAAACTTTCGGATGGTAATAGTGAGCCAAAATTACTCCCCTCCCCTGTTAGTAGTACATTAGGTCCAACAAATGAACGTTTATTTGAAAAATTTCCACTAATTTTAATTGAGTTAAACATGAA
Source organism: Nephotettix cincticeps (assembly GCA_023375725.1). Taxonomy (NCBI): domain Eukaryota; kingdom Metazoa; phylum Arthropoda; class Insecta; order Hemiptera; family Cicadellidae; genus Nephotettix; species Nephotettix cincticeps. The sequence continues at coordinate 57,491,730 of CM041786.1, read as the reverse complement.
AGCTGTTTGGAAAAACCCATACATCATATTGGGGCGAGCTGATGTGTCATCTGATCTCAACCCACAAGAGGATAATTTTGAATCTATGCATGAAATTACTGCACAAGTTTGTAAACCTCCATATGCAATCTTGTCATAATCTCGAACTCCATCAAATACAACCAAACGATAAAACAGTTGAGAATAATCATCTCCTCTAGTTATTCCTTCTGTTGTTTTGTTAAAAACTGCTGTTATATAAATATAAAAATTGCAACATAAGTCATTCTGGCAAATATATTCTTCTACTCTAAATGGCACCGTAAAGGTTGACCCATTAAATCCTTCCATGGACGATGTAGGTGGAACAATAAGCTTAGAGTTGTACCTATTAATAAAACCCTCTTGTTTTAAGGTTATCTTATCTCTGAATACTTCATCAGATAGAGGTTTCATCAAGTGTTCAGCCTTATCTATGATAATTGGAGTCTCTGTCTTCAAAACGTTTTCTTCTGCAAGGCAATCTGGAAATAATTTGTTCACATAACTATAACAATATTGAATATTCTATAAGTATTTTTACATTTCATCAAACCAAAATTGATTAAAAATCAATTGAATCCTTCTCGTAAAAGTTACAAGTGCATTAAGAAAATTAACAGATAATAATTTTTGCACCCAAGGACCTAAAAATGCAAAAAAATTCATTATCCTTTTATCATAGCATGTAAATAGTCTTAAAGTCATTTCTTCTTCCTTTAAAGGCAAATTTGCTCAAATTAATGAAATGAAATCGATTATACCTTGTGTAAGTTTTTTTGGTACATTTGAATGCAGCATGAATGTGCCTGAAGTCTCTGTCATGTTGTAAATGGCAGGTCCTTGTCGGCCAAGGTATATCCCAGTTCCTGAGCTTCCAACAGCTGGATCATTGTAGCCAGATGCCAGCAAAACCACATCCTGTGTGTATGACCAGTAATGCTGCTCCTGGATTGCTGTTAAACATTTAATTTACTATAAAACCAATTGGGAGGATCTCTCATAAATTCATGAGTACCTTACAATTTTATGGGTTCTATTCAACATCAATATCACTATACAACATATACAAACCTATTTAATTTCCAAACTACATTTAGTTTTCTATACATGTTGATGTTTGATGGGAGACTTTTTAATTTCCTATGAGTATAATATTTGTTGACTTCTTGTAAAGTATGTGTTTTGACACCATATGAAGATTTAATTTTACTCCAGAACTATTTAGTCGTAGGCTCATATAATAAATTGTTTTATGTTTTTAGCTTTTTATAATAGTGAGAAGTAGATTTACTGACAAATCACCCATCAAAAAGTGTTGTAAATTTATTTACATACATCCAATACTATAATACGAGCAAGGTTTGTATAAATATATATTTGCACACGGATCTCGAAAACGGCACTAAAGATTTTCTTTAAATTTTGGAAATAACTAATTTCTGAGTAGAAAATAAGTTCTAGGTAGGTCTAATGTCCAGGAAAATTCTGGTTTCCTTATAATATTAAGTTTAAAATCTAAAAAATTAACATTACCCTTATGGAGAATCAAAATGTAAACAATACAAATTAAAACATCTGTTTTTAACCGTTGTTGATTGAAGATGGTGGTGAACAATATGTAAATAGAGGTTTTTTATAAATATTTATTTTTTGTATGTAATAAATGCAAAATTATCAGGTTACTAAACAATTTGTAAAACTTAAAGGTAACATAACTGTGTGAAATAAAAACAGAAAAAAGTATTTCCAAAATCTTCCGTGTTTTGGTAGAAAACGTATTCATTGTATTGCTTGAAGCCACTGCAAAAAAAACCAATTAATAGGTGTAAATTAAATTTCTCTTTTGCTTTTCAATCAAAAACAAATTATAACAAAATCAGTTGATCACAGGCTAATAATAACTGTATAGACAATTAAACAGTAAATGATTGGCTAAAACAATCGAGGTTCGCTAAAAGACTTCTTAAACAGCGTCGCTCATTTAGTAGACGCCACAGCCCAGTGGTAGCGCGGTGGCCTCATAAATCGAAGGTTGTGAGTTCCATCCCTGTCAGGGGTAACACTTTTTGCTCAGTGCTATGTTAACTATGGTGTATTAAATCGGTTTTATTTGAACCACATAAATGTTTTCATCTATCTATTCTTATAATAATTCAGCCTTAAAAATCTTTGTACAACTAAATCTAGAGTTCCGCTGGACCAATTTCATTGATTAATATGCCATTAGAAAGCTTTCATAATGTAGATTTGCAAAAAATATGAAAGTTTGATGTTTTTTAGTATTTATGGTGAAAAAGTTAAAAAAACATTTTTTCCATAAGAAATACAAAAATCTTTGTACAACTAAATCTAGAGTTCCACTGGACCAATTTCAATGATTAATATGCCATTAGAAAGCTTTCATAATGTAGATTTGCCAAAAAATATGAAAATGGGGTTTTACGAATTTCTTATTTGAAGGCAATGTTTGGCAGCCTTTTTGAGGTTTCTCAAGGAATGCATAATGGTAATTTGTTGGAAATTTAATTCTCTATCAGAAAATCACCATCCACTTTGGTTGATTTCCTCACCGTTTAAAAGTTATGTACAAAAAACCAAAGATACAACAAATTTCTTTGCGTTGAAGAAATACTGAGTCTGACATTTTTTTGTTAAAATTTGTACAACTAAATCTAGGGTTGCACTGGACCAATTTCATTGATTAATATGTCATTAGAAAGCTTTCATTCTGTAGATTTGCCAAAAAATATGAAAGTTTGACGTTTTAGCGAATTTCCCATAGGGAAGAAGCTATTACCGTAGGTCTCATGGTGAGACTTAAGCCCGGGACCATGTTATTTTTTCTTCTTTAGGTGCCCAGAGTCCAAAAACAATAGTCGTTAAAATTTATATATATATATATATTTAGGCTATATATGTGTCTGTGAACACGATAACTCTCGTAAAAATGGTCCAATTAAGACCATATTTGGTAGAGACGTGTATTCCTACAAATGCTCGGACGAGTTCGTAAACCAGACATATCGGTCAATGGGAACGGGTAGTTTGGGGGGGTTTTGTACCCCAAAATGGGGTTTTTTGCGTTTTTCACATGTAATTTTAAAAAATTTCTAATTTTATATTTCACCATTAGAATCAGCTTAAAAAACTACACAATTAAGTTCATTAAAGTTTTTCTCTATCTCCAACGGTTACCGAGATATTAAAAAATCTAAACACAGTACGTTGTATTTTTGAGGCTTCAATGTTAATCTTATGGAGGATTAAAAAAAATTAATTTTTCACTTATTATCTAATATTTTTGGATGAAACTTGATATTTAGCTTCATGTGGTTGAGATCCATACATTTGGCTTCATGTGGTTGAGATCCATACATTTGTGCTAATTATTATAGTTTATGTGTTTATCATGGCAACAAACCTGCATACTCTTTTCCCATGTCAATCATATGGAGATTAGGCAAACTCCTATATTTATGGACAGATGTTGATGAAAGCTGGTATAAATGTTAAAAATAAAATTTTTGATGGTATAAATGGCTACTTTCAGTGTTCCTCACAGCAGCAAACCTACTCACTCTTTCCCATTTTAATCTTATGGAGAATAGGCAAAAATTCTCATGTTTATCGACAGATTTTGACCAAACTTGTCATATATTATTATTATTATATTATTGATTTGGAAATTCGCTGAGTACGCAGGTCTGCTTTGTATTGTGGGGCTCCAATGTTAATCTTATGGAGGATAGGGAAAAATTAATATTTCCCATATTAATGAATATTTTTGGATAAAACTTGATATTTAGCTACATGTGGTTGAGATCTATCCATTTATATTTAAAAATCATAGTTTATGTGTTTATCATGGCAGCAAACCTGCATACTCTTTTCCCATAATAATCATATAGGGAATAGGCAAACTCCTTTATTTATGGACAGATGTTGATGAAAGTTGGTATAAATGTTAAGATAAAAATTATTTATGTTAGAAATGCCTAATTTCAGTGTTCCTCACAGCAGCAAACCTTCACACTCTTTGCCATGTTAATCTTATGGAGAATATGCAAATAATTCTCATGTTTATGGACAGATTTTTTTAAACTTGTCATATATTATTTTTATATTATTGATTTGGAAATTCGCTGAGTACGCAGGTCTGCTGCGATGGGGGTATTTTAGTATGTATGGTGAAAAAGTAAAAAAATGAAGAAAAAAAATGTTTTCCGTAAGAAATACATTGGGGTACCCTTTTTCTAGAGACCGTTGTATTTAACCACAACGGGCTCAGTTTCTAGTTGAGTAATAAATGTGTTTTAATTTTTATGATACATTTCTTATTTAATACAAGCAAAGCTCGGTCACCAGGTACTTTTAGGTAGTTTGCTCCCCACCTTAAAAACCCTCGGACACAAAGACTTGCTTGCGGTTCCTGAATCTCCTTGGTTACAAGACCTTGTTCTGGGCCCCATTTTTATTAACCCCTCACGCATTGTACTCTCTTATGTAATACTAATATCTCTCTTTTCCAATACTTTTTTCTTCCCCCAAAAGTGTGTTAAGGTGTCCTATGTTCCTAGTGTGGCAGTTGATGGACTTAACGCTAATTGTTTCCAGCTTCCACAATCGGTTAAGAAATTATCCTTAAACTGACTTTGCATGGCGAGTTATTGACCTTCACCTCAAGACTTGGGACAGTGACTTGTGAGCAACCCTGGACATTGCGGGAATGAGAGACGCCGGTCTCGCAACCACACCTTTTTAGTGGATAAACTCACGGTTAGTGACTATCTTTTTTAATACAATATTCTCTGAGCTCTATGCCTACCTAATTTCAGCAAATACATATTTGTTCGGAAGAAATCTCTTCCATGGTCAATCCCTTCGAAATCAGCTAAAGTTTACATATCAAATTAAATCAGTCAAATCTCTCACTAAACAGTGAAATCAGAAATCTTAATTAATTATTCTCTCACTATACTGTTCACATAGTATAGCACAGGAAAACAGATTATAGTATGATAACAGAAAATAATATTATATGAACTAAAGAAAATTATATTCATACCTGTGAGGAATGGTAGCTGAGAAAACCATGCAGTAGGAAAGATGAAATGTGTAATATTGAAATTATTGGCCAAAATTATTCCCGGGTCTTCAAAAATGATGTCAAAACAAGTGAAAATACCAAACCGAACACCAAATGCTGTATCAAAGTATACAAGCTCTCTATTTGGTGAAGGACTTCTACCTTTTTCAGAGAATAAGTGAATTTTTCTGTACCTAAAAAATAAATATTCAAACCATTTGATCCTCAACATATTTAACTAAACCCTCAACTCACAAAATGCTCCACTGTCTTCTAGTGAGCTGGCTGTACTCAGCCAGGTCTGCGGTCACTCAAGGAGTCTACTGTGCACTTCAGTGTCATTCAGTGATCATACTCATTACTCTAGTATCGTTAAGTGAGCTTTATGAGCACTCAGCTGTCTAACAGTTAGCCTGATGAGCTTTCCACTGCCACTCAATAAACTTAGCCTGCCTAACACCTCTGCCATTTTACATTACATTACCTTTCTGAAATAGCAAAATACTCAGATATTTTGAGCCAAGTTATGAGAATTATAATAATCATACAATAATTGTAACCGTTATCGTGTCGACACATTCTTTATGGTTATATGCTTTTATATACATATATAATATATATATATATGTAATTATTTCTAATTTATTGATACATATATATATATATATATATATATATATAAATATATATATATATATACAGGGTGTTCATTAAAGTTGGGGACAAACTTCGAGGGGTGATAGTACACAACAAAATAAACAAAAAATTTTCTATAAACATATGTCGAAAAATCCTTCGTTTAGCCGCTAGCCGCCATTTTGTATTTTATACAAAAAACTTTATATATAAAGAACTATTTAAGATACAGAAACTAAACTTTGCACACACATTTATTGGCCAAAGAGAAAAATATTCTCAAAGTATCGTTAAGTTTGCTTTTATATTTTCAAAATGGCGGCGGTTATTAAAGTTAATGGTTTTTTGTTATTTAAATTACAATAATTTTAACCGCCGTCATTTTTAAAATATAAAAGCGAACTTAATGATAATTTGGGAATATTTTTTTCTTTAGCCATGAAATATGTGTGCGAAGTTTGGTTGCTGTATCTTAAATAATTATTTATATATAACGTTTTTTGTATAAAATACAAAATGGCGGCTAGCGGCTAAATGAAGGATTTTTCGACATATGTTTATAGGACAGTTTTTGTTTATTTTGATGAGTACTATCACTCCTCGAAGTTTGTCCCCAACTTTAATGAACACCCTGTATATATATATATACATACACACACATATATATAATTTTGAATGACCCTCAAAATGTGTTCAGGAGTATTCAGTTATGAACTATCATACTCCTGGGCTTAACTGTCAACATACGGGTCATGTGTATAACTCACTTTTCCATAGGGAATTTGCTAATAATACTAGGATTCCCTTATAAATCATTAATTATCACCTTGCAATAATGGTACCATTTGGGTCAAATACAACATCAGTATTGAAATAGATGTTTTTTTGTTGAGTGCTGTTATAGAACTTCTCTCCCAAGTTGACTACAATATAGGTATTGGCTGCTCGCGCGGCACAGGACAACTGGACTAGTGGCTAGAAAAATACCGATTGAAATAAGTAAGCATGAAACTCAATTTTTTTAACTGTTTACAATGTACATGAACATTGTAAATTTTACAAGGAATATTATAAATATGATCATGAAAATTGTAAATATTATACAGAGTTTTGAAGAAAATTTCCATTAATCCAGGGATGACCTGTATTTTTTGAGGGGATATTTTGTTGGCAGGCCCCTTGAAAACCCCTATTATCACTAAAAGCCTAATACTTCCTCTCACTCCAATAATTAGCAATTCAACAGATGATCAGCTTGGGATAAACAATCTTTATAGTTCATATTTCAATTTTAAACAATAATATGTAGAATGATAGTAACAAATTATGTTTGAAGAACTCACTGAAAATAGAATAAATTCATGAAATGGAATTCAAAATAAGCTCCTCAAAATATAAATGTCTTGAATTTTGACTATTTCATGGGAGTTTCTCACCAAGAGCTGACACAAGATTATTCAGGAAGTGTAACGAGAATTGAAATTTTCAGTTTGATCAACACATTCATCACCTAAGCCTGAGCTATGGTAATTTGACTCAGTACTTTCGCAACAATCAAGAATTTCTAGACTAATATTTGTGCCAAAACTATGTTTAAAGATTCTTATTTATGTGGACAGATTGACTCACTGCCTCATAAGTAGTGTTGGAAGCACAAGGTCTCACATGCTCCATGGGGTCTGGCACTTGGACATACTGTTCTTGATTACCATAACCTTTCAACCCTGCTTCAGGGAAAACAATTATATCCATCTGAAATATTTTGTGTAGCTTCAAAAACTTTTATAACTTGAAAATCTGTAAACATTTTGTAACTCATAAGTTTGTCCAGATGACAAATATATATATATATATATATATATATATATATATATATATATATTGACACTATTAGTATACCAGTACCTTTTGAAATGGTGACCTATCCGCACAGGTATTTTAAGCCAAGTATGAATGAGAAATGAGTGAAAGATAATTGTAACGCGATCTTAAAGTGTTGTTACTGTTAAGGTTGGCATGTTCCTTAGATAGGACTATTATATTAAGAGCCCAACAGCCAATTGAATCTAAGGGACCTACAGTTGAACGTAGAATCCAAACCACTTTTGCCTTTATTTAGTGGATATTTTTATACAGCGTGTTCATTAAAGTCGGGGACAAACTTCGAGGGGGTAGTTAACATTTCAATTAATTACAAAGAACAGCACTCGCAATTATTTGAGTAACCTTAAGAGTTGGATCATCAATGTAGACAATGTTGAAGGGTTGCTTAGACCTCTAATTTAGTTTTGGAAATAGAAAAAAACTCAGCACTTCTGAAGTTGCTGGAATTTTTTTATTGACATTTTTTTCTTACTTCTTATATTAAATGTTATGTGATATATGTTCAAACTTACTTATGACGTGTTTTTTTTATATTTTTATTCTAGGATTCATTAAGCATTCAGTAATTATATGTTATTCCTTTCCAAGTTATCAGCTCATAGATTTGTTTTTTCTTTGTTTTAACAAATGCAGAGTTTTTACTTCCATTTTATTTGTAATTTTATGTAGTATTAGAGCGTAGCACAACTTACTTTCTTTTCTGTTCTTAAAAAGTTACTCAGTGAAGGGACCCCGATTCGGGCTTAGCCTGGGGGCAACCCGATTCATCAAAATTTTTTATTTTTTCTTTCATCACATTATAACTTGTTTGATTTTGCTTACAAAAATATATATTTTTTTAATGTAAAAATTTATTTCAGTTTGATGCAATTGTTGTGATGTTTTATTATGTATAGCTTGTATCTTGTGTAATTGTAAAATTTTGATGAATAAAGAATTTATTTATTTATTTATTTATTATGATAGTACTTATCAAAATAAACCAAAAATTTCCTATAAACATTTGTCGAAAAATCCTTGCGCAAATAATAAACGTCGAAAACGCGTAGGAACTATTTTTCTCGCTCGAAAAACTTATGAGTCACCCGTTACTCATGCTGCAGTAGAAGAATAGTATGTAGTAAAAATTAACCACAGTGTGGTGTGAGTCACCGGTGACTCAAATATAAATATGTATATAAATATATACTACTTATAAAACTAATAATAACAGTGCAACCCCCACTTAAATCGCAATACAGGTGTGAAAAATATGCGCAAGGAGCGTCAGCCACGGTAGAATAGTCTCCGCATGCAGAGCCAGACACTCGTGAGTCACCGGTGACTTGTGCCGCAGTGAACGTGTTAATCAAACACTTCTGTATTGCTCTCTCACTGACTGCCTAATCACCACACCTGGTCAAGAGAGACAAAAGCCATCTATTATATACCTCTAGGTAGGGCATAATATGAAAAACTTTTCCGATCACACTTCAGCCCCACGGGGCATTTCTATTACTGCATCTTGCCTTATAGGCCGAGAATAGATCTTGGAGCACAATTTCAGTTTTCCCTCATACATCCAAAGTAACCAAAGTGTATTATAACAAAAGACAAACTAAAAAAACAATCAAACTAGTCACACGGAAGATAACAAACCTAGCCTAGTGAACATAACAAACTATCATAACATACACATCACTGCTGTGTCTCATGCAATGTACAGTACTTGACAGAATAATGTGTAGTTTATTATTTCATAATCCTTAGCAGTAAAAGTGATCAGGTAATCTACTTTTTTATTTGTCAATATTGCTGGGTAGCTGGTAGCTCAGAGGTAGGTCGTGTAACACGAAGGATTCCAAACCCAGCCATTATTCGTGATTGGAATAATAATTAACTAACTACCTAACAATAGGTCAACATTAGGTGATAAAAATACCCTTTTAAAAATAATAATAAATGCTTTTGGTGTTAAAAACAAGAAAGTATTAAAAAAATTGATCCATCACATGTACTCGAAAATCAAAAGAAATTCACAAACATAGAGAGTCATATATGACAATGTGTGAATGCATATAGACCATGAGAATATTTTTTTCTAAGTCACACAAATAAAAATACCCCCGTCGCAGCAGACCTGCGTACTCAGCGAATTTCCAAATCAATAATTTAATACTGTATATGACAATGACAAGTTTTATAAAAACATGTCCATAAACATGAGAATTATTTGCCTATTCTCCATAAGATTAACATGGCAAAGAGTGTGCAGGTTTGCTGCTGTGAGGAACACTGAGAGTAGGTATTTATACCTTCAAAAACATTTATTTTTAACATTTATACCAACTTTCATCAACATCTGTCCATAAATAAAGGAGTTTGCCTATTCTCCATATGATTAACATGGGAAAAGAGTATGCAGGTTTGCTGCCATGATAAACACATAAACTATGATTTTTAAGCATGAATGGATGAACCTCAACCACATAAAGCTAAATATAAATTTTTATCCAAAAATATTGGTTAATAAGTGAAATATTAATTTTTCCTTATGCTCCATAAGATTAACATTGGAGCCTCAAAATACAACGTACTGTGTTTAGATTTTTTTATATCTCGGTAACCGTTGGAGATAGAGAAAAACTTTAAAGAACTTAATTGTGTAGTTTTTTAAGCTGATTCCAATGGTGAAATATAAAATTAGAAATATTTAAAAATTACATGTGAAAAACGCATAAAACCCCATTTTGGGGTACAAAACCCCCCCAAAATACCCGTTCCCATTGACCGATATGTCTGGTTTACGAACTCGTCCGAGCATTTGTAGGAATAAACGTCTCTACCAAATTTGGTCTCGATCGGACCATTTTTACACGAGTTATCGTGCTAACAGACACATATATATATATATACATATATACATATATATATAAAAATTTTAACGACTATTGTTTTTGGTTTCTGGGCACCTAAAGAAGAAAAAATAACATGGTCCCGGGCTTAACTCTTGCCATGAGACCTACGGTAATAGCTTCTTCCCTATGGGAAATTCGCTAAAAGAAAACTCTAAAAGTTAAAAAATTCTGTACTTGGAAAAGCATTTAAAACTACCTCCCATTCACTGCAAAAATTGAAATTATCTAATTTTTCAACTTGAATAGTTAAAAAAATACTTTTACTGTAATTTTTATTCTATTTATAAATAAAATGGCTTTATTTATACAGGGTGAGTCTCTACTCACTACATTAATTTTATCTGTTGATTGTACTTACAGAAAGAAACAAAAATATGTATATAAGTCCATATCTTATCGTAACCATATAGATGTCATAGCACATTTCGTGATTTTAAAAAAATTTCATGACTTGTTCCATTAGTTTGAGGATAGAGTGCAAACTATTTTAACTACGACATGGAAAGTAACACTATTTGAAAGAGCGTTGAATTTACTATAAGTTAAACACAGTACTTTAATAATCACTCCTTTTAGAAAGGTTTTAAAATAACTTTTAAGTCAAAATACTTTTACTGAAATCTTCAAAACAAATTTTAGGCTTAATAAAATCATTTAAATATTTCTTATTCTTATGTTCAATTGCATAAAAAACTCCTCATTAATTTAGCTTTAAAATTATGTAAGAGGTCATACATTGAAAAAATGTTGAAATTTCATATAAAAATTGATAAGGTAAAAACTAACAAACAACAAACTAATAAATGCAGCCGTTATGATTTTTTTTATTAGCTGAATATTTTGACTAAATCAGCTGATTGGGAAGTAAAAGAGCTGTAATCAGCATAGTTTTTGGAACAAAAAATTCAACAATCATTTTACAGAAATCGTTTTATTAAAATGAACAGAGATTTAAAAAAACTATAACACGACGGTTCGGGTTTAAAGCAATTTCATCATTTGAGTAGATCTTCAAAATACCCACCATGACGCACATGCAAAGTCTTTTCTTGAATTCTTTCAAAGTGGCCTTCAAGTTTAGTTCATCATGTAGAAGTTCACAAACTGTCAAAATTCAATTCCTTAACTCTTCTACATTTTGAACTGGTGTGCGATAAACTTGTTGCTTGAGGTGACCACAAACAAAGTAGTCGAGGGATGTGAGGTCTGGAGACAGTGGGATGATTCCTCCTCTTCTGATCCACGTGTCAAAAGTAGAACTGGTGTGCTGACGGACCTCAACATTGGAGGTGGGTGTGCACCATCTGCTTTGAAGACGATGCGCTGATACAATTTCAACAGCAAGTCTCCAAGCAGCAATGGTAAGGTTTCAGTTAGAAAGTACAAGTATTGAATGTCATTTAAGGCTCTTGGTAGGTCGAGGTAACGTCCTAAGCCAGCTTCCAAAAAGTCCAATCTGGACATTTACGTCAGAACCTTACTTAATGAGAAAAATTCAACCATCAGGTGCAGATTTTCTGCAACATAATGGTCGTTGTTTATGTTAAAAATATCATCATGAGTAAATGTTGACTCATCTGTCCACAAAATGGTATTGATGACATCCCGATGATCACATTGACACATAAGGGGCTTCTTCAACTCCTATGTCTTGAATAACATTCTCAATTAATTGAGCAGCGATGAACGTTGGCAAAAGATCGTTCATACAGAAGCCCTGTGTTGGGATAGCAGCAATTGTATTTACAAAGACTTTCTGCTGCACTATTGTCACAGAACTCGTAAACCACCATAATATCAACATATAAGTACTTAAAACTTAAAAAACTTTTTTAACCACAAAAAATTGTAGCTACCTTTATGACATCAGAAAAGCTTTAGTTCTAGTGTGCAATTGAAAACAAAATAAATAAACAGTATCTAATTACAACAATAAAAAATAAGTTGATTAAAGCTAGTTTACTTCCCAATCTGATGATTTAGTCAAAATGACAGTTTGCACTCGTACCGGTATTACACACACGATTTATCTTACAATAAAAAAGTCATTTCGGTTCCCCATTGGGATAAATGTAAACATAATTTTTATGTTTCCGGTTACTTCAGTCAAACTAATGGAACGTCGTCAATTTTTAAAATCACAACATGCGCTATTACAGCTATAAGTTAAGATAATATGGTCTTATATACATTTTGTTTGTTCCTTTTTGTAGGTAGAATCAACAGGTAAAACTAATGTAGTCAGTAGAGACTCACCCTGTATGCATATTTGGTTGTGTAAAAATTTCATTATATGTATACAAAGTAAATGACAAACATAACCTATAGAGAACTGCTTTTTAAATTAATAGCAATTTATGTATTAGTAAGTTTGACATGTGACTGGGACTTAAGTTTTAATTACAGCACGTGAACTGTTATTAAGTCTTTAATTAATTTAATGGAACATGGTATGTTATGCATACAATTTTATAAGGTCACTTTTAAGGCATTGTTTTATATCCCATGTTAGTTTAAACTAGTTGAATATTATTTCAGACAGGACAAGCAGTCTACCAACGAGTAAACCGAACTTACCTTATATTTGTCTTTAGCAATATTGGTTAAATCAATAAAATTCTTCACATTATTCAGAATGTTAGTCTCAGAGTCTATCATTGGATCACAATCAGAAGTGTACTCCACAACCACTGCACTGTATGAATCTGATTCATGTGTACTTAAAGTCTCCTGGAATTGCAAATTAAATTTATTGAAACATAAGCTATCTTTACTTTCCTTTCATGACAAAAAGAGTTGTAATAACGTGGAAAATTTTTAACTGATGGCCATCATCTTCCATTCTTTTTGTCACCCATACATACAGTACTGATAGTTTTTTAATGCTCAAATAAATGTGCAAAAACTAGATTATGAGAGTGACCAAAAACATGCTAACATTAACAGTTGTATAATAATCTCAATTTCATTTTATATTTAATAAAAAATACCCCAGTTTCAGCAGGCCTGCATACTCAGCGAATTTTCAAAGCAATAATACAATAATAATAATAATATATGGCAAGTTTTATCAATATCTGTCGATAAATATGAGAATTATTTACCTATTCTCCATAAGATTGCGATGGGAAAGAGGATGCAGGTTTGCTGCTATGAGGAACACTGCTGAAAGTAGGTATTTCTACCTTAAAATTTTTTATTTTTACCATTTATACCAAGTTTCATCAACATCTGCCCATAGATAAAGGAGTTTGCCTATTCCCTATATGATTAACATGGGAAAATAGTATGCTGGTTAGCTGTGATGATAAATACATAAACTATGATTTTCAAGCATTAATGGTTGAATCTCAACCACTTGAAGCTAAATACCAAGTTTAATCAAAAAATATAGATTAACTAGCTGACCCGGCGAACTTCGTAATGCCTAACAGTTAATGCAGTTAACTATTAGTTATTAGGGGTACATGTTAACTTTAAGATTGGCTATATTCTGAAGTCGAATAGCATTACTGCTTCGTTGTGAAAGATTTCAGGGTCCCAGCATGGTGAATAACAATACTGATACGATAAAAAATATTAATAACATTCCCATGGGGAATGTTATTACAATCAATGTTATTATTAAGATATATACAATAGCTGATTATTATAATAAATGTAATATATATAAACATTGTTATTATTTTTTATTTGGCTAACATATAAACACGTGACTTTTAATGAGACAGAAAATAAAAAAATTTATACGTCATCCACAAAATCGTAAACTGTTAACTATGAATAAACATGTTCATTTTTACAGCACATATTTTCATAGTTTTACATTAATGAATGATTCAGTTGGTATTGGATAGTAAAGCATATTGCTAATGGAAAGTAAACCCACAGCTGTAACTTAGGGAATCAAATATTTTGATTGTAGAAAATTTATAAACAAACAGCCCCCATGAGGTTAACATTCGAAATTTAAAATACCATAAACTTAAAATTTATGGAGTTTTCAAAAATGTTTTTTACTAAAACCTTCCCGGAGCATTTTTACAAGAGTTATGGTGGTCACAGACACATACAAACAAACACACACAAATATATATATAATTTTTAATGACTATTGTTTTTGGCCTCAAAAAACATAACGAAAAAGTAACATAGTCCTGAGCTTAAGTTGCGCCATGAGACCTACTGTAATAGCTTTGTTCCTTTGAGAAATTCGCTAAAATTAAATTTTGGTGAACTAAAGCCTTTTAAGAATCTACAGTATTTGTGTTTTTACTGGCTCCCTTTTAAGAATAATTTTAAATTCAAACAAACGCTAATTATGATGATATCCAGGAAACTATCTGATTAGAATTTAAAATTTTCTATTTATTTAATGGATACCCTACATTATTAACTATTACTACAAAAAAGCTGCTTAAAAATATTAATGCCACACTAAAAAAAAATATAACGTATTAAAATTATAATCACATGGATCACTGATAAATATCTTTAAGATCAACATATTCTGGTTTGAAACTAAATCAATGTTTTCTGAAAACTAGTGTTTGGAGAGAGACATATTTTAGGATTTTGAACAACAGTCTTACAGGACTAAAAATCCAAGATTGCAGATGGCTCTTATGGCAATAAAAGCAATATTGACAGTTGAAACAAAAATGAAGCACACAGTCATATATGTTGGTACTACAAATTGGTTTTGGTATAAGTATTGGTATTGATGATTATCTTCACCAAAATGTGTAATACCAAACTACCAAAGACAGTTGAACCACTTCACCAAGACCAAAGAAGTCATGAGTGTAATCACCTCAAGTGTAGGTAATAGGTTTGTTTAAGAGGCTGCAGGACCTGCGCCTTTTTTATTCACTTTCCATAAGAATAAAGTTCAAACAATTGTCAAAACGTTCTTGTTTACCAGAGAGCCTTATACTTTTGATACCATTTTAAAGGACTTTACAATATTTCCAGTCTTAGAATTTTCTCATTTACTGAGTGGGTACATGATATGCTATAATTAAAGTATTAGCTCGACAAAAGATATTATTGACACATTCCAAAAAGTTGTATCGATATTTTAATCGGAACGATCCCTTATATATATTCAAGATGAACACATTTTGATTTTAAAACTCTTATTTGAATTGAACCATGTTTCTGAGTTTTAACATTGCTCTAAGAGGAGTAATAATCCAAGGTGGGGGGGGGGGGTTCTGCAGACTCTTAACAGATGCAAACTTCAAATAAAAAAAGTTAGTGTCAAAAACCTTAACAGCATTTACTTTTAATTTATATTTATTAGTTCTTTCATTTTTTCGTTTTGATACATATATTTATTTCAGAAAGATTTCAACAAATTATAAAATATTAGTGAGAACCTTTCTTCATTGAAATGTGGACTAGACTTATGATACATGCTATCTTCAAAATAACTAAATAGTAAGTACATAAATTATACTTCGCAAAATAAATTTATTAATAATTAGACTAAATGAGGAAGATAAAACCATATTATTTAAAATTACAAAATAAATTTCTATGTTCTGCCCCTTTTTACTTGTTTTTCGAATCAGTTTTTTCTTAATAGACCAACATTGTAAATATATCATAGCAATGTACACACTGTAATTGTACACATTATATAAAAAAAAATAATAGAATCTGAGTGTTTAAAAACTACATTAAATTTATCTATAGTGGTTATGGTGTAAAAAATGTAGATAACTGAGACTTGTTAGGTAATCCATCATAAAAAATCTAAATTAATATCCATAAACAGCTTTGTTATCAAAGTGTGAAAAACACTAATATGTCAGGCTAAAACTGATCAGTTAAAGTTAGCATTACAGGGAGGTTCCATAAAATAATTAATATCGTCATACTGTATAAGAAATATCAAAATCATTTATTATTACAGTAAGTACAGTACTTATTTTACATTTGAATAGGTTCAAAAGAAAGTTGCAAACCTGAAATATAACTAACAAAATTGTCACAAATAAAATTATGTAATGAGCCATGTTAGTTATTGAGTATACTCACTGTGCCTTGGATTTGACACTTGAAGATGAATGTTATCTCACAGACTTTGTTATCTTGCTCCTTCTCTTTTAAACCCAATGTAAACTGACCAAATCTCAAATGGAATGGATTTATATTAAATCCAACGAATTAACAACATTTTAAATACTACATAAGAGTAAACAAAGGTGTTTAGATTATATATGTTTTGTTCCTAGCTTTCTGATTGGATATTGACAGAATAATGTTTAACTATTCAGATTATTTTGAAGGAAGTTACAAGACCAGAATTTGGAATGTTTCTTAAAAAAATTCTATGGACATAAAAATAAACTGTATCAATAGTGAAATTAGTTTAGTGATATACTGTAAAAAACAAACATTTGGAAACAAAACATAGTTATATTTCATAATACATCAAGTAGTGTTACACAGTGTATAACCACGTCCATATAAAAATATCAGACTTATGAAGGAGCATTTTTAAAAATAGATTGTTTACCCTACAATCTAATAACCAAACAACAATTTTTTATTAGAATTCATCATAGCTTTAGTTGTTATTATAATTATATTCTGACAAGGTATATAAAAACTATTTCAGGAATTTTAAGTATGCTGCTTTTTAAGTTAATCAACTGATGAATCTTGCATTACTTTGGTTACCACCAAAGGCTAAGTTAGAAAGGCTACAATCATTATCACAGATGAGCAATATGCAAAGCAAATATCAAAGCAAATATGACTAATGAGAAGGGAACCTAGGAATGGAAGAAATATAAGGTTTACAATAATCTATCAGTAGGCCGTAATCAATAATTTTTATCAACAATATAGCAATCTAAATGTTTAAAATATTGAATACATACTATATCCACATGATTACCTATTTGCAGAAAACTCATTATAAAGGATAATCCAGTTAGAGGTTACAATTTAAATATTATGCATTTTAGATTGTTTACTTGGTATAATTTTATTTATGCCCATTATTAGAGATCAATATTAAACATGAAAAATGATTTGATGGCTACTCTGCAAACCTTGATACAGCTCCAAACTGAATTTTTTGTTGTGTAAACATTCTCATAGTACTACAAAACAAAGTAGTACTCAAGTAACTACAAAGCAAAAAAGCACTATTTTTTAGTAATCCAGTGGTGTGGAGTCACAAAATCTTGCTGGCCAAAATTGATCACCGAACCAAGAGAATAATTAACTGGTTGGTTGGATTAATTCAACTTTGAGTGCGACAAAGTTGCATTCTTATTATTACCCTGCACCCAATTTGTTAATTGGGTGCAGGATGATAATAATAATATCACAGCTTTGTTGATAATCTACCAGTTTCAGATCTGGAGTCGATTGGATGCAAAATGGAGATCTTGAGTCAAATGTGTTGCGATGTACCGTAGGAAATGGCTAATTACTGGGAATGATGACGAATTAAGGTTGACACAATTTTTGAACACTTGCATTTGTTGTCTCAATATTTGCCACTGATTGAGAATATACTAGACTTCATGTGTTGAATTATCATAGTTACAAAATCAGAGTTCTCGAGCTGTGAAGTAAAATGCTATCCATTTTTTGAGGTTTTAACAATTAAAATACATTCTCCAACCGAATAACATTCCATAAAAACAGTGCCGAAAAACAAAACATCTGCTGTTTATCTCTTAACAGAAAACAGGGCTATCAACTTAAAATTGTAACATCAAATCAAATCAATCTTTATTCAAATGTTTATATTATAATTTTTCTCATTCCTGATGTTGTCTGGGGTGCATTCCAGGAACTTAATTCCAGTGGAGTAGGAGCATTCCTTAAATTTGCCTTTTTTATAATTTTTAATTACATAACTCTGTTTATTCATAGTATTGTAGTTATGTATGTCCTTTCGTCTCTGTAGTTTTGATTCTTGGTGTTTAATGTTTAAGATTGTTTTAAAAATTTGGAGACTAAACATCTAACTGGACAGCCCTTTAAATTATTATCATAATATTTATTCAGAGGTGTTTGGACAACATTTTTGACTAATCTTAGGGTTATCTAACTTGTGTCAAGTACCTTGTAGATCAGTCAAGACAGAGGCTATTAAATAACTACTTTTATATGACAATAAAAATTCATTAAAATTACTGCAGTAGAAGACTAGTAGTGTTTTTTAAATAAATAAACACAAATTTTTGTGACACAATAGATCATAAAATAATGTTTTTATTCAAAACCATTAATGTGAATGATAATTTAAGTGACTTTTATAGAATGTTTTATTGGAACATTTTATGGAACGTTTTTCAGAATAAAAAATCAACTATCCAACATATTTTTAACATGAAAATTTTATCACACATAGTAAAAAAACAAGAATAGTGGATATTTATTTCATAGGCACTAAGAAGGATAAAATATTCATGTCGTTACAGTGTTTTTATTTGGACAAATTATAATATTAAAGTTCTGTTCAAACCTCCTCATTACAAGCCATCTTACAACGATACAACACAACTCCTTCTCAATAGTTAAAGATTTTGTCTGTATACTAAAGTGTTTTATGAACATGCTCAATCCTCACCAAATTAGAGTTACAAGTCTAATTATATGGGATGTGAACCGACTGTCCAGTTAGAAGACTGGAGAATTATCAAAAGGATATGAAAGTCTCTTCAGTTACTGAGGCAGGAAATAGTAGGGCCCTGGAGCCAAAATACACTTCACTCATGTCTGGGCCACAGCTTTCAAAAATCTCTTCACAAGGAGTCATACACTGGCTGTGTATTTACATATCTTTTTAATTATAGTTTCATTGAAACATTATTGGTCATTGCATTGATTGAGTTTTATCAATTCAAAGAGTTCCTTCTATATTTTGTATTTTGAAAAATATCACTCTTCGTTATACTACTTTGTTTCCGTAAAGGACGAAAAAAAGCTGATGTTTTGGACTCAATCAAGACAGTTGTGATGTACAATAATGAATAAATCTGGATTTGCTGTTTGTTTGAAATGGCAAGAAAAAGGTGGAAGCTTCTTTATGGACAAAGTTTTAGAGTAAATAAATTAAACAATTTTTATTCTTTGAAGTAGAGTAAAGACCGGTTTATCTGGATTAATTTGGCCAAGTCTGAATCCGGATAATCTGAAAACATAACAGGATGTCTATGTGACATAGACAACGATCGTGAATGGCGCCTGCAATATATTAACTGCATATATCTACTGTACAACAGAATATTATAGTTATTATAAATTTTATAGAAATTTAAAAAATCATAATAAAGCGTAGAAAAACAAGGCAGTACTTTTAATTTTAGGTAACAAAATAAACAAAAACCTATTTCATTGGTTAATGTACTATAAAAGTATTTAGTTGTGTTTTGTTTTCTTTTTCCAACCTCTCTCTTGTGCGTTTATATGCTTTGCAAGTCCTGCAGTTGTGTTTGAAATTCTGAAGGTGCTCGAGATGAAACTTACAATTTAAATGTTATTAAATTTTTTTAAACCTGATTAGAATCCGAATGTTTCAGATTACATAAACCAGATTTTACTGATTTAAACAATGCACAGTTGGATGAAGAATATAAGCTGTCACTCGGAACAAAAGTCTCTTTTTCATCTGTTCTCATTTTTTATCTTGGATAAAAAATGAGAACACTAAAGGCACAAGTGATAAAATAAACTATTATTTAAATAACATTATAAAACATACTTCAGTGTATTTTAATCTCCTTACAGAAACCAAGAGCACCTACGAATAACTAGGGTTTGTTAAGTAGGTAATTCTTCATAGGTACGTAATTTATTATTGCACCTAAACATGCTAAAAGAAAAAAAGTGGTTTTTCAAGAATAAGAAAGTTTTAGTATATATAACTGTGATTCTAGTCGACATACTTAAAGATGCCTAACAATAAATAAGGTCCTTACCAAGAGTGTGTTGATTAAAATCTATTAATATTTATATATAACATTATTATTATATACTATTAAATATGTACTGGTAAGGTTAAAAATAGGTACCATTATGCATCAGACACCATAAAAAAACAATTTAGACAATCACTTAGATAGAAAATGTCAGGTACATAAAACAATGATCCTTAATTATGCCCACAGAAAAATCGCTCATAGCACAATTAGCTCCGAAGTAGTGAATTTTTCAATAATAGGAAATAAAGTCGTCACATGTTAGTTGACTTAGAAACACCTACTGAACAAAAAAGTATTCATACCGGTAGGTATTGAAACGTAGCAAAATAAAATATTTAGAATGGGTATCGCTTTATTTTCAAAACTTAAAGCATATAGTCAGAAATAAATAAGGCAGGTACCATCTCAACCATAAATTGTAGAAACCTTAATGATAATTTACAAAATATATCTACCCACCCAATTTATTTCATTTTATGAGGTGTGTTCATAAAGTAAGGGTCGTTTTGATGTAGACACTAGTAGTTTGCACACGTATGAGCGTTTGCGTTGTGAATAGGCAAGGTTAGAATATAATTGTGCTCGATTTCAGCTCTGTAGCTAACCTGTATGGTCCTGTGCTGTGCTTTCATAGTAGTTTATGCAACGATTGTATTATGAATGTTTTAATAAAGCCACAAGTAAGATGTAAGTTACATCTCATGAGTGGCTTTAAGGCATAACAATCATTGCATACACTATTTTATCTACAACCAACAATATTCAGACTTTTAAAAACAAGAGTTGTATATTTCATTTACCTCCAACAAGTCGTGCGCCTCTACTGGCTGTTGCCAGGTCGAGCCATTACCAGCATTCCGCTGTTTATAGGAATTTTTAGATTTCATAGTTAGGTTGCTAATTACAACATTAGCTTTTGCATTTATCTCTTCCAGAGTTAAATTGAACTCGTCAGTGCTAAAAATCACTCATTTTTTGAATGGTACAAAACTCACATTTGAGGTTAGACACAAAAATGCACTATCTTTATGGATGAATCAGCTGATTTTGCATTTTATTATATTAACATTACTTTTGTCAAATGCTGAGCCCTGATTGGTCTAGAATCTGTATTGTTATGAACGCATAATGGTACAATACTCATTTTCACTGCGTATTTTCGTTGCATTATGCGTTCATAACAATACAGATTCTAGACCAATCAGGGCTCAGCATTTGACAAAAGTAATGTTAATAATATAATAAAATGCAAAATCAGCTGATTCATCCATAAAGATAGTGCATTTTTGTGTCTAACCTCAAATGTGAGTTTTGTACCATTTTCAATTTCCATTAATTAGGTTGTCTTAATTATGGGCCTATTAATTATGTTCCTTTCAGTATCTTTATTGGTACTTTTTGCAATGGCTGTAGATAAAAATGCTAAGGACTATCAACTCGCCCGCCGCAGACTTAAATCTTTAGTTTTTGTGGGAGTTTCTGGACACAACGGAAACATTTTCCATAACTTTCGGTGTTTGGAAACAATTTTGTTAAGTACTGATCTCAACACAGCAGCAAATTTATTTAAGAGACCTGTTATTATGAAGCGCATGATCTCAGGAATCCTTGCTTCAATCAAACCCACCAAAACTTCACCAATCAAAAAAGGGCTACCAGAGTGGTCGTCGTTATGGAAGTTATCACGGCCACCTTTGAATTCTTGTACCCACTTACACATTTTTCTGATGCTATTTACAGTATTGCCATAAAATTCACAAATCTGTCAATGAATTTGTGCAGCCGATAGGTTCCTTGCTGATAAAAATCAATGAGCAAACCTAACACACAGCATTTGAATTGATAATTTTAAAACAATTTCAAGCACAGAAAAGAACTTAAAGGCTACAGAGTTGAAATAAGAGTACAGATGTTCCAACAAGCATGCTGAGACACAACACATGCAATCATTGTGGTGTATGCGAACTACTAATATCTAAAACAAAATGGCCCTTACATGAATGTCCCTTGAAAATCATCATTAATTTTGTTTCTTAAGTTTGATGAATTCTACAAATAATATCTTTCCTTACACAATTTCCTATTATAAATTAAATTATGAAACCTAGACAAAGTAAGTGCCTTTTACTGACATCATGAAAATTTCATAAGATTAAATTGCACATTATTAGCTTCGGCCAATTAATTCAATTCTCACGAACTAGAAATATTTTATTGTTCAGTAATAAAGTAGGTTACTTACTGAAATATAAAAAAAGACAATGACAATGCATAAACATAGAATAGAATATATATTTATAAATCAAACCGGTGAACCGCTGTATCATCAATTACTAATATACACAGTACAGTAGTTGAACTAATTTTAAATAGTTTCCTTTAAAACTGATGTAATATGCATGATATGAATAATACCTAAATATTACTAGATAATTTGATTATCATATAAAATATTGTATGTATGTGACATTTTATATTATTTACTTAACTGTCTTTTCATAAGCTTAAGGTTTTTGGAGTAAATTTATTTAGACTTACAATTCACAAATACAATGCATTGTATTTGTAAATTTTTCACATTAATTGAGTACTGATAACACAAGTATTATATAATATTACAGTATAACAGTAACATGTACCAAGTATAGTTGGGAACAGAAAATGTTAACAATTATAATTCTTAAAAACTACAGTAATGGAGTAAAATGCATAAACATTTTATTGCTTTTCTCTACTAAAAACTAACACCTAGTACATTAAAACTAAAAATTGTCAAAGTAGAGTGATATAATGAATAAGTCAAAAAACTTAATTTAAAAAGGTATTATTGTAAATTGTCTTTTGATCTTCAGCCCTATAAGAAAATCACAGACAATTCAAGCCCAAATTCAGGAGTGGCAAGAAGATTCATCTTATACCCTATAATATAATATATATTGCTAAAAAAATAAATTCCAACCTACAACCGACGTGATATAAAAATGTATAAGACACAAACTGGAATGTTTTATCAGTCTTGTAAGACCAGTTGGGTGCCCAACCGATATTTGGAATGTCTACAAAACTTTACTACATTTTAAAACTACACCGTTACAAAAAACTGTACTCTCAGGTAACTACATTGTAAATAATTAATTTGATCAGGACTGTAGTAGATTGGAACAATCGGTAGCCACGCCTGAAGGCAACACAATACATCCCAAGGAAACATTCCTCTGGAATGGCTACTGACTCCTCTCACTCACAACTCAATTCCTGATGCTTATGGCACTCTAGTTGTAAAGTTACAGTTTGGCATAAGATTCCAGAAGTGCTTTCCCGAAGTGGGTGATGACATAGTCATGGTAATACATCATTATGCAGAGTGGCTGCCCCACGATCAGTGAGGACCACACGATGATGTTCCCCCACCTTGCTCCGTACTTCACCTCTATCTTGCGACATATTATTGACAGTGGTATCTGTAATCATTTTATATTACAAAGCCATCTGAAATAGGTAATTGAAGTAAGTACAGTACATCTGCCTAATACAAAATTCTTCACAAGTTTCTCTATGTAAATCATATCCTCAAATTAAGAAAAGACCTTACACTTTAACAATTGTCTGCGTCATCTTAGGTAAGATTTTTTGAAGGAGAGGGAAAAAATCACTCCCTCTTTCAGGTTTAAATATGCAATCTAAACATAGGTTTCTTAAAAAATAAAAATAACTTTTCAATTAAATTTAAAATAAGTAAAAATGTGTGTATAAACTGGATAGAAAGGATACATTTACAGATTCAAGAACTAAAACATTATGAAGGCAGTGACAGTGATATAGAAAATCCAACAGACGATGACTCAATCCCTTCGTATTCTGAACTTTTACGACATAAGAGACAGGTAATGTTCAACAGGTAGTTACAAGTTATGTTTAAAAATCCAAACAAATCGGTAATCTGAACTATCTACAGTATTATTATTTTTAACATATATAAGGAAAGCGGATTTTCTAACTTTTACTTTATTACTGTATTACTAAATTAATGAAAAATATTTAACCCTTCGCACGCTGAAAACAGATATATAAGTTTGACTGACTTTGACCCAAACGCTGAATATAAATATATCCGTGTACACCATTCTTCACTATCTGAGTATAGTTGTCGTTCACCAAAGCTCCGCTAGAGTGCAGGTGCTTCTGGGTTGTTTATTTATAAATGAGTAAAGCATAGAATCTGAGCGTTAGGTCACGTGACTGATTTGGGGGAAGGAATTCAGACCCTCGCTGCCGCACATTACGTCTCAGTTGCTGCTTCTACTGCGCTGAATACGGATATATCCGTCGGCCATCTTACAACTATCAATGTATCTCTGATAGGTGAATTTTTGTTTTGTGATCAATATTAAACAGTTATTGTATTGATTTGTCTTCGGTTTTTAGTTTAGTTGTAGTTAATTGTTTATTTAGATAGTTTTAGTGAAAGAAAAATTGATTTTTCCTTAAAAATGATTAATATTAGTAATTTGTTATGAACGAATAAAAAACATTTCTATTCTCAAATTAGCTTTAAGAAAACTAAAAAAAGTTTAAGATATAGCGTTTAGAGGTTTTTCCACACCTCGTAAGTTCAGCGTGCGAAGGGTTAAACTGAGATTTAATTTCTATTTATTTACTCAAGATTTCAGGTTTATATTTTGTCATAATAATAATCTTGTTTTTAACACTGTATCATACAACTCGTACAAAGGACCGGCTTACTGCTTGTCAAGGATAAAGAGTAGAATCAAGTCGCAGGGAAGTATGAGTATTATACCTTTGATACTATAATGATAAGAGTAATGTTAATTAACATAACTCTTGGCACTAATGACAATTGAGGAAATTTGACTGCTTGCCAATTCAATAGCTCAGTTTTTGTGAATTAAGGGATTTTATAATATTAACATTTTTAGTAAAAATATTAATATTACATTTTATAGACATACATTCAGATATTATAATATTTATAATATTTTATATATAAAATATTTTTTATATATTATATAATATTTTTCCTCTGGGTCCCTGAGGTTTAAAGTATCTAAGATTAATGTTTACAAAATTGGATGGAATTTTTTTATTTAGGAATGCAATCATTATATAAATGGTTTTTATCAATTTTTGAAACTTGGTTTAAAATTTAAAAAACAAGTAGAAGACATTATGGAGTTTTTTATATAATTGGCAATTCATATACAGTATTATAGTTTAAGGGATTATTCAAATTTATTGGGACTGAGAAGCGATTCATATAATAAAAATTTCAGATGGTTGGTATATTGTCAATATATTTTATCTTATCATCAGTATTAGTAGACAAAAAGGTCAGCAAAATGGTTGATAAATAAGGAAGGAGTTGATTTTGTTGTATTCCTCTAAAGAAAAACACCAAGCACCCATAAAAGAACTGTGTCTTCTGTGGACAATAACTTTAACACTCCGGTGCTCGCGTGGAGTGCGGTGGCACTCCAGTCATGTTGTTTTGTTCATAAAACACAGTTGACAGCACTTGAGACCTTGAGCAGTCATCCCCTCCCTACCTGACACCTCTGGAACCTGTCAGTATAATGACAGCTACCAATTTGGGCTAAACCAATTTTCTATTGATTTTTTCGCCGTGGTGTCGCACGATCGGAGTGCAGGTGCACTCCACGCGAGTATCCGTGTTCCGGTTTTTTCCACGGAGTGACATATGTTGTGGATTTTATGTCACGTAGTTGACATTATTTTTATATGAAAACTGTATAGTGCGTGCATGTATTAACTAACGAATGAACAATGGACAACCAAGAACAGTTATGGTGTTGGTTAGCTGAAACGGAAGATGATGAGAGTGTCATAAGTGTCGAAGACCCAGTGAACTTGAAATAGATAATATTGCGTTATTTAAATAATTATTCTTAACCATTGTTAAATAACTCTGTTATGCAGCAATATTTATTTATGCTTTGTAAAATTTGCTAAATTTTCAAGTGTAACAAATGAGTATACCTTGATCATTTGAAAAGTGTGCGTGCAGAACGTGCTAATTAGGAGCATTTGTCAAAGTATGTTGTCATACTTGGTTTTTGGGTTCGATTGCGTTGTTTGAAAAATTTTTCCTAACGATTTTTTAAAATAATTTTTCCATGCACCAATATTTATTTATTGTATTGTACAATATGCAAAATGATTTTTTTGGTCATAATTATGTGTTTTATAACATCACCAATCACATCAATTATGAGTTATACGTGTCTATTCAACATAAAATGCCAATACATCGGCAAAAAAATTCATACTAATCAAGAAAAACAACAAAAACAAGTGGAGTGCAGGGGCACTCCATGCGACCGCTTGCGTTCCAGTAAACCACGTGTGCACCGGCATGTTAATACAAACTTCTTCAAACAAACTTTTTTTGAGTCAACCATTGATGACTGAGCTACTAATACTATTTTAACTATAATTCATTTATTTTTTAACCAGTTTTAAATGGTAGTGGTAAAAAGTTTACTGAATTTATTGTTTTTTCATGGATTTTTAACATATAAAAACCTGTAACTTTTGTATTGCCCATACATTATATTTACACCGGTTCACACTCCTGAAAATCGATTTGGATAATAGGATAATTATTTAATCCTTTGCATGCTAATTATGAAAAAAAGGCTTCACCTGTAAAACGCTCAATTAGCAAAAAAAAGATTTTTCATATTTTTTCAAAGTTCTTTTTTGCCACCTCTTTTGTATACCTCTTTTGTGTTGTTGTGTTCTAGAAGCCAAAATACATTTTTTAAATTTTGAATAATTTATTAATTTTTAAACTTTTTTATCAGTTTTAGGTTTGTTTATTAATTTCAAATAAATGTTGTGTGGGTTACTATGACTTTTTATATATAATACATTTGACAACAGTAACTGTAATGTTGAAAAAATAAAAAATATTGTAAAAAGGGTAAAAATCCCTATAAATAGGGGAAAATTCCCAAAATCAATACTATCACGGTCACTAGGCTCGTGGTCACTAATTTCCTCTTCACTCTCGTTGAATTGTGAAGCAGTTCGTCATGTAAGGAATCATCAATAATATCAAGTCCTACATTACTTGAAAATGAACAGTTCAAAACTGCACTAATAAAGCGATTGAAATTAGGATCATCCGTGTTTGTCATTTTGATTAAGTTTACGCTAAAAAAAACGTAGAAAGAATAATTAAGCACTGTCAAATTATTTATATTAATTAAACTGTCAAATACACTGCTAAAAATGTTTCTGTTTATGTTACAAAACCAAACCAAACAAACAAACAAACATACAATAACCAAAACAACCTTTTCACTGAAGTATAACCTTAACAGTCAACCAAAACACACAGGAAAATCTGCTATTCACAAAAGATCAGCTGACTGAGTCAGACAGTTACAGCCGCTATATGCATAGGCAGTTGTTCAGTTTACACGATAAACATATTTGATTGTTTAAATTATTGAATAACGTAGGTAGCATCATTTGGAGATAATGTTATGTTCGATCGATATGAGAAGGACAACATACTATTCGAATGCCGATTTGAAACGTAATACCGAATGTTGCAATCAAATTAATACATTGGCGGCTAAAGCCGCTATACGCACGTTGCGCAATGGCAAGATCCATGGCTTGAACAGCTATACTTAGAAAGGATTAAGATATTATTTAGATTCTTATTGCGGTGTAAAGCGTTTAAAAAGTTTTGTTTCAAAAGTTTTTTGACTGCTTTAAACTTTTATGTTTTCAGCTTTATACCGGTTTGGTCCGGATTATATGTTAATTATTTGTGCTAGGTTTTAGATATTAGTTGACCTGAGGACGGGATCAGATTCCAGATCAAGAAACTTTGTTTTACATAATATCGTGATGGAAAATGTCCGCAATAAGAATCTAAATAATATCAATCCACCATCACCAATAATGAATTTCAAACAAAAAAAAAGATTAAGAGTTCTACTGTATTTTCATATGATTTTATTATTTTCAAACGAATGAAGATAGTTTATAATAATCAGTTGTTACTATTAAATAATAACTGAACAGGCATCTTTTAACACCTAGTGGCTTATGTGCTCCCTCATTAATGTTCTCATAAATAAAATTAGATTTCATAGATTATATAACACAGTACCAAACTACAAATTTATTTTCAGTAGAAATAATTTTACCTGTGCCATCATTCCTAGAAAAGCCCAGATTTTGAAAGTTCGTAGGGGAACACTGACTAAGTATTCATGGAAGAATGCGCTCGTAAAGAACACCATGATACTGGCAAGGTTTTTGCTGTAACCCAAGCCAACCATGGGTAGATATAAATGTCTGGAATGAAAAATACAGTTAGGAATTATAATATGATTGATAAATGGTAGATGTATAATGCAGTGACAAAGGTGTTCAAAAGGGTGTGAGTAAACATCTTTGGCCCACTAAAAAGATGAATCAGTATTTTCATTAATTACATTATTTGTAATATATTTACTGTATCTATTGTGTAAGCCTTTACTTCTTGATGTGTTATTTGTTCTTGATTTATCACATCAGAACAAATCAAGAATTAAAGAATTAACCCTTGAACGGCGCATCACTGGTCAAACGGAAGAGGCGCCCTCTCCGGAGTTTTACACCGCAACGCTAAATCGCACAAATTCAACCCATCATACTTGTTTTTATAACATAGTACTGTATTTAAATGTCAAATAAATTGATAAAGTACAAAGTTCCATCGTTAATTTAATTAACTAATTATTAAATTTGAGTAACAATCATACTAATTAGTAATTTTCTAGTATAAGAATGGTTTTACGGGAGAGGACATATGCAGAGTTTTGTTCCGCTATAATAAAATTGAACATTGATGCAAACTAAATATATTTAGAGACATTTTTATAAATTAAATAAAAACAAAATTATATTTAGGTCCACACACACGTTCATACATGTATTCAGTTTATAAATATTGCATTCTATGTATTCTGTCTTCTTCTAATAAATCTATCGTAGAATTAGTGTAATATGAAATGGAAACACAAAATACTTGTACACTTGAAAACAGTCACAACTAAAATGTTAAGCTATCTCTAACACAGAAGGGTGCCCGACGAACTAAACTCCGCACTAACCACTTACGTGATAGGGCGCACATAGAGAAAACCTCTGCAAAATGACATCGCTTCACTGCATTGCAACTCAAAAGGAAACAAAACAGGTGTAGGGGTTGTAAATAGTTTTGGGGGAATTCTGGAATGAGGTGATTGAGGTACGGAGCTAACACGATTGTCGATACCCGATACATACGTGTTTATTTTAACAAAAGCTACACTTGCGGAGGAAAAATCTGCAAGCGCCCTCATGAGGGTTAAACACAAGCAATATATTGCATATTTAAAATAGTTCTTGAAACTGGGTAAAAATAAACTGAATAACTTCTTGATTAGCATTATACGTGTTGGTTTTACTATAGTATAAAGTAAAAACTCACGTCTTCCACTACTAATTAATATATTTACACTTATATTGTAATTACATATAACGGTAAATATATACAAAAGTTGTTAAATTAGCTTATAAAGCCAATGATTAGCCATGATTAACCAATGATTGGCTTATTAAGCTTATGATAGCCAATTTAACAACTTATATATATTAGTATATATTTACCGTTGTATGTAATTACAATATAAGTGTAATTATATTAAGTAGCGTTGGAAGACGTGAGTTTTTACTTTATACTATAAAAATAAACTTCAATACAGTTTATTTGTTTAATACTTATCCAGATCAATGCACTCTTAATTTAAGTATTTATCACATTGATAAATAATTTTGTATTACTATTGTAAAATACAATACATATTGTATTTTTAAAATATGTCAATGATATAAGCACTTGGGTTTTTTTCACGAACTTAGTTTCACAGCTAATAAAGAAATTTTTATTGAAAAACTCTCATCCCATTTATTTTTAAAGAAAGGTAATTTTGAGAGTGTCATTTTAGTGAATTTTTCTTATATCAGTTTAATCAATAGCTCATAGAAATCAGCTATCAGAGAATGTGTTACAACTTACAATGAGATTCTTATCAGATATTGAGGACATTTTTGCAAAATAGAACAAGTGGAAATATTTCTGTAACCTAGATATCGTAACCCACATCTATATAAAGAAAGGGTTTGGATAAAGAAAGCTCACTCCTGCAGCGCACATTACATAAGGTTTTATATGCAGGGTTTTATATTGTAGGAGGGTTTTTTTTTTATTAGGTAAATCGTCTCATGTGTCGGATCAAATCAGCTCCCACCTTTTTGGAATTGAATTGATGGTATCTAGATTTTTTGATGACAACAGTATGGTAATAACAACAATGTATCACTCTTTACATTTCCAAATATGGTTTACAATTTTTTCCTGTTTAACCACATATACAGCGAAAACCAATCAAATTTCCATACAGAGAATATATACAAAAGTTTAACATCACAATTCATATAGGCCTGCATAGAGTTAAGAGAGTGACGGAGTTTTTGCTTTATTGGAATGAATGTATGTCAGATGAATCGGCTACGAATGTCATTGGCACCATCCAAGATCGTGTAAAAACCCAGTTGCCCAATTATTTATCAATTATTTTGCTTAACAAAATCAATGATAATTTCCATAAAGAAAACATCGACAAAAATTTAACATATGCATAGTGTAGTAAAATAATTTTGTATTTATTTTTGGGATAAAAAATTAGAATATGCAACGTATAAACATTATCATATATGACAAAACCAAGCAGTGATTAACTTCACAGTCACTGTCAACTGTCAAATGTGATGTAAAAGTTACATTGTTGGCAAGGCTCAATGGTCAGAGCTCCATTGGTTTGTTACAACTACTGTAACTCTTAGTTACACACCGAAGAATACTGGCAATGGTGTAACTATGATTTCCCCCGCAAGACACATGGAGAACACTCCATAACAGACGGGACCATTGTCAGAACAACAGGTTTTACTTTTTGAATCCAACACGTAGCAATAACAGAACAAATTTCCTATAACTAAGCTGCATCCTCCAAAATCCATAAAAAATTTGGCACTTTCAAGACTGTGCAAAACTTAATGTATATAAACTGATTGGTCATTATCCATACAGTGCTCAACAAACCTTACGGCCCAAAGATGAACAGGTGTGTTCCAGCTGCGCCAGAACACATCAATGTTGTTGGCATTCCACCAGTCGCTGTAGAAATTACGGTCAGCAAAATGTAAAACTTCCCCGACTAGATTGAGAAACGAGTGGAACATGAGATAGAAGAATATCAGCCACAACAGATGGTTTGGAATCTAAAAAAACAAATAAATTACAGGAATAAATTTAAATTAACTCATTTTTATTGATGAGAAATATCTAAACCACCAATCTTATCCTTCCTCCATAAGATTAACATTGGAGCTCCAAAGACAATACTGTGTTCAGTTTTTTTAAATATGAAAATAATGATTTATTCCTTCAATGAATGCACATAAAACAAATGTAAAAAAAGACTTAGGAATTATTACTGACCTAAGTATTTGGTCAATAATGTAAAAAAACATATCACATTAAACATATTAATAATTATTTAAACATTATAATTTATGTTGTAACTAATTAATAAGAGGAAATAATCTTCTCAAGTCTATATGAAACTAAGGATGAACAAACAAAATAAAAAACTATAATGTATTTTATTGCAGAACAAAAAATACAGAAAATATACTGAGTCAATTGCATTATAATTTATGTTGTAACTAATTAATAAGAGAAAATAATCTTCTCAAGTCTATATGAAACTAAGGATGAACAAACAAAATAAAAAACTATAATGTATTTTATTGCAGAACAAAAAATACAGAAAATATACTGAGTCAATACCCCCTAGCCAAGACCTAAGTTTATATTTCCTGGTTTATTATTTCTAATTCAACCAATCACAATAATTGTTCAAATTAAATCAAACATTTTCATAAAATGTCAAAGGGCTCTTTAGACTAAAATAGTTATTTTAGTATAAAGTGGTTAATATTTTAAAATTACAGTGGAACCCCTCATACCTAAACATGTTCTCGGGAAATCAAATAAAGAAATATATGGAAATTTAAAAAAAAATTAATCATATAAGCTTATTTTTCAAGGTT
The DNA here is from genome assembly GCA_023375725.1 of Nephotettix cincticeps. Lineage (NCBI taxonomy): Eukaryota > Metazoa > Arthropoda > Insecta > Hemiptera > Cicadellidae > Nephotettix > Nephotettix cincticeps. The sequence continues at coordinate 57,459,049 of CM041786.1, read as the reverse complement.
TAACAAAGTCAGGGGTTTTCGCTTAAAGTCTGTTGTCTTTAACCATTGAATTTACATACTTCGTAATTATAAAATCAATGCTTTAACTGTTGAAATGAAGAAAATCTTCACACGACCGTAATTCCAAGCCACGTCGGTTGTTATAGATACGCAATTATCAGCAGGTAAACACTCACTTAACTAGACACAGACAGTAGACAGGCGCGATACGCATCCCTGTTAGTAAGGGTAGGGGAGAATGGTTTATTTTTTGCATAGGCTCGACCCTCCAAGGTCACTGTCCTTATGAACGCACAGCCTGTATAACTCGTCGGTTATCGCGCGAATACAGTGACGAAATAAGTGCGTAGTATTTATTTCTCTGGAAGAACAGGCTTCAGTCCCAATTAGTTCGGATTTTAGGGGTTCCACTAATGAGGAAATACAGAACATATTGTTAAAAAAATAAAAGTTATTTATCTCCTTTATTCAATTATATCCTTAACATTATGATTTTTTATTTTATTTGAGTGAAAATCCCGAAAGAGCGAGATCAATATGGCAAATCACAGTTCTGTATTGGTCATTTAACATCGTCAACAGGCTGTCAGAGGAAAAAGAACGAATCAATTTAAGGAATCATGAATCACAGTTTAAAAGATTTTCATCGTGATTGAAAAATCACAAGTATTCCCATCGCTAATTGAAACACGACTAATACGAGCTTCAAACTGGTACGACTATTTTGTTGCGTCAAAAGGAGGAACGGTTCCCTGATCGCGTAAGCTGCTACACGTGGATACGATAATAAGCCGGGAACGCACAATAATTTAGAGCCGGCAGGGAGATGGCTGGTTGCCCGATTTTCCTGAGGTCCTGGTCAAATTGTTTTATTTTAAATGATCATTCACCAACACGCTATGAGTCAGTTTTACGTTCAGTATTTGTCGTTCATCTGGGCAGTGTTGTAATTCTATATTACTTGTAGAGTATAAAGCGGTCGGGTTTTATTCAATGTTTTCGGCAGGAGATGTATTATAGTTATATTTTATGGCAACCTAGACTGGATAGTGACTTAATTTTTCCTTATTTGTACCGTACCGAACTTGTACCGAAAAAATTCTTGTACCGTACCGAGGTTCGGTACAAGGCTGGAACCGTACCGTACCGATTTTTTTGGTGCACCGCAGACCCCTAATAATGTTATTATAAACTTGATAATAGAAATTAAAAACAGTTTAGATTTCGGACGGCACCACATCACTGGACACTGTAAAACCGTCTATCAAACCATAATCTCGGAAACCATTGGAGATACAACAAAACTTTATAGAACTAAATTATGTTTTTTTTTAATGGTAATGGATTTTAATGGTAAAAGAAAAAATGTAAAATATCTAAAAATAAACATAAAGCGCAAAAACCCCAATTTTAGGGTACAAAATTCCCCAAACTACACGTTTCAACTGACTGATATATCTGGATTACAAACTAGTCTGAGAAAATGTAGCAAGAGAGAATTTTTAACGACTATTGTTTGGCCTCTAGGCACCTCAAAATAAAAAAGTAATAAGGTTCCGGGCCCAAAAAAGTAATATTAGTCTTGCCATGAAAACTTCGGTAATAGCTTCTTCCCTATTGGAAATTCACTAAAAAGCTATAGCAGAAATATTTTGAAGAATGTATTATTAAAATATAACTCATAAGATCATACTTCATAAGATCTGTCAGTTGGTTATACTATAGATACTATAGTTGGTTGCATACTAATTTGAATCTTAATAAATGGGTACTAACAAAAATATTAACACAATCTGTCAACACTGTCTACTATGTCCATAGATAATACTTACCGCAAGTTTCAACAGTCTTTCAGTAGCCTTTGCAACATCCATATTCTGAAAACAAATTTATAGTTATTAAATGTGGAAATGAAATCACAGAGTAAAGTTTTATCTGAAATAAAAACACAATAAAACTGACACACAAAGATTCCTTTATGATATACATTATATCCTTTATGATATACATTACATTTGTTACATCATACACAACCCACCCAAATAAATCAAATAAAACCCATCCCTCCTACAAGTGACTTTAACAAATAATTTCTGCAGAGGTAAGGTATAAGAGGTTTTGCGTTGGTTAAATAAGTTCAAATAACCTTCCCAGAATACTATCTCATATTCAAGTCTACTGTTTATAAATGTGAAGTAAAAAATTTCTTAAAATCTGAACTGGACAAATATTTCAAATAAAATAAAATACCCCCGTCGCAGTAGATCTGCGTACTCAGCGAATTTCAAAATCAATTATAAATAATAATATATGACATTTTATAAAAATCTGTCCATAAACATGAGAATTATTTGCCTATTCTCCATAAGATTAACATTTAAAAGAGTGTGCAGGTTTGCTGCTGTGAGGAACACTAAAATTAGGCATTTCTACCATAAATAATTTTTATCTTAACATTTTACCAACTTTCATCAACATCTGTCCGTAAATAAAGGAGTTTGCCTATTCCCTATATGATTAATATGGGAAAAGAGTATGCAGGTTTGCTGCCATGATAAACACTAAAACTATGATTTTTAAGCATAAATGGATAGATCTTAACCAGATGAAGCTAAATATGTAGTTTTATCCAAAAACATTGATTAATATGGGAAATATTAATTTTTCCTTATCCTCCATAAGATTAACATTGGAGCCCCACAATACAACGTACTGTGTTTAGATTTTTTAATATCTCGCTAACCGTTGGAGATAGAGAAAAACTTTAAAGAACTTAATTGTGTAGTTTTTTAAGCTGATTCCAATGGTGAAATATAAAATTAGAAATTTCTATAAATTACATGTGAAAAACGCAAAAAACCCCATGTTGGGGTACAAAACCCCCCCAAACTACCCGTTCCCATGGACCGATATGTATGGTTTACGAACTCGTCCGAGCATTTGTAGGAATACGCGTCTCTACCAAATTTGGTCTTGATCGGACCATTTTTACGCGAGTTATCGTGCTAACAGACACATAGATATATACATATATATATATATATATATATATATATATATAAATATATAAATATATTATTATTATATTATATATTATATATAATACTCACCTACAGTCCACCAATAGCTTTTATACTATGCATATGACAGCAAACTTCCTATGGAGGACTCCCCTTCACCTTTTTAGAGGATTTTAAAATTAATTTTGAATCCAAAAAATATGGCCGCCATTCCCCAATATAAAACTTGAAAATTTTTAATGGTACACCCTATATTTTATGGTGTTTTTGGATAGAACGTGTAATTTTAATACTTTTTTACTCTTAATATGAGGAACTGCTATGAGGAACACTGCAAGTAGGCATTTATACCATAAATAATTTTTATTTTTAACATTTATACCAACTTTCATCAACATTTGTCATTAAATAAAGGAGTTTTCTATTCCCTATATGATTAACATGGGAAAAGAGTGTGCAGGTTTGCTGCCATGATAAACACATAAACTATGATTTTTAAGCATAAACGGATAGACCTCAACCACATTAAGCTATTAATTTTTCCTTATCTTCCATAAGATTAACATTGGATCCCCAAAATACAACGTACTGTGTTTAGATTTTTCAATATCTCGGTAACCGTTGGAGATAGAGAAAAACTTTAAGAAACTTAATTGTGTAGTTTTTTAAGCTGATTCCAATGGCGAAATATAAAATTAGAAACTTTTAAAAATTACATGTGAAAAACGCAAAAAAACCCCATTTTGGGGTACAAAACCCCTCAAACTACCCGTTTCCATTGACCGATATGTCTGGTTTACGAACTCGTCCGAGCATTTGTAGGAATACACGTCTCTACCAAATTTGGTCTTGATCGGACCATTTTTACGAGAGTTATCGTGTTCACTGACACACACACACACACACACACACACACACACACACACACACATATATATATATACGAGGGTCGTCCAGAAAGTAAAGAACGAATGCGCATAGCATGCGGCGCAGATCCCCCACCACTGCGATTGCGTGTGCGGCCGCTTGTCCCTTCCTTTCGCTTCAGTGTGAGGTGAGTCTCGTTGCTGTACGGTTACGCTTCTCGTTTTCGCAGCGTTTTAAAATGGTGACGCCAATAGAAAATCCCGCCAAATGTTAAGTGCGGAGTGTGATTCGCTTTTTGAACGCTCAAAAAGTTAAGCCTATTGAAATTTATAGGCAAATTAAAGCTGTTTATGGTGAAGGTGCGATGAATGAGTCATCTGTGCGAAAATGGTGCATCATGTTTAACCAAGGAAGGACCAATGTGCATGATGAAGATCGGAGTGGGAGGCCATCTTTAGTCACAGATGAACTGAAGCAAAAAGTTGAAGACAAAATTCAGGAAAACCGACGTTTCACTTTAACAACTTTACATGACCCTTTTCCGCAAATTTCACGTTCACTCCTACATGAGATAGTGACAGATCATCTTGGTTACAAGAAAATGTGTGCTCGCTGGGTGCCTAAGATTTTGACGGACGACCATAAGGCAAAACGAATGGAGGCAGCTCTGGAGTTTTTAACAGAATATGACAATGATGGGGACCGATTCCTTGATCGTATTGTTACTGGAGATGAAACATGGGTTTCTTACACGACTCCAGAAAACAAACGTCAGTCAATGGAGTGGCATCACGCTAATTCGCCCTCAAGACCAAAAAAGGAAAAACCATTATTGCAGACTCGCAAACTCATGGCAACGGCTTTTGGGACCGAAAGGGGTTAATTCACGTTGAATTCATGCCACGAGATGCAACGTTTAACTCCGAAGCATACTGTGAGACCCTTCAACGTCTTCGACGTGCCATCCAAAACAAGAGGTGCGGAATGCTGTCGGGAAAAGTGTTTTTCATTCACGACAATGCACGGCCTCATGCCTCAGCAAGAACAAGGCAAGAACTCCAACATCTGAAGTGGGAAATTTTTAATCATCCTCCCTACAGCCCAGACCTGGCACCCAGTGATTTCCATCTCTTTCCAAAGTTGAAGGAATTTTTGGGTGGAAAGCAGTTTGGAAATGACGATGAACTTAAGGAAGCAGTGGTAAAATGGCTCAAATCATTCGCGGCTGAAGAGTATAACGTCGGAATAGAAAAACTGGTCCCACGTTACAACAAATGTCTCGACAAGAACGGGGATTACGTAGAAAAGTAATGTAAGGTACTGTGGCATTGTAAATAAAATTTGGTGGAGAAATCTTTTGTTTTTATTTTACCATGCTAAAACGTTCTTTACTTTCTAGACGACCCTCGTATATATATAAAAATTTTAACAAATATTGTTTTTGGACTCTGGGCACCTAAAGAAGAAAAAATAACATGGTCCCGGGCTTAAGTCTCGCCATGAGACCTACGGTAATAGCTTCTTCCCTATGGGAAATTCGCTAAAAATGAATACTTTTTATTGACCGTTTTATTGTATTTTTGGTTACTCATTGGTACTTTTTATGGATTATTTTTGAATTAATCTACTAGAAATAGTTTTTGTTTTGTATGTTTTCACCATTTGTAAAATGCAGAACTCAAGTGGATTGCAGCCTAGCCTAGCCTTTAGTGTTACCATTACCTTTCAATTTACTGCAAGAATCAGGCAAATAGGATGTCTCATAGTAGAGAAATATATGTTTTAGTAATTATTTGCACCAAAAGGTCATGAGTAAAAAAGTACCGCAATAGGGTCTATTTAGTGATTAAAATGTCCCAGAAGGGCTAATGAAAAATTGAAATAAGTAGTTTTGTCTGCGCATAAAACTAGATTATTATTATCAAGCCATTGCCCTATCACATCTAAATCTTGACTTATCGGGTTTTTATCCACGAGCTTTCCATGTATGAAAGTCATGTGCAAAGGCATTTTCTGTTCTACTGAGATTATGATTCAATATTCAATAATCTTTATTCATGAATGTACAAGGTACACAAGAATAGTGTCCGCAGATTTGCATAATGACATAACCTCTATATTCAATAAAAATAATAATAACATAACATAATAATATAATAACATATATATATTCAATGAGGGAGGTTGAAAAACTCTTCAAGTGAGTAAATAGCTCCATTAATCAAGTATTCTTTCAATAGTTTTTTTTAAATTTAATTAAATTTTTTTTGTTTTTAATTTGTTCTGGAATAAATTCATAAAACTTATTTCCAACATATGAGGGTTTTTTCAAAAAAATTTAATCTATGTTGAATTTGCCTATTTGATTTTTTTTGCCTTGTATTATAATTATGAATCAATTGTTGAGGAGAATTGAGTAGCTTATTTTTTGCATATAAAATAGTGTCAAGAATGTATTGGCCATAAACTGTTAATATTTTAAGCTGTTTAAAATGGACTTTAGCCGAATCATCATGCTTCAGTCTCAGCATTATCCTTATTGCCCTCTTTTGCTGTTTTAGAATGAGTTCTAAATTTTCCTTTTTTCCTTTTTGATCCTCCAAACAAAGAAATGCCAAATGAAATATGGGAATGTATGTAAGCAAAGTATATATTTTTTAAAGTTGCCAAGTCACAGTAAAAAGACAGTTTTGAAAGTGCATAAATGCCAGAATTTATTTTTGTTAGTATTTTACTTACATGGTCATTCCAATCAAGATTTTGATCTATGGTTAAGCCAAGAAAATTTGTGTTGTGTGGGGTTTGTTCAATAACTTGAGAGTCAAATACTATTACAGGTTCAGTTTGTCTCTTATTTTGAACAGTTTTGAATCTAATAAAATTTGTTTTTTTATGATTGAGTACTAAATTTTGATGTACTAAGTAATTTCCTTAATTACCCAGCTCTATGAAAGCAGCCAGTTCTACTTGTTCTATTGTTGGTGATGAGATTTTTAAATTTGAATCATCTGCATAAAGGCATAATTCACTGCTAGGTTTGTATGACAGTGCTTTATCCATGTCCTTCATATAGCACAGAAAAAGTAAAGGTCCTAAGATGGAACCTTGTGGAACTCCAAACTTTATAGGCAGTAATCTTGATGATGTTTTGATCATGCGATTATACTTCATAAGTGAGATTTCCACATATTAAGTTCTGTTTGATAGATATGAAGTAAACCATTGAAGTGCATTTTTTGATACTCCAATGATTTCTAATTTTTTTTTAAAGTAAAGTATGTTTAACACTGTCAAAAGCTCTGGATAAGTCCATGAATATGCCTATTGTATAATCACCTCTATCCACCAATTCAATTATTGATTCTAAAAAGGATGCAGCAGCAGTTACAACTGATTTACCAGACCTAAATCCATGCTGGTTCTCATCCAATAAATTGAATTTTTCAAGATATGATGATAGCTGCAAATGAACAATTTTTTAATAAATTTTAGAAATGGCAGGTAACAAAGAGACTGGGCGATAATTGTTAATATTTTGTTTGTCATTTTTTTATGTATTGGAAATTCTTGCTTTTTTTAATTGGTCAGGAAAATACCAGTAATGAGAGAGGAGTTAATTAAATGAGCCAATATTTGGCTTATATCACCCTTTACACTTTTTAAAAGGCTAACTGGTACATCGTCATGCCCACTGGAATAATTATTTTTTAAAGAGGTTATCACATTTTCAACCTCCCTCCTGTCAACAGGCTGAAAACTAAATTTAGGTTTTAAAAATATTTCTTGGACAGAACTAGGCTCAGAATAGCTACCTTGCACAACAACATCACAATTTGGAACAAAATCTTCAGTCATATCTATAAAGTAGTGATTAAAAAAATCAGCTACAGTTTTTAGATAATCAACAATACTGTTTCCTCTAGCTAAAGCAATGTTGTTCTGCCTTTTTTTATTCTGGTTACCTACTTCAGAATTTATAATGCCCCATACAGTTTTTTGCAATTTTTTAATTTTTGTCTTAAAATATTTGAATTTAGCTTCCTTCAATTCCTTTCTAAAATCAGCCTTTTCTTTTCTTAACATCTCTTTTACCTCACCCTGTGTACACTCCCTGAGTTCTTTTGTTTTTTGTGTTAAGCTGTATTGTTTATCTTTTTTTGATATCCATACTTTTTTTGTTGATTTGAGTTGTTAAAGTTTTAGGGAAAGCACTATTGAAATAAAAACTAAATGTGTCATTAAAGTTATAATTTTTTTTCACAGCTGCGCAGTAGACATCTTTCCAAGTGTCATTTTTTAAAACCTGATAAAGTATTCAATATTTTGTTGGGAAAATTTGCGCTTTTCTTGTTTTATTGAATGTTTATTTTGGAATTTACAATTGTTTCGATTAATTTTTAGGATTTGCCCATCATGGTCTGACAGACATGTTACAATGCCTTCAATTGAGACATTAAATGACTCGATGTTTTTAATAAAAAAATTGTCTATGGCTGTTTTGGAGTTAACAGTTATCCTCGTGGGAAATGTCACTAAATATTTCATGTCATGGCTTTTTAACATGTTGTAAAGTAATTTATGATTATGATTTTTCTTCAAAATATCAATATTAATATCTCCCCCTATTATTATGTTTTTGAATCTTTTACAGAAAAAGGTAATCAGATTGCTTAACCTATCTATAAATATTTTTACATCAGATTTTGGAGACCTGTAAATGCCTATGACTACAAACTTAAATTTATTCATTATATAGCTACATACACAGAACTCAAATTGCTTTTCCTCTAAATGACTATCAATAAAACAACTGGGTATATCTACCTGCTTCCATACCAAATTATCCTGGGACATTATCATGACACCTCCCTTGAATGATTTAGACCTACAGAAAGATGTGTTAATCTCATAATTATTTAAATTAAACCGATTTATTTCATCATTCCTCATATCATGCTCTGACAAGATGACAATATGTGGCTTTAACTCATTTAAAGTTGCTTCTAATGCAACTACTCTCGAATTAAGGTGTTGAATGTTTTGATGAAATATTTTTAGAGAATCCATTTTTTCAATTAATTTATTGGAGGTGTGACATGGACTATTGAGTTTAAAGAAGCAGGTAACTGGGACCCACAACTATTATTTACAAAAACTGAAGCTATGCTAGAGACACTTTCTTGATGCGACACTAAATCCACAGAAACCTCACTGGTTGTTTTTTGATGCATTTCACTTATCACATCACCGAGGACAGGTTGACTGCTGGAGACTGGATCCATTGGGCTGGATGGCTGCTTACGTGATGATGTGGTTTGTAGTGGTTCCATTGAGATGGGTAGGTCCTTGAATTTTAACTGATGGTTTCGATGTGATGAGGGAGCGTTACTAGTGTTCTTTACATCCGTAGATCTGTTGTTTAGTGTTGTACATAGGCTGCTGTTCAGCACCGGTGTAGAGCTGTTCTCGGGCATCTCTGTAGAGTCGTATGGTGCCACTGTAGATGCCATTAAAGGGGGAAAGTCTGACATTGATTCCACTGAAAATGTACTTGCTTCACACTGTGTTTGCTTTGGCTCATGCTGTTTGCTTTCTCTCTGTATACTGTAAAGGCAATCAATGATAAGATATGAGAGCTTTCTTTTTCCCCTTAGGGTTAGATGTAGCCCATGTTGTGTGAGGTGAAACCTCCTTAAGTCATTTAAATCAATCACATGTACATTATTCATTCTTTTTGCCAGTTCTGTTATATAGTTGTTTAGGATAGCTAATTTCTCATGAAGATTATCATTGTTGGTTATGTCATGCCGGTAGGGTATAGTCGTTAAACATATGGGGGATTTAAGGCTAATTATCTTCAAATTATTTTCTAGCTTTCCTAGGATATTCTTTGTAGTGTTTTTCAATAAGTCGTTAGTTCCACATATCACCACACATGGATTGTTGTCTGCCATTTTAGCATTTGCATAAACTTCTTCTGTAGTAGCATTAGGCATAATTGTAGAGAAAACTCTAATTTTGTCATTACTGCATTTTTGGAGTATATGGCCTAAGCCCCTTCCTTGACTGTCGCAGTACAGATTTATCTTACCTATCACACCGACACTGTGAGAGTGATTGACATGCTGATTACTTTTATGTGGAATGGGTTGGGTATTGATATTCCCTTTTTTGGTTTCATGTGTTTGGTATAACTTTTCAGATCCATATTCACTGTCAACTCCTTGACCTTCCAAAATAACATACTTGTTCCTTAATGGAATGGGGGCTGATAGCTTGCCAAAGACTTTATGTTGAGGAGGTGATCTTTTTTTATTACTTTTGACTTTTGTCCATGAAACTGTAGATTGCACTTCAGCCACTGTGGAGCCCCTCCATACCATGTCTGTATTACTTTTTCCTTGCTCCAAAGTATTATTGGCATATTTCTTCTCTTCATAATAAATTTCTTCAGTATTTATTGCCTTGCTAGCAGTTTCCACTTTAATATGTGTTTTTGGATATGGTAAATTTAATTCGAACATATTCTGTAGGGCTTTTGCTGTTACTTGAACATTACGAAAATCCTTGATAAAAATAATGATTAGAATTGTCCCCAATACCCAATAAAGTTCCAAATATTACCAAATAAAGTTCACAAGTGCCACAGAATCCCTGTGGCACACCAAACTTTATTTTCTCCATATAAATTAAAATCCTGTTACTTTTAACACATTGTTGCCTTTCACTCAAGTAACTATGAAACCAGTTTTGGGCAACTCATCTAAATCCACAATTATTCAGCTTTCTTAGAAAAATTATGGTCAACTGTATCAAAAGCTTTTTTTATTTTATTTTATTTTTTATTTTGTGTATTTCTACGCCAGTGGCATTTTTAAAGTTTTGATGGGGAACGGTCCAAACCCCGGTCTTGTTACTACCTAACGTCAACCTTTTGTTAGGAAGCATCATTAATTAGTAGCCCAATGACAAATGGCGACTGGGTCCAGATTCGACCCTTGCGGGATTCGATCCGGCGACCTTCAGTTTTGAAGGCGGGTAATATAACCACTACACCACCCAGCCAGTTAATATCTAGAAGTTTATAATATTAGTTAATAATTTTAAGTTATAAGTTCAATAATATAAGTTAATAAGTTTATAAGTTTAGTTAACCCTTTCAGTGCCAACGTCCGTATATACGGACGTCGGCAGTACGTGCAAGAAGAGCCAGCGTCCGTATATACGGACGTCCAAAAAAATTTATTTTTTTTCAAAAAGTTTTTTTTTAATTTTTTTCAATTTTTATTATATTTGTGTTTAGGATATAAAGAGCTTATTAAATATAACTATTTAAATTAAAATGTTATTCTAAGTATTTTTGACTGCAGTCCACATCAACTTCTGTTGTTTGTTTACTTGTTTAGGTAGCAGTGAGACTTAAGAAGTTTCAGGTTATTATTATTTTTTGTTTAGTTTCTTTAGTAAATTAAGTGTTTTGATTCACCTGTCAATGATAAAACAATTCTTAGTGTTAAAAAGGTGATAGTAATTTTTCCATGGGTAATTTGAGTGGGAGTGATGAGTTGTCAAGTTTAGGCTTTGACAACATGGACAGTGATCCAGATTATGATCCTGATATTCAGAAACTCTTAAAAGTAATAATGAGAATAGTTTGAATCATTTTATTCATTTACTCAGCTATAGAACAAGTTCAAATATTCCACGTCTAATGTAAAATATTTTCAGGTGTGAATAATAGTTTCAGTAACTTACAGAAAAACCAAAACGCACAATATTTTCTAAAATAATCACAAAAACTTTATTTTTTAAGATAAATGTTCAAACTCTTTGCATTTATGTACAAAACTAAGTATAGTTCAACAAAAATACTCATTTTTAAGCATGAGGAATTTTCTACTGGCAATTTTTTTACTTCAAACTGAGAAATTCATTATAAAATATTAATCAAGTATTCGTTTTTCATAATTTATTTTATGAATAAAAATAATAAGTATATTAATTTGATCTGTTACATTTACCTAAGTTATTTATGAACAAAACAAAACCAAAAGTATCCATTTTCATCAATAAATAATAAAACAATGACAGTTTTTCTCAAACAGCTAAAAACTGCTCATTTTAACCTGGCATTTCTTGCACACGCTATGGGAGTAACACCTGGCACTGAAAGGGTTAATATCTAGCCAGTTTATATCTAGAAGTAGAAAAAGACCAGTTACACACTTTCCATAATTTATTCCTTCCACTACGTTTTCCATGGAGTTTATTTAGAAAAGCCAACTCTGTACTAAAACCCATTCTAAAACCAAATTTATTGTTACTAAAAAATTTGTTTTATAATTTTCTCATATACTTTAGCAAATGTAGAAATCAAAGACATTGGTCTGAAATTTTAACAAATTTATACCGCTCTCTTTTATGAATCGGAACCAAAACTGCATATTTTAATTTTATTGGAAAAACTCCACTTGAAAAACTTAAATTTATCAAGTATGCAAGAACATCTACAATAGCTGGATAGATATGTTTTAACATCACTGAGATGATACCACCAAGTCTAGGAGATTTGCCACTTGTGTATGTATACCCACTAAATGTTTAACTTAAAATACTTAATTTACAGACATATTAAATTAAGTGTGGAAAATGACTTACAGAGAATGGTATGAGTGAGTGTTTTACAGAGGGAACAATCCATTGTTGAAACAGAGACAACATTACTTGACACAACATCAATACCTCAAACACTCTCTTGAGTAGGAACCTGTTGAGAAAATTAATAGCTTTAGCATTGATACATTAATATAAAAAAATAATATGCAGTAAAATAATATGATATTACATTATAAAATATTATATTATATATACATATATATATTTGAAAAGAGTATTTAAGTCATTAACTGTAAAAAAATCTGTTATTTTGAGAAATTCAGAATTGGCACACCAAAAATTCCTTTCTCTCGCGCCAATGTGCTGCATGCGACATAGTTTTAGTATGCAATATGAAATTGTATGATAACACCTAGTGTGCTTAACGAGTGGTAGAAATACAGAACTCAAATCTACCTTTTTCTTATTCTGTCTGTCCTTGGAAAGTTGAGTTCATAGCACAATGTGGGAGCAGCAATGAAGTAGAAGAGGTCTTTCAAGTTCAAATTGTTGGGATATTTAACTAAATTTATGCTTGAAAGTTCTTCCTCTTCACTGTGATGGTTGTAGGAACCTACAAGAAAATATTAAACCCCTTACAATATTAAATAAACCTAGACTGAAACATATAAAAATAAAAGTTAAGTTTAAGTAACTATCTGCAAAATCTACTTTTTATTTCTTTATAAATTTTACAGGATTTTTATGGTGAGCATATCCTACAGAGGATGGGGTGTGAGGATACAAGTAAATATAAAGTAATGCAAATTCAGGCAAGTTTATGACAAGTAAGATTGGCATGTAGAATCAATGTTGTAGAGTTACTTACTGACTATCTCAACATAGTCATTAATTGCATCACACACACTAATGACGAGAAGTTGAGGGGGTTTTTAACCCATTGGGGTCCAAAGACGGACGGTACCCGTCTCTTTACATTACATTAATTAATTAATTCAAAACAAATTTAAATCCTGTGCCCTCCACCCCTTTAACCACTAACCATAAAAGCAAAACAGGTGGTCACCGCAATCACTATTTGGCCTACAAATGCCATCAACTTCCACCCAAGCCGGTCAAAGTTTATTTAAGGTGGGCCCCCTCTATACCACACATTTGCAAGCCAAACTGGGATTGCTCATGGTCGGGATTTGAACCCTAGCATTCCGAAAGGCTTCGATGTTTCAACGAAAAATAAATAAAACATACGTCAAAAGGCATTGATGCCGGTTTTTTTCTCAAAATGTCAGATAAAAAAGAAATTCAGACCTGAATGGGTTAAATGTGGCAGCCAAAAAAATAAACGGTACCATTGGACTGACACATACTTTCTCCCTTAAGTAAATTTAAAAAAGAAAATCTGTAATAAAACTATTATGTTCTTCAAAGTTGATCTAAATATCATTTAATAATCTATTGTTTCAAAAATAATCATCCAATTTCTAAAAATAAAAACAAGAGAGACAAAGTTAAATTAATTGTTCAAATTGTATGGGTGGGACACTCCCCCCCCCCCGTAACACCAAGCTTTTTTGAGCTGGTTTTGTTAGGTGATTTGACCTTACGCTTCATACCAAGTTTCATGGAAAACGGTTGTAAAGTAAGGAAGAAATTGATTTTTTTATATTCTCCATAAGAATAACATTGGGCGCTTTCAGACAACGTACTGCGTTTATCGTAGACAGTAAAATTAACTTTTCTCTGGAACCGTTAGTTGTAGACAAATAATTCCAGATACTAATTTGTTTAGATTTTTAAGCTGGTTTCGATGGTACCAGTCAAGTTATACTTTACTTTTATTGTTTTCGCTGGAAATTTAAAAATTCGATTTTTCTGACATTTTTAACCCTTTCGCAAGTAATATTAAATATGCGTAAAACGAGTATGGCCGTTCCTGAACGTCCATCTCAAAAATGCCAAAAATAGTAAGGACGTTCAGGAACGTCTTTGCGTATATTTTTTATTTTATATCTTTTGCTTAAGTAATATGCCTTTTTAAACATTAAAAATAGTATTAGTGGTTTTATTAATGTATAAGTGAATGTTTTACAAGCTGTGTAAGACAGGAGACTGATTATTGTTGTGGCTGGAGTCACGAATGGCAGGGGTTAGTTGTCACTGGGCGTGGCCTATTAGTTCCTACGTTCGCCGCTGGTCGCGCCAAGCGCGAAAAAGTCCACAGAAAAGGAAAGACACTACCTTTGAGTGCATTGAATGCAATGTGGGTCTTTGCATTCATCCATGTTTTGAAGCTTTTCACACCAAGAAAACTTTCTAAAGGCAAGCCTCATCAAGCATTGTACTTGTAACTAATTTACATTTTTTTGAAGGACTCTAATATTTTTTATCTATGGTACTTATATAACCATTTCAATGTATATTTAATAAATTCAAACCAATTTTATGTAAATCTGACGTAATTTTTTTCCTACTACTTTGTGACATATTTTGAGAAAATTTTATACTAATTTGACTATAGGACATTTGGACGTTCTGGAACGTCTATACTCACGAAAGGGTTAAAGCCCATAACTTTTGAACCGTCATTTTTACAGACATGCGGGTGGTGTCAAATTATGAGTTCCATGACCTCAGCAGCAACTATCAAACAGCTCAAACTATTGATCTGCCGTTATGGAATTCCGACAACAATAGTGTCCGATAATGGTTCATGTTTTACGTCCACAGACTTTTTCGATTTCTGTAAACAGTTAAGACATTAAACATTTGACAACACCAGTGAATCATCCATCATCAAATGGACAAGTTGAAAAGTACGTGGGAACTATGAAGAACACTCTAAAGAAGCTACATAGTGAAGTTTCACCAAAAGGTCTGGAAGCTGATTTGAACAACTTTTTATTCAAATACAGATTAACGCCTCATTCGACAACTGGGGTATCTCCCGCAGAACTTTTTTTAGGTAGGAAATTACGGTGTAAGTTTGATTCCATGCGGCCGAGAGACAAAGAAACAGAATCATCTAGAATCATCTCTGAAAAATCAAAGACTGGACAACCTATGCACATTAAGGATTTTAGTGCGGGGCAACTTATTTACTGGTCCGAAGTGAGAAATGACAAGATCCGTTGGAAAACTGGAAAAATCATCAAGAGACTCGGAACAAATATTTGGCAAATTGAAGTCGGAGGGAAAATATTAAAGAAGCACGCTGACCAGCTACGGAGTAGGACTTCGAACCAAGGACTTTTGGAAAGTTTTTAGGTCTGTAGCCTAACTCAGTGGGGAGATGACATATGGTCTTAAAACCATATGGTTTTTGTTGACATTTTTATTGTTGATGTTATGTTTTTGGTGTGTTTCATGTTAAGCATTTAAAACTTCTTCGTAATGTTTGTTTCACTTATATTGTGTTAATATATGTTATTTACTTTTATTGCTTTCGCTGAAAATTTAAAAATTTGATTTTTTGATATTTAAAACCCCATAACTTTTGAACCGTAATTTTTACAGACATGCGGGTGGTGTCAAATTATTTAATACTCTGTGCACTATAAACTATCAAATTTTAATCAAAATCGTTAGAGCCGTTTTTGAGAAAATTGGATTTTTCACGTTTTTTAAGGGTTTTTAGGGGTGAACTACCCTTAAAAATAAAAAATTTAAAAAAATGAAAAAAAAAACGCCTGGAGATACGGTGATTATATATATACATGCCAAATTTCATCTAAATCGGACCAACGGGGTAGGCTGTGGCACTGTACACATCCAGACACACACACACACACACACACAGACAGACACACGGACGGACAGACATCACGTCAAAACCCACTTCTTTGGATTCAGGAGACCCCAAAACGGATATATCCACCCTCAACTCAAATTCGAAAATTTTGACGAAAACAATACTTTCTCCATATACTATGTATAAGGGGAGAAAGTAAAATTAAATATAGTTTCATGACACAAAAGCAACTAAACATGTAAAAACCCGTTTTTAACACATTCCTAGTATGTTTCTGAGTAAATAAATTTGTTAAAGAATGCTGTTAAACCTTGATATAACGAATATGAAGGGACTGAATAAAAAATGTGTTATATCAAGGGATATGTTACATTGAGATTAGGTCAGCAAAGATTCACTATTTAGAGGTTCACCGATCTACTTGTTAAATTCTTCATAGGGTTAAGTCGATTCCAAACATCGATTCTCGATTCCACCGATTCTCAGGGTTGGAATCGGAATCGAAAATGATCTTCTACAATCGATTCTTATTCTTAGATTCCAAGCGTTTGTCGTTCCGCCGACGACAATTGGCGAAAGAAAGACTTATGTATGTTTTCCTCGTCAAAATGTCATAATAAGATACAGTCGCGATATCCTGCAAAATGAACTTTTTGGCAAAAAATAAGAAGATCTGAAATTCTACATAAAATTCCACTCATTTTCCATGATAATTATTAACGGGATTAGTTGTAAAAAATAATAAGCTCATTTAATACCTTTGTTCTCATACAAATAATTGGTTACAATATTTTGATATAACAGACTATTAATCTGAATCAGATTCACAAAGTAACGATACGATACCAAGAATACCAAGTAGCCTGCATGACATTGTGCTATTTTCATCTATCAGTTGATGAATTTGTTTACACGACGCTAATTTGATGGGAGTTTTTAAACGTTGATAGTTTAATAAAAAGTGTTCACTGATCAGTGAATTACAATAATCTGATTACATCAATTTATTCTAAAAGCTGTCACAATCATTTCGCAGGTATAATTGTATCACAAAACACTTTTGTTGCCCATGACGTCTGCCGCTGTCTGATCATGGATTCGTAATTAATTCTTTGTCTTTGTTATCTGTTATTATTGTGCAACAAAGTTTCAGTGGTGAAATACATTAATTGTTATTTATTGTATTGTCATAAAAATGCCGATCATTGAAGGATTGATGGATTGCAATATTATTTTTTCCTAAATGGCGTAGTCTGTCGGCTGTCATCACGCTGTTGACTGTTGTTGTTGAGCAACAATTTGTTTACACTGTTTATATTTGTGTTTTAAATAGTTTTTAATGGAGAAATGTATTAATTAGTTATTATTTATTGTTTTGTCATCAAAATAGGGAATTATTTTTGAAACAGTGATACAAGGGAATTGCTTGGACTCAAATAAAGAGTTTTTATGATTTTTGCAATTTTCATTATTTTATCACTAGCAACGGTTTATATTAATTTTGTTGTTTTGTTCAAACTAACCATACATAAGCATATATTTTTGTTTCACCATTAATTTTTAAGCAAATTTGATTTTTTAATTTTTTTCACATATATTGTGTATATATAAAGTACAAAACCGTAAACATAAACAAAAAAGATTTTCACATATGCATTTATTTATTTGTTCATGTAAATACTAAATATTTATACTTATAATTTACATATTTTTTAACTTTCTTAATTCTTAATTTTAGTACTGAACAAAATTATATATCTTACCTCCTAGAATTAATTAAGATTTTTTTAAGGGTTGCAAATCCCTATAAACCTGGTGAACCTGAAAAAATATACTGCACACTTCTAGGGGTAAAACGTTACATTCGTTGGCGGAGATCTAATCAATGCCTGGAATTGGAATTGAAAATCGATTTTAAAGAATCGGCATCAGAATAAAAAAAAACTGGAATCGACCCATCCCTACTTCTTTATAATGAATTGAAGTAAATTTAACCTTGATAAAACACACAATAACATGGTGAAATACAGTACATAGTAAAGAAAACAAAATACAGCTCATTATAACTGAAATAGTGTAAGCTAGTTTTATTTAAAAGTGTTACTTTAAAAAAATTAAATATAGAGCATATAAAAAAAGTAAAGAACAGTTGATTGTTTGATTGAAGGGGGTTGGACTCCACGTCCCACCAATTCAACCAATAAGTGTGGCTTATTGTGTTCCCCATAGTCGCTAGATGGGTAAGTCAATTGCAGTACCTTCCACAAGGCTCAAGAGCTTTTACCCTATACTAGCGTCAAATACCTCACCCGGTTGCTCAAGACCAAATAGAGCCCTTCAACACAAATGATCCTCAGAGTGAGTTGCTGTTTCCTGAAATGTCCATTACCAAGGATACAAAGAACAGAACGACCAGTTAAGAGAAGAACCCAATTATAAAAGCTGAATTAAGTAAATAGTATGGTATGATTTTCCAACAGTAACTGAAGCGATGATAACCAAAATTAACTAAAGCGACGATAACCAACGGTAACTAAAGCAACAGGAAGCAGACTGTTCTGACAGATGATTCAATTGAGACATCTTTGGTTACGTACGTTACATCAAGGTTGAGTTGTGTACATACGTTATATAGAGGTGAGATAAGTTATATAAAGGTTTGACACTATAAAATTATTTCTGTAGAGGTAAATTTATGTTCGCCAGTACTATTAAAAATTCATAATATCAAGGTTTTGAACATACTTTATTCGTAATATAGAAGTAAAATATACATTGTGTGTTACACAGAGTTCAAGGGGATTTTCAAAAATTCATTATATTGAGGTTCTTTGCATCAAGGTTTGACTGTATATTTAAACAATTACAGAGTAATTGAACTCCTATAAGATTAAATATTTCCCAAGAACCCCAGATCTTTGTAAAGACTCACCAAGGTTACTCTTGGCAGAGAGACTTTGCCGCCTCAACTGAGATTTGCCGGAGGAGTGAAGAGCTTGGCGGCACCACAAGTTTACCTGAACGTATGACCACAGCTTGAGGAACAGAATTGAGTAGAGAGAACAGACTGTTGTTGCCCCCACTACAAAATACAGGATTTTGTTTCAAAATTATGACACGTTGCTTTATTACTAAGATTTATGACTTAGAAGGAAGTATTTATTTTTATTTGTGAAGTTTGAAAATGAATTAAATTTACTAAATTAACTGCTAATAATAGCATAGATAAATTATACTAAGTATTCAACTTGAAATATTTTAAACCCAAAATCGAAAGTAGAATACTCCCTCTCAAAGAAACATCTTCCAATTCAAAACTCATTGATTCATTTTTAGTTTCTCTTGCTAGCTTACTCAGCTCTATGATCTCAGTTTAATATGACTTAAGGTCTTTATTAAACCAGGGATTTTATTTTTGAAACACCTATTTAATTTTTTTTTAATGATTTTTGGAAAAGATTAAAATAATACATTAGAATATCATAAAAAACATTTTCCAATGACTTTCTGCCATGTACACATCAAGACAACTCAGCTTGCAATGCCTTAGAAAAATTTGAAATAATCAATATTTACTGTTTTTATTTTTAATTATTGGGCATCATGATCAGTAAGTTGATTGTTCAATCTTATTACAGTAGAGTCCCGGTAATCCGCCGTAAACGGGCCGCGGGAAGGGCGGATAAGCTGAAATGGCGGATAATAGGGAGGGTTGAACAAATAATAGACTTTTTACACCATTAATACTTTTTATTGTAAATTTAATGAGTATATACGATATTTTGCAGTACAATACTATATAATAGAAAAGAGAAAATATTCAGTGCTAAGTCTACAGATTTATAAATTACAGTGTATATAGTACATGTAAGCATTAAATGCAGTATGAGATACTAAAACGACTTACACTGAAATTACGTTAAATTTAATGCTGAATTACAAACAGAAAATTCAGATGGAAGAGTTCAGGGTGAGTGGAAAAAGCTAGTGATCTTTTTCTGCTGACCTGAAGTATCCCGCTTCCTTGCTGCCAATTCTCGCCATCTCTGGAGCATCATAATATCAATAACTTTGACTTCCTCTTGCTGTTCAGCGTATTTAAGAGCCGCTTCAAAAATTTTAACCCCTTCTTTATGTGTTACTTTATGGGGCTCAACAGTCTCAGTTTCTTCATCATCTTCAACATCATCGCTGTTGACAAGTGTAACGATTTCTTCGTCAGCAATTTCGTACTGGTCATCTCCAGAAAACCACTCTCCTACTTCAACCAAAGAAGCTTCCTCACATCCAGGGATATGTTGCATTAAGGACAAAATATTTTCGTTGGTCTCATCTGGTTGACTTTCATCGGCTTTTTCGTCCTCGCCCAACAGCTTGTTCCAAGATCTTGCAAATGTGTCTGTCCCGACTTTGTCCCAAGCACTTGCAATAGAATAGGCCACATCTTTCAAATTTATGGTTTTCAACTTCTTAATAAAGTCTTGGCCATCCTCAATTTCTTGTATGAGTGTTGAAAGAAGCATTCTTCGGTAATTCCTCTTTAGTGCTTCCAGAACACCTTGGTCCATTGGTTGACAAATCGCAGTAACGTTGGGAGGAAGAAACATAGCCCTTATGTCCCCATCTTTTAGTTCTTCTGCATCTGGGTGAGTTGGGGCATTATCCACCAGTAACACTGCTTTTCTGGGTAGATTATTAGCTTTTAAAAACTTTTCCGTCGATGGCACAAATTCCTTGAAAAACCAGTCTTTAAAAATGTCACCTCTCATCCATGCACTTTTTTGATGAAAATATTTTACTGGCAGAGCATGTTTTGAAATCCCCTTAAAAGCCCTGGGATTTTTTGCCTTCCCTATCATTGCCAGTTGCAATTTGCGATTTGATGTAGCATTACTACAGGCCAAAATGGTGACTCTCTCTTTACTACGTTTGTAGCCTGGGGCTGCTGCTTCAGTTTTAGCTGCGAGGCTCTTACTTGGTAACATTTTATAATTAAGGCCCGTTTCGTCGCAGTTAAATATTTGGTCACCTGTTAAACTTTCAGCTTCAATAAATTTTTGAAACTGATTCTTAAATTTCTCCATTTCTTCAAAGTTCGATGACAGTTTTTCTCCCCAAATATTCAACTGACGGATTCCATACCGCTTTTTCCACCTGTCTAGCCAGCCTACACTAGCTGTAAAATCTGCATCACCTTCTTGAAACTCTTTTTGAAATTGCAACGCTTTTTCTTTTAAGATAGGTCCCGAAATAGGCACTCCCTTATCCCTAGATTGGACAAACCAAATGTAGAAGGCCTCGCTAGTTTTCTCATAATCACTTTTTTCATAGTTTTTCTGTCTTTTAGGTCAATTTCGGTATTTCGTGAGGAACACCATTCTTGTAATTCTAAGCGTTATTTCCTCCAATCCCCAACAGTGCGGCGACCGACGCCATAGTCATCAGCAACCTTCTGCAATGTTTCACCTTTATCCAGTCGTTTTAATGCGTTAAGTTTGTCTTGCATTGATAAAACAACCTTCTTTCTCTTTTTATTTTCCATGTTCACTATTGTTATCAAGACTAATACAACGTAAACTAATTTTACCAAATCGTCCTCAAAAACTTTATGTTAGCGAATAACCTCACTGCACGCACTTAACACATAGAGAGACAAAGTTGTTTACTCAACGAGATCGTACGAGCGACTGACAGTGAGCGGGTCGGGCCAGTGTTGGTGGGGGAGTTCTCAAGGTACAGTCAGGCACAGAGCATGTACAGTCACAAACACCCGCAAGCTATCGCAGTCACGTACGCTTACTGACGCTTGCAAGTTATCGCAGACACGTATTGGTACAATTAATGACGCCTACAAACAATTAAATTAAATAAGTGCCGCTGGTGTGGCGGATAACACGGAATGGCGGATAACCGAGTGGCGAATAACCGGGACTCTACTGTACATTGACCTATTTATTTTCAATATTTGTAAGCATGTTGTCAATAGTACTTACAGATATTTCTGTAAATCTTGTAGACAAATTTACTAGATATTTCATTCCGTTTGCCAAGGGTGTATTATTAAGATCTCTGGCTCAAAAGCTGTGTTCCGTCAAATCAATATTCATGTCTAAAATATGAAACTATATTCTATAAGTATATAATACCATCCATCTTGGGGGGACGATAGTCTCCGCCTTTGACGTGTGTTGTCTGCTCTCAGAGGGCAGGGGAGGGAGAGTAAATTGGTGGACCTCTGAACTGACCAACATAAGAAGGAAGGTCAGAGCGAACTTCGGCAAAGCTAAGCGCAGTAAAAACTGGGACCGCTATCATAGCCTGTTGACAGAATACAATCTCGCAGTGAGGAGAGCCAAGGGACTCTCCTGGAGAAATTTTTGCACCAATTGGAAGGTGTTAAGGACACCTCTAGGTTGTTCAAGCTCCTTGCTAAGAACAACTCCTCTTGCCTTGGAACTCAAGTGAGACCTGACGGTAAGATATTATACAACCCCCATTGAGTCTTGGATTTCATGGCCAGAACATATTTCCCAGGATGCTTTGTTCTTGACCAATCTAAGGGACTGGATACAACGAATGCATCCCATCGTGCCTCTATCACCCGGTGGATGGAGGCGGGGCGCATCGTGACGTTCAGCAGGATCAGGTGGGCTATCAATTCACTCAGTCCGTTTATGTCGCCAGGCCCTGATGGCATCAGACCTGCCTGTCTACAGAAAGGGATGGTGGAAATTCTTTCATTGTTGTGTAAGCTCTTCAGAACCAGCCTGGCTCTGGGTCATGTGCTGACGGTGAGGAGTCGATCTAGAGTGGTCTTCATTCCGAAGCCTGGGAAGGCAAGGTACACGGACCCTGTCATTCCGTCCTATCTCTCTGTCTTCATTCTTTTTGAAGACCCTAGAGAAATTGATCCTAAGGTATGTATAGGATGGTCCTCTCAGGTATCACTCACTACATAGGAACCAGCATGCCAAAATTCCTAGTAAGTCATGTGAGTCTGCCCTCCATCACCTTGTGGGCAGGATAGAGAAGGCACTGGAGGATGGAGAGATAACACTGGGTGCTTTTCTGGACAAGGGGCCTTCGACAACACCTCTACGACTGCGGTGGTGAACGTTGCTAGGGTCCGTGGGCTCAGCGGAGTAATTTACGGCTAAAGCGAGGCATTACTGAGCAACAGGAAAGTCATTCTCTCACTTCAAGGTGAGGAATTAGTTGCTCTCACCACAAGAGGTTGCCCCCGGGGGGGATCTCTTCTCCCCTGCTGTGGAATCTTGTAGCTGATGATCTCATCAGGCGTCTCAAATGATTCTGGAGTCAAAGCTCTGGGCTTAGCTGATGACATTGCAATTCTGGTTATTGGTAAGTTCACCAACACAATCAGAGAACTTATGAACAGAGCACTGCACCTGGTGGGGGACTGGTGCAAGGAGGTGGGTCTTGCCATCAACCCCTCTAAGGTAGTGGCAGAATCTTAGACAACAATACACATACATGTATGTGTATTGTTGTCTAAGAGAATTAAATCAATTCTTATTCTTATTTTCTCAGATAGTCAAGCGACTCTCAAGGCTGTAGACTCCTGTACCTTTGACTCTAAGATAGTATGGGAATGCCGCAACGCGGTGTCTTCTCTTGACAGTCATAACAATGTTACCCTTTGCTGGGTCCCAGGACACTCAGGTATTATGGGCAATGAAATAGCGGATCATCTGGCAAACAATGGCGCTTCGATCCCATTCATGGGCCAACAACCCTTTTGCTGCATCTCCAGGGCATGTGGATCGAGAGATCAACACGTGGACATGTGAATGTCACCGCAGAAGATGGGCGGAGCTTCCCCTCCTGAGTGTAAGTAAACTGTCTCTCAGTTCTCCCTCTTCAAGGATCGCAGCGGACCTTCTACGGTTAGGTAGGTCCGAACTCAGACTCATTGTAGGTCTCATCACGGGACACGGACATATGAGGAAACATCTTGCTTGCATGGGATTTTTTTCTGGAGACCCAATCTGCAGGAAGTGTGGTCTGTCCGAGGAGACTGCTGATCATCTGCTGTATGACTGCACCGGCCTTGCCGAGGTGAGAGCTGCCACTTTTAGCGTTATGGAGAGGGGTTGTCACCTTCCCCGGGAGGAGCTGGTCGGGAGACTGCAGCAGTTCATCAGGCTTTTAAGCCTGGAAGGTCCATGAGACATTCAACAAAGGCAAAAAGCCACATGATTGACACGCTATAGGAACTCTGTTCCGCCCCTTTGTGTAATTCAGTAAGAATAGAATATTACATTATAGAATATGAAATTTTAAATTAGAATATTAGTGAATTTACTCCACAAAATTTCAACCATTTTGCTTAATCTTTCAGCTGATTCTACTTAATTTTATTTAATTGGATTTCTATAAAACCCAACAACCAAAATGTTAATTTTTGAAAGAGAGGATGTTTTAAATCCAGTCATACAGCATTCAAAAATAGTTTCACTGATGAGATCTTCTTATTCTTTCAAAATTTCTTTTCTAAAAATGAAATGTGGCTTGGCCCAAATAAGGACTCCACCTCCATGCAATGTCAGTCTGGCAAAACCAGCTATTGAATTATAATCTAAAATATGTATTTTTTCTAACGTTGATTTAATAATTTTATGTTCTGAAAGTACAAATATTTCTTGTTTTATTTCATCTAATGTAATTTCCACTGACTTAAATTGAGTCATAAATTGTGACTGGAGACCCTGTATATTATGATTAAATACAGCTATGCAGTCAGACTTTACAGTACATGGTGATTTGCTATTTTTAAGGTTGTATTTCCTTTAAAAAATAATAGGATACATTTTTGCTTACATTAGTATTGTCACTAATGGGAGTATTTATTTCTTCTCTAACTTCATTTATTTCACTTAAGATTGCAGCTTCATTATTATCACTGCTCTGTTTTAGCGCCTCACTAAATTTGAGGTCGCCCGGCAAGATTTTAACACTTAAAACTGGCTGACGTTTGTGATGTGGTTTCATCTTCTTCTTGGGAGTTTCCTCGTTCAGTTGGTGCTCGGGTAACCTGTTTCTCTGTGCAACGCCCTCCTTAGTCAGTGATTCCCTGCGTGATAATTGGGTGTTAAAAAGCTGATTAAGTTGCTTCAAGAATTCCTCATGAGATTATCCATTTCTGAGAATTCTAAGTGATGTCAGAAGTATGAGGTGATGGTAATTGTAGCACCCGTGTATTGTTGAAATTTCAGCAGATTAGTTGCAAAAAGGGATTACATTCTTTAATCTTATCCCTCACACATCCTATTAGGGAACATATAAGGTGTGTCAGGCCCCTTGTTTGAAATGCACTGTCAACACTATAAATGCATAATTATATTCCAGCACTGACAGTTTGTTAAAATACCTTTCCTTTAAAATATTTTTTTTTTGTTGAGAGCTAGGATGTGAACAGAGCTAGAGATTAAAGACGTTCGTTTGAGTTTGAAAATTAGTCTAAGCAACAATAAATTTCACTAATTTAACCCCATCTGTATTGACCAAAAACCATTTTTCAGTTTATTTTTTAGATTGTTATTGTAAAAATGTAGATTCTTACAGTAAACTTTAAGATTATCCATATGAATTTAAGTACAATTGAGAACTTACCTAAACTAAAACCTCCTGCATTCACATGAATGACCACCATAGGCAGTAGGACAAGAGCTGCAAGATTGACAACATGGGCGACTAGCCCAGGGGTGGCAGCGATAACCTCCTAAACACCACATGTTCAGCATAAAATCCATCTCTCAACAGTATTGACTGTGCAATATCATCATAATCATTACTTCACATTATTTCCAATAAGATTACCCAGGAAATTTGTAAAATTGACACTATTTTCTCACATTATTATTTTCAGGAACATTACTTCATCAAAATTAAATTAGGAGGCTTATGCCTTTTTACTGTTACCATTCAGCATGATAGACTTACCATACAGCACAATACTATGCAGATAATTAATTGTTTACAACATAACTACATAACTGTCAATAAAGTGTAACTCTAATGTGCCTCAATGTAACAAAATTGAAGATTAGGTTTATGCAAAATGAGTTATTCCTAAAAAAATCACTTATTACATCTAAATTATACCTGATTTCAACTCATGGTTGCTAGGCAGCAACTGAACAGGAGCCTCAATAAAGTTGCAGATATTTTTTTCACGTGTAACTATTGGAAATAAGAAACTCATAATGATGTCAAAGTGAATGACAGTCTGTGTAAAAAGGGGAAAAACAAAAGAAATAAACATTTGAACCAATCCATTTTAGGGCTTGGAGCCACTGAATACCTAAGGAGGATGGATCATCATTATAATAATGAACAGAGAGAGACAGAACCAGACCTCCTGGGTACCCATGAGTGTAGGACAAGTAAGAGGCTTAACCAGTGTCAGGCCTGGAGTAAAGCACTGGGAGGGACAAGTAGGAACCAAAGTGAAACTCAAATAAGGAAATAAATCTCACTGGTGAGCTTAATTAATGTTTATGAAAATACCAAGAGAGCCTTTTTCATGAACCCAATTTTTACTCCCTCTAATAGTTTAGCTTAGTAAGAGTTTTTAATCTAGTACTATTAACCCTTTCACATCTTAATTACTGTGTGATGCTAAAGATCCTCAAGAATTAAATTTGAGTTTTTTCATTGTTACTCCGTTTGCTTCGTAGATTTATCTGTTACTTTAATTATTGATAATGATTTTTTTACTGTTATATATTCACTAATGACTAAAAAAAAGAACTACTGTTATACTTTTTACCAGTTCCAAAGAGCAAGTCTAGTATCAAATATCATCGCATCAACACTAGTTTAGATTTTCAAATTATTCCTTCACCAAATTTCTTTCAAGTTTATCTTTATTGTCATTCACTAATTAATAGTTATTTACAAAATCTTTTAAATTAAAATAATTATATTCTAAATTAGATTTTCTTGCTTTTTCGTAACTTACTACAATCCCTGAACAGTTTGTGTGAAGTAGGATGGAAGGGAAATTATTTCAACATGGAACACCTGAACCTGGAGAAAAATTAATCTAAATGTGACGATTAGAAGAGAAAACCACCATAATGTATCAGAGGAAAAATATATAGCAAACATATGTAATTGTTATTACAGCAGAGAATAAGGCTTTTTATTAATATAGGAACACACCGAGCAGACAAATATAGCAAACATATTTAATGGTTATTATTAGGGGTGTGCGAGCCTGGAATTTTAAGTTCGAGCCAACCTTTTTAAAAAATTCCCGAGCTCAAGCTTTTTCGAGCTGAGATTTTTCAAACCTTCACCTGATCTGAATAAGGGTGTGCAATGGAGCCAACAATTTTCGATTAGATACAACGATACGATTCAAAGAATTCCGATTCAAATCAATACAACGTGACGAAATTTCCGGGAAAAATCATATAACTGAAGACAATTAAAAAAAACTTGAAATCAAAGCTAAAAATATATTAGACTATTCACCATATTGTACAGTTTATTATTTAGTTTGATAATTTTTAGTTTGATAACTTTCAATTTTTTAAATTAATTTTATCAATGTATATTATATCAACAAAGCAAAGTTTGCTAAAAAAGTGAGATATGCATGCTTGCTACGAGAGTAAAATGGATAGATTTTTAATTACTTAAAAATTTTATAGGTAGCTTGACAAGACATAAAATGAAACCAAGAATAATAAAAAATGTATGAATGCAAATAGCAAAAATATATTATATATCTATTAAAACACTCAACTAAATGATAATGATAAATGATGAACTGTTTTAACTATTGTTTAAAAAAATATATCTCTATTTTTAATATGTTGATAAAATATAAAACCTCTTGTGTATAGGTTTAAAAATATTATACATATAATGGTAAAAACTGTTAATATAAAATTCAAAGAGTAATAAAATAGAAAATATAAAAACAAGTTTAACAGATAGGCCCAATTTAAAAAATATAATTTTGGTATAATTTGAAATGGTTTTAATTAAATTCATATTAATTAATTAATTAATTAATTTAAAATAACACACAACTATTAAAAATTAAATTAGTTACAGTTAAATGAAATGAATGAATGAAATCATTTATTGACACAAAGAGAACATTACAAAATTTGCTTCAAAAGCCGTAATTGGTGTCTTGTCATTACATTTAATTCTAGTCTAAAATAATTTTACATTTTACAAATAACAACAATAACATAAAACAATAAAACAGTAAAAAAGGTCTAAACTACAGCTCTGTTATTTTGAATATCAAAACATTTGTCAGACAGAAACTCAGTTGGGGAATAGTAGCACTTCTTTAAGAGAATATTTTTAATTACTTGCTTGAAATTAGTGTTGCTAAGTGATTTGAATGAGTCTGGAATTTTATTGTAAAATTTTAAACATGTATAAAAGGGGCTTTTTTCTACAGCTGAGGTTCTGTGAATTGGATAGTTAAAAATATATTTATTTCTTGTTTGATAACTATGCTGAGGAAGATATGCAGAAAAGTCATTTATGTTTCTATGAACATAAGTTAATATTTCAAGAATATACAGTGATGGAAAGGTTAAGATACTGAGATTTTTAAAAAGGGGTTTACAAGATGCTCTGTATGAAACATTACTAAGAATTCTAATAATCCGTTTTTGAATTAAGAACACCTTTTTACTATTTGAAGAATTGCCCCATAATGTAACTCCATAGCGGAGAATAGATTCTACGAAAGCAAAATAAACTGTTTTACATGTTTCGATTGATGCACAAGTAGACAATATTGAAAAAGCAAAAGTAAATGATCTAAGCCTTTTTGAAATATATTCAATATGATAATTCCAATTTAGTTTATTGTCAATAAAAACGCCTAAAAATTTTTGATTTTCCGTATCTGTGCAATTTAAGGCATAAAAAGATAGATTTAGTTTGCAATTTGTTTTGAAAAAGATAGATTTAGTTTTGGTGCTATTCAGAAGGAGACCATTTAAGGAGAACCATTTATCTAATTGTAATAATGTCTCAGCAACACATTCTTTTAGTTCATCTAAAGTGTGGGCCTTGACTAGAGCAGTGGTATCATCCGCAAATAAAACCAAGTCATTCTGAACATTACTGGGGAGATCATTAATATATATTAGAAAAAAAGTGGTCCCAAGATTGAGCCCTGAGGAATACCACAATGTATTGGTTCCCATTCAGAGTAGTATCTGGAACCATCTTTAGTTATGTAAGTTCTTTGTTTACGATTTGTTAAATATGATTCAATCCATCGGAGATAGCTGTATTTTATGCCAATTTTTTTGTAGTTTTGCTACCAGCAAGTCATGATTCACACAATCAAATGCCTTCGATAGGTCACAGAACACCCCAGCTGTATTCTGTGACCCATCCAAAGCAATCAGGCTACTGTTTACAAAATTTTCCAAGGCTGACCTGGTGCTCATTTTCTTTCTGAGTTACTATATGTATTTAAAACTATTCAATAATTACTCTTTATTGCTTACTTACTCTTTCCCCTCCCATTACTGATTATTTAAGAGAAGACATAAAACTCAATTTTTAACTAGTTGTAAA
This sequence comes from Nephotettix cincticeps, assembly GCA_023375725.1. Classification (NCBI taxonomy): domain Eukaryota; kingdom Metazoa; phylum Arthropoda; class Insecta; order Hemiptera; family Cicadellidae; genus Nephotettix; species Nephotettix cincticeps. The sequence continues at coordinate 57,429,208 of CM041786.1, read as the reverse complement.
GAAATGAAAGTATTTGATGTAAAATAAAATGGTGAAGTTCCACAGTCAGTTCCAAACATCAACAAACCCCTCTTCCCCTCCCCCTGAGCAAGGCTCAAGGTCTTATTTTTTGTTACTCATTGCCGCTATTGTCCACGTCCCCTCATCTCTTATCACTAACAGCTTACACCTGGTTTAACTGAGAAACTGAATTTAATGTTTTCATTTTTGATTTGTCATACTGATAAAACATTGAATATGATAGATGTCCATTGTAATGAACAATTAAAATAATTCGTCATACACTCAAGGTTTATTTTTTGGAATAAATATTATTAAACAGCTGTGGATCTAATTTTTTTCTGTGTAAGGAAGGCAATGGAAGCTGTCAGTTGATGAAAAAAAGAAGTCATTATTAAAACTAAACTATTAACTTACTATGATTTAATTCAATACTATTCAATTTTGATAATTAGTATTTTTCTTTGAATGAACTTACAAAGAATACTAAAATTAGTTTGAATGAGGAAAAATACTCTATTGTACAAGATATTAAATAAAACATGGATCTTTTTTCTATATGCAATAAGTGCTTGATCATACTACTCCTACTCCATTTACACGTACTCTGTATTCATCTAGGAGTAAACGATAATTTTTGAGTCGGCAGCGCTACAGCTGATTTCTTGATTAACCGTAAGGGGTCACTGTCTTCACCACCGTGTCATCTATTCCTTCGTATACCTTCAAATGCACTTGTACACTAGCCACTTGCCTATACTTCATTTCTTTTCTGCACGTCAGTATTTGTCTGGAGTCCGTTTTTGGCGTATACCGGTGGTTTCCACAGTGCACGACTCATGACGTTAGTGGGATTTGGTTGTTTTATTCAGTGATATTCAAGTCCTTTAGTGATTTTTATATGCCAATATAGATCTCGAAGTGAAGGAAACACTCCACAATTTATTATTATGTAGTGTTAACAAAGATGTAAGCCTTAAAGGAGCGAACTTATAAAATCCAGGAGCGATTGGACGAGAAGACAAGAATGTTTCGTTTACAAACCTTCTGTGCTTTCCGCTGACAGGAATTTGAACTCAGTTATTTTCGTTATAAAAGAATTGAAAGAGTAATAAAACGTCCAACTCCTGTAACAGGCAGGAAGCGATCGATTTTCCTTGTGCTGAACTGTGCAGAAGACCATAGTTCAACAAGAGAAGACGAAGACTAACAACTTTGACTTAATAATTTTAGATATAGAGTAAATAATTTTCATACTTACCTTATAACTTTACTAATAATTGTTATTTATTTATTTGCATTTACCTAAAAATGTGTATGAATAATAATGTTGACTATTCTAATAAAACTTATTTTTTAGATTTAATAAACTGGTAGGTTCTTCACATGATAATTTTTCCCAAAAATCTATGTCATATATTTTTAACCAGATATACTACACTACAATGATATACTATTTGAATGGAATATACTTAATCTGTTGCATTTATTTAATAAAAAAATATATTTACAATACTTTTGTACGCTTTTTTATAGCCCAGTGTAATCCAACATGCACGACCCCTGACGTAACTTTTTTGACGTGACCCCTTACGGGTTAAGTTTCATCTAATTGAGAACAATGTCATCTGTTTCGCTTCTTATTACGACATCTCAAGACAAGCAAAAACATTACTTCTTCCTTCTATCTGAATTCATCATGCTCACATATGTTAAAACGACCATATAAACAGAGTTATTTAAAATTACGGCTTAAATTAAGAGTGTTCTTACTTGGCAAAAGTTGGCTAGAAATTTCAAGCTTTTCAAAAAACCTTAAGCCAAACCAAGCTTTAAAAAAACCTTGATGATTAGAGCCTTTGCACACTCCAGTTATTATAGCCAAGAATAAGGCTTTTAGCGAATTTCCCATAGGGAAGAAGCTATTACTGTAGGTCTCATGGCAAGAGTTAAGCCCGGGACCATGTTATTTTTTCTTCTTTAGGTACCCAGAGACCAAAAACAATAGTCATTAAAATTTATATATATATATATATATAAATAAATAAATAAATATATATATATGTGTATATATATATATATATGTGTGTATATATATATATATATATGTTTCTGTGAACACGATAACTCTCGTAAAAATGGTCCGATCGGGACCAAATTTGGTAGAGACGTGTATTCCTACATTTGCTCGGACGAGTTCGTAAACCAGACATATCGGTCAATCAGAACGGGTAGTTTGGGGCGGTCTTCTATTCTAATCAAGGTCTATAGAGAACCCCTAGACCTTGAAATCTACAGCTTGAGAAATGGAAAGCAGAGCATAGTAGGCTTTACTTAGCCGAGGAAGAAGAGACTCAACGTGATGATGCCATGAAAAAGTAGAGTCAATTTCAAGGCCCAGAAATCTGGTAGAGACAACTGCATTGAAGTGAGCAGGAAGATAAGAATCGTCCGATTGAGGATTTCTACTGTGATTGATGTGGAAGTTAATGAAATGAGTTTTGGTTTGATTCAATTTGAGGCCATTTGCATCACACCAGGAGTCTATTTTGCCTAGAGTATCAATCAGATTCTGGGATAGCTCAAATTTGTTGAAGCTGGATGACACAACGGAGGTGTCATCTGCATACATCAAGATCTGTGCATTGGATGTTAGGTTTGGAAGGTCATTGCAATATACAAGAAAAAGAAGGGGACCCAGGATGGAGCCTTGAGGGACTCCCGAAACCACTTTACAAAAGCCACTTTGTGCTCCTGAATTCACCATCACCTTCTGTTCTCTACCTGTCAGGAAAGACTGCAGCCAGCTCAAAGAAGTTCCAGCTATGCCACAGCACCTAAGCTTCTCAATGAGGATCTCAAAGTTAACAGAATCGAACGCCTTGGATAGGTCTCAGAATGCCCCAACAGTAAACTGCGACCCATCCACGCCATTAGCAATCCGATCCACAAACTCAAAAATTATATGTGCTGTGCTTTTACCCTTTCGAAATTCATATTGAAAACATGATAACAGTTCATTTTCCTCAAAAAAATCATACAATCTTGCAAAAACTATCTTTTCAAAAACCTTTGAAAAGACTGACAGCAGAGAGATTGGCCTCAGGTTGTCTAAAGTGGGAACGTTGTTTTTCTTTGGTATTGCTTTGATTATTGATTGTTTCAAAAGGTTTGGAAAAATTCAATACTGGAGTAAGTTATTAATGAGAAAGGTAAGAGGAGCAGTAAAAATGTGGGAGCATCTTTTTAATAAAAAAGGAGAAACCTCATCCCAGCCAGCAGATCTCTTTGGTTCAAAAGATTTGATCACTTGAAAAACCTCTCTCTCTGTTGTTGGCCGAAAACATGTCAGCACAGCATTAGGGTTAAAAGTATTTTTTACATTCAAAAGAGCTTGTGACAATTTTGTGTTAAGATTCAGTTTCTTAGTGACATTACAAAAATGACTATTGAGAGTTTATGCTATTTTCTTTTTGTCTGTAATTAAAATGTTATTATTAACCAATTTTTCGATTTCTGTTTTTTTGTTCTTCCTACCACTTTCCTTTGCCACAACCTCCCACACAGCTTTGACTTTGTTTTTTGATTTTGAGATGTAATCACTGTTGGCCTTAAGTTTTGCTGCTTTTACAACTTTTTTGAAAATTCTTTTATATTGTTTTACAAAATCAAGAAATTTCTTATCACTACACCATCTGGACATCTCATGCAACTCCCTTTTTCTTTTACTAGAATTCCTGATTCTAAAAGTTATCCAATTTTTTTTACCCATCTGAAATGATGAAGCCTTACAAATTATGACAGGCTGTGAAAAGCGTGTGTCTAATTTTGCCAAAAATCCTATACTTTTCATTAGATTGCATATTTTCACTTTAAATTATGTCAAAGTCCTCCGCCTGCAAATCAGAAAAAAAATGTTGAATATTTCTCTCCGAGAAGCAGCGTTTTGAGACAGTGACACCACCAACCTTTGGAATTTTCAGATCAAAAGTCACAAAATTTCTTATGTGATCCGAGAGACCAGTTTCAATGGTTTTGCATGAGTGAGGGCAGAAGTTTGTGAATATATTGTCCAGACAGGTCTTCGAAGATGCGAGTTGGAGTGTTAAAATTGGGATGCAGATCAAAACTACTAAGTAAATTTAAGAATTGAGATTTAAGACTATTGCTTTTGAGAATATTGATGTTAAAATCACTAGTCAAAAAGATTTTCCCTTTATTAAATCTCTTAAAAGCTTTCCTAAGTAATTTATCTAATATAGAAAAAAACACTCTAAACTAGCCCTGTCCTTCTTTGGTGGTCTGTAAATGTATAAAACAAGACTGAGTGGTGAACTATCTAAACTAACAGCGGCACATTCAATTAAACCCTCTCTTGACAAACTATTTAAACATTCTAAGGGGTCTGCTTGCATCCAGTCCCTCGCCAGTACACAAGCTCCACCCCTTATTGAGTCTTTCCTGGAAAAACAAGAAACCAGATTGTACCTAGTGATTTTGTTGAGGCACAATGTGCTAGAATCATTGAACCAGTGCTCAGTAAGACAAATAAAATTGGGCTTGACTTGTAATGTATCTAAAAAAAACATTGAACTAATCTATTTTAGAACATTTAGTCAGCCCCTGAATTTTACAATGGAAGAGACTATGAGATGACTCACAAGGAGCTGGAGCACGTGCAATGGCAGGTACCTGAGGCGCCACTAAACTCACTCCACCAGGCACACTCACTTCACTATCACAGACGCGGCGGGACTCCCCAAAAAACTCACTCGCTGATGCCGAAGACCAGATATTGGAGAGACCTGGGTCGAGTTGAGGCTCTGGCTGAGGAAAGGCTCGATCACCTCCATGTCTGCTGATGATGGACCGGTATCGGAGATATGAGGCTGCCGATGCTGGAAACCAGGCGTAGAAGACACTTGGATTGAGTTATGTCCTTGACTGAGAAAAGGATCAATCGCCTCTGAGTCTATGGGTGATGAACTGGGAACAGAAGTGTGGGGTTGCCTTGTAGATTTTCCCTCTTCAGCGGTTTCAAATATGGCATTCATCTCAGTCTCTCGAGTAGTGTATCTTGAATTCAAAACAGCATCAGATATCATGCTTCCCAATGCTGTTTTGCCAAGCCGCCCCAAGTGCAGGCCATGGCGAGTATAGTGGGATCTTCTTAAGCCCTCATTAATATTCAGCCTTTGAGGATAGAGTTCCTCAAAGGCCCGACATAATCCACGATTGCCTTCTTCACTCTTAAGTTGGCATAAAATATTTCATTGTTTAGATTGGGCCTGTCATAGCGATATGGGATTTCTAGGACGACTATCTTTGCTTCAGTTTCCAAAGCTAGAAGCTCTTTCATTCCCTGCATGACAGTGAAATATCAAGGCTCAAAAACTTCAATGTCGTTAGTTCCTGCAGCGACAACTATAAAGTCTTCTTCAGTCAGACCACTAATCTTCGAGTTGCTCCCTCTTACAACTTGCTTAAATTTCGCCCCTGGCTGAGTAAACACAAAAGAGTCAAACTCAGGTTCCAGAGCTGTCAAACTAAAATAAAGATCCCTGCCATGACTATCAGAAATAAGGACAACTTTTCCCTTAGAAGTGTTAGATTTGTTAGATGTTTGCTTCTGCTGAAACGAAGTTACAATTAGATATTTCATAATTGATGACCTATGTTAAAGACATCATTGTACAGATGATTCCATATTTCCATATTCCATATTCCATATTTGACAGTCTTGATGACTTCAGGGGGCTCCCAGATAGACTCATCAGGCTGATTAATGCTGTGAGACACAACATGCAGGTTCAACTCATTGGGGGATAAGGGTTGGTAACTGTTCTTGGTTTCAATTTTCGTTGCGTTTTGAGTAGCCCTCTTCTCAGCACGGTTGAAACGTTTTGGCAGCTTAAATGCAACCGATTCTTCAAGAGCTGGCGGTTGCAGACTCCGAGACTCCATCTCCTTCAATCTCTGGGAAAGGCTATCACAATCGGCAGTCAATAGATTAACAATAGCATCTTTTGCTTTGACTTCGTCTTCAAGTTTACCTTTAGCAAAATTCAAGTCCGTAATCATGTGGAAAATAGGAAAACTCCTTTATTTATGGACAGATGTTGATGAAACTTGGTATAATTGGTCAAAATAAAAATTGTTCATACTATAAATTCCTACTTTCAGTGTTCCTCACAGCAGCTAACCTGCATACTCTTTTCCCATGTTAATCATATGGAAAATAGTAAAACTCCTTAATTTATGGACAGATGTTGATAACATTTTGTACAAATTGTCAAAATAAAAATTGTTTATGCTATGTGTACTTTCAGTGTTCCTCACAGCGGCAAAACCTACATACTCTTTCCCATGTTAATCTTATGAAGAATAGGCAAATCACTAACTCATATATTTATCGACAGATATTGATCAAACTTGACATATAATATTATTATTATAATATTTATTTGAAAATTCGCTGAGTACGCAGTTCTGCTGCGACGGGGGTATTTATTAATATAAGAGCAGACAACCTACGTTACTTGATCAGCATGTTCTGCACAAATTGTCAGTCTACTGTATGGCTACTGGTAATGGAGGACGTAGATTGTGACGTCACAGTATTCAGTCAGTGACAGAATTGTCATAGACTTTTGTCAAATTCTAGAATTCACAAGCACAAGTCATTGATAGATAATATTATTGTTTTTTTCCAGTAACATATTGCATCTCATATCCTGTTTACTATGCAAAACCACCAGTAGTGTGTATTCCATGCTCAGTAATGGCGACAATGGTGAGATAGGAGACTATTATTGCTGACAAAAGTCACCATGACATTTACATATACCCGTGACAGGAATATGTGACATTTTGTCCATGACAGTCCTTTGATTTTACCAACTCTTGATGGAAAACCTAAAATTGTGTCTGTGACACAGCATTTCAGTCGCTGACAAATGTCACTGACACAATTTCGTCGAAATTTTAGAAGATTTTGCAGCTAACTTTTTATCTCTGACATGTGTCAAAGTCTTGGCAATATCAGTAAAAAACTGAAAAGTTATATGGACTGATGTCTGTAGAAAATTCATGTGGACTGAAGCCTCTATAAAAGTTTTATGGACTGATGCCTCTAGAAAACTTATGTGGACTGATGCCTCTAGATAAGTTATGTGGACTGATGCCTCTAGATAAGTTATGTGGACTAATGCCTCTAGAAAAGTTATGTGGACTTATGCCTCTAGAAAAGTTATGTGGACTAATGCCTCTAGAAAAGTTATGTGGACTGATGCCTCTAGTTGTCGAATGAGACAACTCAATCTCGCTTAAACTTTCCAAGGTTGATTCTATACTTAATACTAATGGCACTATAAAAATAAATTATACATATACAGAGCTAAAATTAAGTTACTTGAAAGCTCTAAGATTTAAAATAACATTAAATGCAGTCAAAAGTTTACTTACCGAAGCTAACCCTTTCTCAATTAAAAGGCATAAGATTACAGGCACAACAGAATCTGAAAATTAAAATGAATATAATTTTTTAACACTATAATTGAATTAACATCATTTTATTCCTGATATCTTTTTTTAACAATTCAATAGCATTGAAATTGACAGAAAAATGCCAACGAGTCATGCGTACAGAGGCTATTCAATTTTGTGATAATATTTCATTAGGGAACATTTGTAAATATAGGAAGTAATAGATGGCAAACATGTGATTGTTCGGCAAATGCATACAGTAAATACCCCCGTCGCAGCAGACCTGCTTACTCAGCGAATTTCCAAATCAATAATATTATTATATGTCAAGTTTTATCAATATCTGTCGATAAAAAATATGAGAGTTAGTTATATACCTTTTCTCCATAAGATTAACATGGGAAAGAGCATGCAGATTTGCCGCTGTGAGGAACACTGAAATAGGTATTTCTAACATAAATGATTTTTATTTTGATAATTTATTCCAAGCTTCATCAACATCTGTCCATAAATAAAGGAGTCCTATCCTATTCTCTATATGATTAACATGGGAAAAGGGTATGCAGGTTAGCTGTCATGATAAACAAATAAACTAAGATTTTAGCGAATTTCCCATAGGGAAGAAGCTATTACCGTAGGTCTCATGGCAAGACTTAAGCCCGCGACGATTTTTTGTTTTTAGGTGCCCAGTGGCCAAAAACAATAGTCGTTAACATTTATATATATATATATATATATATATATGTGTGTGTGTGTGTGTGTGTGTGTGTTTGTGAACATGATAGCTCTTGTAAAAACAGTCCGAACAAGACCAAATTTGGTAGAGACGTGTATTTCTGCATTTGCTCGGACGAGTTTGTAATCCAGACATATCGGTCAATGGGAACGGGTAGTTTGGGGGATTTTGTACTAAAAAATTAGGTTTTTTGCATTTTTCTTACGTAATTAAAACAATTTATGAATTTTATCTTTTAAATCTAATGGTTTTAAGTTAACTTATTGTCAGCAGCTCAAATGGTCACTTTGTGTAACACGACCGGTTTCGTCACTTACTCTTGCGACATGATCACGTGTAGTCAGTTTGAGGAAAATGTTAACATATCGGTCAAAACGACGTCGTCACAGTTTTAAACATTAAAAACATGTAAAAAACACCTAATACATAAAAGAAACATAGATTCAATATTTATGTTTAACATTCAAACTTTTTTATTAGAGGAGTACGGGCCCGATGCCATTGTTGCTAGGACATTCACTCCAGTTGAATGAGTGTCCTAACAACCAAGTTTTTGGTTGGTAGGACAACCAACTACACAAATAAGTTCCTTAAAGTTATCATCTATCTCTAAGGGTTACCGAGATATTAAAAAATCTAAACACAGTACGTTGTATTTGTGGACACCAATTTTAATCTTTTAGCTTCATCTGTTTGAGATCCATCCATTTATGCTAAAAAAATCATAAATTATGTGTTTATCATGGCAGCTAACCTGCATACCCTTTTCCCATTATAATCATATAGGGAATAGGCAAACTCTTTTATTTATGGACAGATATTGATGATAATTAATTGTATAATCTGATAGATGCTTTTGTGATCTACTTTTTGCAACTTACAAATGATGAGGATGATGGAGGGATGTTCAGGACCGCCTTCTTGGCGACCAGTGAGAACGATGAACCACTGCTCAGGGTCAACTCTTATCCCGTACCTAATAAACACGATTTTATTTTTGGCTGATTTTGATACCGTAAGGTTTAAAGTAATTTTCCATTCCAAGCCTAACTGAAATAAAATAGTTTTTCAAAACCAACAGAATAAGTCAGCATATGAACTTGTCAATAAAATAATGTAAAATTAAATCTACAAAAACTTTCAGTTTATTGGTGAAGTGGTTTATTCCTCATTTGAGATACAGATACAGTAAAATCTCACTAACTTGACACTTTGGGGACACAGAGGCACTCATAACACATTGCATGAGTTAACGGCCTTTGAAGAAATGTCAAATATTTAACAATAAAAAATGCATGTTCTGAAACAGTTCTTAAAAGAATATTTTTTGTTGCTCCTTCACAGAGTCACCAAAAGAATAAAATGTCCATTGCCGACAATCTTTGTTGTTATTGCTCCTAACACGGAGTCCCTTCGATGCATTTCTGTGAATAAGTAAATAATAGCGAGCTATCCCACCCCTTTCCAAGCCTGGGTCTTTGACCTAAAGTCAGTCTAAAGGTTCGCAATAGATCAACTACCTATCCGACTCGGCTCGTTTCAGCCGTCCATCCAAAAAGTCAAACGTACTATCATCGTAAGTTACAGGCGTTCTGTCAGCTGTTGACTGTCAAGTTACAAGGACTGTCGAGTTATCGGGTGTCGAGTTACTGAGGCTTTATTGTATATTAGCTAGGCCAATTTCTATTACCCAAAAATTAATGTACTTTTGGTAAAATAATTACTTGATTAAATTCTCCAGAAGAAGACGCACTCCGCCCATGAACAGGAGAAGAAACCCCCAGTTTACAAAGCCAGTAAAATTGCTGAATCCTGAAGACCAAGTGAACAATGAATCTCTGGGTTTGTGGCATCTAAAAGATACAGGATTAAATGATTGTAAAAACACTAACACTTGGATATTAATAACACTATTAACACTTACTTGGCTTGACTAAATTGAGGTTGGTAAGAAAATAACTCTTGATTAACCCTAGAGGTGGCAAGATTTTTATTTTTAACTGTAACATAAAAATAATTACTTATATATTTTTGAAATATTAGGTATAAACATAAAAAAAGCATAAAACATGCCCCCCTTATTATCACTAACCACAAAAGCAAAACAGGTGTCCACTGAAATCTCAATTAAGCCTACAAATGCTGTCAACTTCCACCCAAGCAGGCTACCGTTGGGTAGGCCCCCCTCTCCGCTCTAACACATATTAGCAAGCCAAATTGGGATTGCTTATGGCTAAAACGTTACACATGTCAGTGTAGCACTTTAACCAATACAGCCACTGTGCTTAGGAGTAGAAAGGGCTTACTTGGCTATAAGACATGCCCTATTGGCAGTTTAGTGAACTGCATGAAAAGGTTTTGTTGCTTGCCCCCAGAGGGCAACACTGTCACGAAGGTGACCGTGTGCCTGAAGTTCACTAAATTGACGACAGATGTTTCCACCTGCCACTTCTTATCACCACTATGTTTTTTGGATTGAAGGATCTCACCAAGAACGAGCATGATCGGACAGCCAAATTTCTTGGCATCTGGCTGGACCCCACTCTTTCTTGGTCAGGTTACTTGTTCAAAATTGGCAAGTGATATTTTTGCATTACAACGTTTCTGTGGTGTCGTCTCCCAAATTATTTTAAGAATGGCCTATTTCAGCCTTTTTCACTCAAAAATCACAAAAGGATTAATTGTCTGGGACAGTGTTCCCGCCTCAAAAGAAATTTTTACTTTGCAGAAACGTGCAGTTAGTATAGTCACTAGTGTAGACTTAGAAGCTCACTGCAGGTCATGTTTTATACAACTTAACATTTTAACCTTATATTCTGTTTTTATTTTAATGTATATGAAAGTTCAACATAATCTCACTTATATTTAACGACATAAAAATATCAATAAAAAACCTTACTTAACTTCGCAGAGCGCTGTATGTTGGCAATATCTCGGATATTACGATAAAACGCTACGTGTATTAGTCGCCGACATACAGCACTCTGCAGAGTTAAGTTAAGTTTTTTATTGATAGTATAAAATATATTTAACGACATGAAAATATCAATAAAAAACCTAACTTAACTCCGCAGAGCGCTGTATGTCGGCAATAACTCGGATATTACGATAAAACGCTACGTGTATTAGTCGCCGACATACAGCGCTCTGCGCAGTTAAGTTAGGTTTTTTATTGATAGTATAAAATATATTTAAGGACATGAAAATATCAATAAAAAACCTAACTTAACTCCGCAGAGCGCTGTATGTCGGCAATAACTCGGATATTACGATAAAACGCTACGTGTATTAGTCGCCGACATACAGCGCTCTGTGGAGTTAAGTTAGGTTTTTTATTGATAGTATAAAATACATTTAACGACATGAAAATATCATTAAAAAAATACCCCCGTCGCAGCAGACCTGCGTACTCAGCGAATTTCCAAATCAATAATATATGACAAGTTTGGTCGAAATCTGTCAATAAACATGAGAATTATTTGCCTATTCTCCTTCCCTATGGGAAATTCGCTAAAACCTAACTTAACTCCGCAGAGCGCTGTATGTCGGCAATATCTCGGATATTACGATAAAGCGCTACGTGTATTAGTCGACGACATACAGCGCTCTGCGGAGTTAAGTTAAGTTTTTTATTGATAGTATAAAATATATTTAACGACATGAAAATATCAATAAAAAACCTAACTTAACTCCGCAGAGCACTGTATGTCAGCAATAACTCGGATATTACGATAAAACGCTATGTGTATTAGTCGCCGACATACAGCGCTCTGCGCAGTTAAGTTAGGTTTTTTATTGATAGTATAAAATATATTTAACGACATGAAAATATCAATAAAAACCTAACTTAACTCCGCAGAGCGCTGTATATCGGCAATAACTCGGATATTACGATAAAACGCTACGTGTATTAGTCGCCGACATACAGCGCTCTGTGGAGTTAAGTTAGGTTTTTTATTGATAGTATTAAATATATTTAACGACATAAAAATATCAATAAAAACCTATTTTAACTGCACAGAGGACTATGTCGGCAATTCACCTATATCATCATGTGATATGTGTCAAAATATTATAATAATAATCATAATAATAATGATAATTTAATAATAAGAATATAATAATAGTAATCATTTATATATATATATATATATATATATATATATATATATATATTTGATCTATATAGTTCACTTGTAAGGAATACTGTTATATTAAGTAAAGTTAAAATAATTAACTGAGTATCCTTGATAAACATTATTTTATTTAAACAATATGTTTCAACCTTTAAAGGCCATTTTCAAGTTAATTCTTGAAAATTGGATAAATTTTCAAGAATTAACTTGAAAATGGCCTTTAAAGGTTGAAACATGTTGTTTAAATAAAATAATGTTTATCAAGGATACTCAGTTAATTATTTTAACTTTACTTAATATATATATATATATATATATGAATCCCATTATTGCATCGGCATAGTGAAGTGACATTATGAGGATTGGTGCTCTATGGAATAATGTTTCATTATTACTCCACAGTCCTCACCTAGTCAGCTGTTACCAACGTTGTTAAAACCTCTGCTAAAATAAGCCTATTAAAACCCGGATTCTATTAAAATATCCCGTTTCTCTGTACCTAAAACCCATAATCGTAGACAAAAAAATCCCTGATTCTTCAATATTTCCCATTTACCCGGCCCAGTAGCCAGATGCCTGCCGACCTCACTGTTGACTGGACATTATAGAGTGTCGTATTTCAGTCCAAAAAACGTCGGGAAAACTGTATTCCTTGGTGTTTTTATTGTTATTTATGTTATTAGAGAGTGAAATAAGTGTATTTGAGTGATTTGTTTTCCCGCCCAGAACCCCGATTCACACCGATCCCCTAGCTAGATGGTATGGTTTGAGAGGGTCATAATACAGCCTAAAATCGTACGAAACGTCGAAATTGGGTTCTTCCGCGGACAGGAACATTGTTAAAAGGTTATTAGAAAGTGTAAAAAGTAAGTCTAAGATCGATTTCATATAGATTAATAGGATACTATAATCGGAACATTTACCAATGCTTTTTAGAGTAGAGAAGGAACAATCTGCTAATCAAGTTCTACGGGTAGATCAAGGTTGTGCTAGACGAATGTTATTTGACAATTGTGACAAAAATCAAGTTTTGAGTGATGGTAACCATTGTGTGGGTGACAATTCTATTCACTGATTTCATTTACTTTATTATTTTCAACATTTTATATTCAATAATATAAACTCAAATCCAATAATAAAAACCTTGTTTACGTTATAATAACAATTTCTTTTATTATACATAGATTACAAGAATTTTCATGTGTTTAATTCATTTCCTAACACCATTATCATGCAGCGTGGTCGTTACAGCCGTGTGCGAGCCCTGGTGTGGCTCGTCATAGAGGTCTGGAGGGTTAAAAGAAATTTAAGATCTAAAAGGATTAATTGGTTCCAAAACAATGGCTGTAAAAATACCATGTCACCTGATACAACCTGATCTCTTTACAACTGAATAAAAAATAAAAAAATGCACAGAGATAATCGATTATTTGGTATCTGATGAATGGATGATCACCTTAATAATGCAAGTAGGTACCACCTTTGACAATCCAGTGAATAAAATCAAATATGAGGAGAAACATGAGATATTAAAATTAGGCCTATTTTGTAGCCAAAATATCAGGTTAACAGCTGCAATTATAAAAGTTCAATAACCTTATATAGTATTTCATATTAAAAATTGAGACTAAAATATATTAAACGTGACAGGCTATTGTATATATATAGGCCTATATATATACAATATTTAAAATTGTCAGGAAATCTGATTAAATAAATATTATCATTGTTTATACATGTTTTGGTTCTATATTTAGTTAACTCACGGTTTATCTGGTTGAGATTTTCTTTTCTTTGCTTCAAAATGTTTTATTTCCTCTGCTCTTGTTACGCTCTTGGCTCTTCTCCTTACATGATTTTGGCTTTCAGTTGATGTCATTATGAGTGAAGGGTAAAGCTTAACCTAAATAATTTCCTTAAAAGTATAATTTATTTACAAAAACAAAATAAACTATTCCCAGTAATATATTTTAACTTAGTGTTTTAACATTAATACAAAACCGTGATGAAAGAGAAAACAGGTTCTTCACTGCCCTTGTGAAATAATAATAGGCTTGAAAGAACATGCATGATTTCTGTTTATCATCAGACCTTTGGTCTCTTTGACACTTTATCAGTAAGTTTATGTAGCCAGCTAATAACTACCAGCTGAAAAATCTGTATTTAATAATCTATATTTTTAAGTGGTACTGCTCAGTCGTATGTGATCTGATGGTTGACATCTTCAGGCGGATCCAAAGACGTGAAATAGAACAAGGCAAACAGAGGATAATATAAACAGAGGATAAGTCCAGCTTGGTACCGTTCTCATTTTAAGACTTTAATTCGTTGAAGAAGGCCGAAATCATTAGTCGTATCATATAACGGATTAGAGGACAATCTGGAGCTACCAGCACTGTTTAAGTTGAAATCACCAACCGAAATAAAATTGTGGTTAAGGCCAATTTGATACTTAGATATTTAGATTATTGAAATTGCAACCTACCCAGGTAGGTATTTTAAGCCAAGTATGAATGAGAAATGAGTGTAAGATGATTGTGGGGCGACTAATACTAACATGTTCCTTTGACAGGACTGTTAATTAATAGCCCAACAGCCGATGGCAACTAAGGAACCTACAGTTTAACGTGGAATCCGAGCCACGGCCTCTGAATTACGAATTGGTCTGATCACGGGGTTGGTCTTTGTGGATTAATGTAGTATTCAATAGTGCGGACGTTAATCCACACAAGAGAACACTACACCCACTGACTATCGCTCATAGCTATCCACAATTCCTCCAAGTAGCTGGATTACAGAATGACGCCACTATCCCAGTCTGTTTATCAGAACAATTACAAGTGCAATTGTTCGATGGCATCTCACAGAGATTGATAGACACTGGCTGGCATATTAGGAGGAATATATACAACACAAAGGAGAAGAGAAATTGGCCAAGCTTCAGGACAACACTAATCGCCTCCATATTCTCACAGAGGAACGGGAAGGGAGTAGTAATAATCAGGCTCTTACGGATTGCTACCTCCACACCTTTTAACTTGTTGCAAGTTCTAGGAGATCTATACTAACGAAAAACATTAAACGGTGGGAGACCAATTTCTGCATCATTAATACTGTGGGATCAAGGTTAGTTTTTGTGGATTCAACAACATCGATTTGTTTGGTGCCGCATTTGAGTACCGCAAGTTTAGAACGTAGGCCATTAGTGCTATGGTATTAAACCCAAAATGCATTGTCATTAGAAATTTTTAGTTTTTGTTTAGCGTGTTAGATTTGACTATTTTAGGAACTCCATTTTTATACTTCGTAGTTAAATCCTTCTCGACTGCCTTAGAACGCAAATCGAGTTAAAGACGTTGTTTTCTCAACGAATATAGTTCGAGAGGCCTAGAGGCCTGCGGTTCTCTAGAGTTAGGATTTGCAGATGACAGATTTTCAGGAGAAAATTTTGTACCCACAAGAAGCATGTCAAACCTCAGTAGGAAAAATCAATTTGAGTGGCCTGATCCTGTCAGGATCACTCTGGGGGGGGGGGGTAGAGAAACTACATCAATGTAAAGTGAAGAGGGAAAGTTTAGTGTTATTTTCAATACTCCTCATTCTCAGAACACTAAGTCTCAAATCCATTAAAGCCTACGACTCCAGCCTTGTCTCTGACATTGTAAATACTATTTATTGTGTCAGGATTAAATGCATCCAAGTTGCTGTGGATATTTAAATATCCTTTATAGATTAATTGTTTCAAAAATAATCACCCAATTCCTTAAATTAACAACAAGAAGCAAATATTTTAAAATAACTAATGTTAAGAGTCTTTTTGGGGACATACACCCCCACCTCCAATCATGCACTGGTGATACCAAACCTTTTTGGGTGGGTTTTGTTGGGTGAATCTACACTGTATAACATGGAGTGTCATGGAAAACTGTCGAGAGATTAGGAAGGAATTGATTGATTTTTTAATATTCTCCATAAGAATAACATGCAGCATCCTTGGGCAACATACAGCCCGTCTCCCACGTACAGTGAATTGAACTTTTCTCTGGGATGTATAACCGTTAGCCACAGGCTCGATTCAAAATACTAATTTATTTATTTTGTAAGTTGGTTTTAATGGTGACATTCAGATTGTTGAAAAATTATTGTTAAGCCAGAGAATTAAACAAAATATTTTCTTTGATATTTAAAAGTCAAGGCCAGTCGAGAAAGGATTAGTTTCTTCTCTTCTATAATAGGGAATAATATCATAGATGATCGGATAGTAAACTTATAATCCGTTCCTCAGTGATAATTTCTTTGAGCATAGCCAAAAACTAATAGCCCAATAAGAAAATAACCTTGGAAATTTAAAGCCCTTTAGTAAAACAAAGAACAGAGGCAAATCCATCAATTTATAGATCTCAGTTTGTACTGTAGCTTGCGCATGAGTTTTATTTATTAGTTTACATTATTTCAAGATTATATACGTTTAAAGAGTAGGCCCTAATCTTTCTTGTGTTTGATTGCATGTTCGATTTGTTAGTGCATGATCAGCATTTATAATTATCATTGGAGTGGAGTATATAAAAAAAATGTAGGTTTTTTATTGGTTGAGAGACGGCAGATCAGTTGCAGTTTAGATGAACTTACCACATGTTTCATGGTTTCATTATAATTATATGTAGTAGCCTAAATATTATTATTGAGCTGGCAAAACCTTGTTGCTTTGCTCTGTCACTGTCAGGTTGATACTGACCGCTCTCGGTGACAGCAGACAAGCGCAGCAGAACAGATAATTTTGTCAGATAGTAACTGGTATACATTTCTTCTTTTCTTTGGTGTCGTCTGCGATAGACGTCAGATGGAGTAATTATTGGCTTACCTTTTAATTAAAATTTTAGTGAAGTGTGCTTTTTATTTACTCGTGCTTGTATCCTGTATTGAAGATAGAATTATGAAAATTTGGACGTCAGAACACACATTCAAGTAAGGGCTTATACTAGTATTGAAAATTTCCTAAGTTTATGAAGGACCGATGTTGTGTAGCTTTGACAGCCTAAAACTACGGTGCTAAATGAAGTATAGAGTAATGTTTTGTATGTTTATTCAATGTTATATTTATAGATTAGGACCAAGGCTTTCCAATAATAAATGATTGGCCTCAGCTTCCCTTAGGATAAAATATTGAATTGGAAACAATTGATTGGGCTCTTAAAGTTAACAGAGGAACTTGTTACAGTACTCAATATTATCTACTTTCTGAACAGGTGCTACATTGTCATATTAGAGCAAGCAAATAATAGTTCAAAATACTATTGTAATAAGTAAGCCATTTTGACATGTACATGTCTTAGCTCTGGGGGTGTTGGCAATTAAGATGAAAATTTGAAACAGGTTTCTGTAGTAACTACCAGAGCTATTGTATTGAATTTTTAATGTATAAGAATAAGAACAGCTGTTTAAATGAACTGAAAACATTCCCTTTAGACATATTCATGATCTAACCTATTTCCCACAGGGAAGTAAATACAAACAATTTTTGTAATTCTAGCCATCCATGGGAAACAGTAGCTCAAGCAGCATGGCGAAAGTACCCTAACCCAATGAATCCAGCTGTCTTGGGGACTGATGTTGTTGAACGTCAGGTGGTTGATGGTATCCTTCATACTCATAGGCTTGTCAGTTCCAAGTGGGGAATTCCTGGATGGGCCCAAAGAGTGAGTTACTTACTTACTTGATAGTTGTAGTGTTGCCACTGGTAGCGCTGCTGCGCTGTGGAATTCAGTTTTGCTTAATTTTTAATTTATGATTTTACCACAAAGTCTTCAATTTTATATAGGCCTTAGTGGATTTTCAATTAATATTTTCCTCACTTTTGCTTTAAATGTTTCCATAGAATTATTTATTCTTGATTTCCCTTGGTAACTTGTTATAAATTTTGATGCATTGATAATGTGGATTACTTTTTATTTAGTTAGACATAATATTATAGTAACATAATAATAGACTGCGAATGGCAGTCTAAGGGGTGTAAAAATTTGCCGGGATCCGGTGAATGGCAGCTGGAGGGTTAAGGTAGAACTAATTCTGGATACATGTAAATTGTTTTTCTGTGTTGTATTAACGTTATGAATGTTATAATTTTGTATAAAACATTGGGGTGATTTTTTAACTGTCATGGCTGCTTAAAAATGTATAGAGACGGTAATATTAAAATGTTTAATAATTTGAAAAATGGTGCACAAGAGGCCTGGTGGTGTTGTTTACAAATTGTTCTGATAATTCTTTTCTTTAAAATAAAAACTCTCTGTGCATCAGGGTTATTCCCCCAGAAGAGTAACTTACTCCATAGGCTCTTACACTCTGAAAGAAACTATAGTAAATTTTCAGTAATACTTCTTTATCAACTACATTTTGGAGTCTTCTCACTAAACTTAAAACAACTTTCAAACGTTTGATTATATTATCAATATGTTCGGTCTAATACAAATTTTCTGTGGTAATAGTTCCAAGATATTTAGTGCTATTATCTACATGAATAACTTCTTGATTAGCATTATACGTGTTGGTTTTACTATAGGATAAAGTAAAAACTCACGTCTTCCAACACTACTTAATATATTTACACTTATATTGTAATTATATGAAACGGTAAATACATACAACAGTTGTTAAATTGGGGATTGATTTCGTTCAGTTAAACCGAACATCATCAGGCCCAAAAGGAGACTGAAAGAAACAAGATGGCGTCCCTGCTTAAATACTACTGGATTAGATTAGATTAGATTATTTGAAATGGCGACCATACCACAAGCTAGGTATTTTAAGCCAAGTATGAATGAGGAATGAATGTAAGATGATTGTGGCGCGATCTTGTAGTCCTGTTACTGACTAAGGCTGACATGTTCCTTGGACAGGACTGTTAATTAATAGCCCAACAGCCGATGGCAACTAAGGGACCTACAGTTTAACGTGGAATCCGAACCACAACCTCTGAATTACGAATTGGTCTAATTATGATGATGGTCTTTGCGGATTAATGTAGTATTTAATAGTGCGGACGTTAATCCACACAACAGAACACCACACCCACCGACCATCGCTCACAACTATCCACAATTCGTGACCTCCAAGTTGCTGGATTACAGGATGACGCCACCATCCCAGTCTACCGGAAGTTCCTGTCATGGCGTCATAGGTAGCATTTATTGGTTGGCTGAGTTCTGGAAATAGATTTTTATACGTTCTTGTAGAATCAAAATGTATTTGTTCATTTATTAATTTTGTTTTATCTTTACATTTTTCTTTATAAATAAATAACTCTTCCCATGCATTCATTTCATTTCCTTTTTTACAAGTTTTGATAATCTTGAGGTCTTCATCGATTTTTGTTAGGTTATGTCCTTTTTCTAGTATGTGTTTTGCGATGTTTGATCTCTCCTGTTTCCCATTCTTCCATGCTGATATATGATTTTTATACCTTTTTGTAAAATTGACAGTCTGGCCTATGTATATGTTATCGCAGTTTCTGCATCCAATTTTATGTATTCCTGGTTGGTTGAATTTATCGGTGTTTTAGATTTTTGTGTGTAGTATTATATCTATTCTGTTCTGCGTACTAAATGCTGTTGAAACTCCATACTTCTTATATTTATTTGCAATTCTTTGAGTTTTTTCTCCTATATAATTAAAAACTGCAAATGTATTGGCTGCCTCACCTTCGTTTTGTAGTGTTGTCTGGCTTCTAATCCGGTCTTGATTTTTTATTTTTCTTAGTTCTTATTTACCTAATTCATCTATTATTGAGGGGCGATATCCGTTAGCTTGTGCTATCTTATTGATCGTTGTTATCTCCTTCTTATGGTTTATTTCGTTTTGGGGAATTTTAAATGCTCTACATAACATTACCAGGAAAGATGCATTCTTGTGGCTTGATGGATGTATTGATTTTTTGTTGATGGTGGTGTCCGTCTGTGTAGGTTTTCTGTATATATCAAACTCTAGATGATCGAATTTTGTTTTTATTGTCAAATCCAGGAAGTTTATTTTGCATTCTTCTTCAATTTCACTCGTTAACGTTAGTTTATTGTGTTGGTAGTTAAATATTTTTAAATATAATATCGTTAAATATTTATTCTGATTCTTCTTTTTTTCTTCTCATTGTAAATAATGAGGTTATCATCCACATATCCACATGTCTTTATGTCCATCATGCTTTAGGCCTTACCTAAAGCATGGTGGACATAAAGATGCATTGGGGTATTTATGTATTGTTGCATAATTTAAATTCTTGTCAGGCCTAACTTAACAATGGGTAGGATTACTGCTATTTGGGCATTTTGTTATTTAACAAAAAATGACCTAACTTAAAGTTAGGCCATTTAAGGATAATTGTTTTTATTTCCTTACAGTAATTAATTGAAATTCAACAAATCAAAATGTAATGTATTTCTTTCTTTATTACTATAACATAATTAAATTTCTTTGAAAATATCATAAAAAGACCATGGTTTGTAGTTTACTAAAAATTACTAAAGAACATTGGATTCAAATGTTTAGAGAAGATAATCAGTAAAAGATTTTTTTGTTTTTTTACCACTATGAAGAGATTCGTCAAGGTAATAGTAATAGAAGTAGTCAAGATGATTTCAGTGTCATTTTATCCTAAACATGTTAGATGACCCTATTGTTATGCAGGCAATGCTAAAGCATACTACGATTTTTATTTTTATTATTTTTTAGTTACTTATGGGGAATTGTTGTAAAAATTGGTGATCCAATTGCTCATACCGATTTTGGGTTTAAATGGTGGGCATAACTACTTAACTTGAATGTTCAAGTATCTTTGAGTTGTTGTAGTAGTATTGTAATCTCAACTTTAAAAAACTTAATGCTCGAGTACTGGTACACCTTTGAATGCAATGCACTCAACCTCAGCAGTGACCATTGTTTGAAGTGGAAAATGGCCAGGTAGATTTGGCAAATTTGCAGACCTTTTTTTAAAAATTCCAATAAACTTCAAATGTGATGGAAACCTTAAGCTTATGTACTGTACTCATTTTATTTGTAAGAAGTCAAAGACTCTGTTAATAATAAAATAAATAACATCACAAATGGTGGTTTTTGATATGAAACAAAAAAAAATTGTTTTGATATTTCAGAAGCTGGATAAACATTTTTTCATAAATTTTTATCTAAAATCCATTATATACATATTGTAGACAATTTACTTTTGTACATAAAAAGATAGCATTTGTGGGGGATTTTTTGCATGAGTTATAATGTACAAATAAGTGGAAACGCATAAAATATTACGGCGTTTAAGCTTTTTAGTACCTGGTGATGGAGCTTTGCTCAGATAGAATAAGACATGTATTATATAAGTTAATTACCAAAATTAAAACACATCATTACTCAATGTAAACTCTTAGAAAAAAGTATTTTTTAGGTATGCAATTTTTATAATTTTTTTCATGCCTAAAATAGTAAAAACATGTTGTAGGTTGTTCAATTCCCTATAAAAAATTCATGACACTCAAGTTTATTATTGTTTTCATACATATTCCGTTATATTACAAACACTGACCTGATATAACTGTCAAAAATTATCCCAGACAAAAATCCCAGTGATGGCAACTGCTACCAATCGCAAAACAAAATAATTATTTAATCTTTCTTCCTTTAAGTATATTTTTTAAGTATATTCCTATTTGATTAGTTTGTTTTGATACCAAAGTTATGATTACGTATTCTCAACCCATCGCGATGCAACAGTTGGCCAATCGTTAGATTATTAAGTTAGCTGTTTTCAAAAATTTGTAAATTCAGATCTATAATGGTTTCATAGGAGAAATTAATATGAAATTAGGATGTCATTCTTTGCCTATCCATTGGTACCACTTTATGCAATCTGCAACAAAAATTACTTGATGAGGTATGGAATTAAATAAAACATGTTTTGACCTTGTCGACACATTGTTTGCTTGATGTTGCTCTGTAAAATATGTAATTGTCGTCATCATGTTACAGAACTCGCAAAATGCTCATTTATGTATTAAAATGAAAGTTCAGAATTTTGACTTTTGAACGATATAAATACTATCCACATTAGAGTTAGTTATTATTGGTTTTTGAAATAACAAAATTTTTGTCTAACTAATGTCTACAGCCGCTTTGCAATACTGTCTCAAAGCATAAATGGGCCACTGCTAGGGTTAATATATTTTTCTGTCTGCTGATCATATAGGTAATGGTGTTTTGTTTGACAGTCTCTGGTGAGTGGCCATAGGACCTTGGGAGTTCAAATCACAACAACACAATTACAACAGTCAAATTATTCCAAAAACAAATTTGAATTTTTTCCAAAATGGTAATTTTTACCATCATAACCCATGATACCAAAGTATTTTTAACTATATGTTTTAAGGTTACTGTAATTATGCTTTAAAAATTTGAAGTTTAACAAAAGCTGAGGGATCAAATAACAATTTTTTTTAAACTAACAATACTCTGTTTGATTTAAAAATTTGTTATGTTGTTATGCACTTTAAGACAAAAGGTGACAATCAATTTTGTAGCTGTGGAATGGGCTATTTACAGTTCATCTTCAGTCTCTCAATTTAAATTAAAACAAAGCCATCTTGTGGCAGGTGTTGGAATTTTCCAAACAAATACATAATATTTAAAAAACATAGTTTTACACCCACGACACCTAAAATCACTGAATTACCCTTAACCAGCTGATAATGTGCGAGTTACTGGACTATTTGAGATGTCAATACTGTCTACAATCTAACAATCTATATTTTATTTTGTCTCAATTCCTCTTTCTTATTAAGCATTGAGTCTCTGCTAAATTTATATATATTTTTGAAACATATGTAAATTTTAAGGAATTTGTTGAAATAAATTTTGTAATCATTTACTATTTTTTAAATGTTGTGCTACTTTGGAGACTGAATTATTTTATACACAGTACTGTGTTCCTTAAAATGTTCTAAAATGGATCTGTTAGTTTTATATACATATTACTTTTATTACATTGAATTTTATTACTATATTACATTCTACCATGTAAACGTCATTGGAACTATCTTTATCATAAATATTCCAACAACCTGTATATTATCAGCTGATTAAGGGTTATTAAGTGTTTTAGGTATCATGAGTGTAAAAATGTGTTTTGTAAATGTGTTTTCATGGAAAATTCTAATACCGTCGCACAATGGCTTTGTTTTAATAAAAACAAGAAATTAAAACAAATGCCGAAAATGAGCTGTAAATAGCTCATAACATATTCAATACACAATTTCAATACTTGATGTATTTTGAAAATAAAGCATATTTGTATTTGTATTTATTCCGTAGACAAATGAAGGACACCTTCAGCCTTAAAGTGAGAAAAATAATCTGTTAGATTCAAATTCAGGTGTCAAGGCTGTATAAAAAAATAATACTTTTTTACATAAATAAATTTTTACAATAAAAACTTTCATATAAATGACACAGGCATACTTTGGATGTTACATTGTTAAATACTGGATACATTTTTAATACCTTTCAAATACTAATGAACACTTTATTCATCTTTCACTTCCCGATCTACTTGTAGACTGTAAGTATATGTCTTAGGTTCCTCATAAAGGAAAATGCTTCGCTTTTAGACTAATAAATTAACAGCTTCAATTAACTTTGATTTTGTATATATGTGAGGTTACTAAAACAACTTCATTTTGAACCCATTTTGTAGGAGATGTTGAAAAATTATAAAAAAAATATTCAATCAACAAAGCAAATTGAAGGAAGTGCTTGTGTGTCCAGATAAAACACCACATTCAATATAATATTATAATTTATTCATATTCTATTTGATATTTACATAAAAACCTGGCTTATGACCTTAATGTCAACTATCATCATTAGGTCAACTAAGATTTCGCTATATAGAGGTTCACAGAGGATCTTCTTGTTAACTTATTGATGATGAATTGTAGTGAATTTAACCTCAATAAATACACAATAACATAGTGATACGATGTACATAGTAAATACTGGATACAAAATAATAACAACTAATAACTTATTATTAACTTGAAATAGTGTAGGTAACTTATATGTCTTAGGTGTTCCATCTAAAACACCAATAAAAGCAAATAAAATACCCCCGTCGCAGCAGACCTTACTCAGCGAATTAAATTAATAATATAAAATAAAATAATATATGACAAGTTTGGTCAAAATCTGTCGATAAATATGGGAATTGTTTGCCTATTCTCCATAAGATTAACATGGAAAGGAGTGTGAAGGTTTGCTGCTGTGAGGAACACTAAAATTAGGCATTTTATCTACATAAATTCTTTTGATATCCTAACATGACCTATACCATGATGGTCATATTATCATTACTTCTTTTTTCAAACAATTTAATCATGATAAAATGGGGGTTAATAGTTTTTGTTATTGGTAGATAAAGAGGTTGGACTGTGAGAAAAATTCTTTAGGTAGACGTAAGGTAAAAATCTCCAGGCATATAAAATCATTGTAAGGCAGAAGAGAGTGGGCCAATCAACCATTCAAAGGCCCTGCCCTCTTGATGGTTGTTAAAAAAAATTGGTATTTCAAAGGTTACTCAGCAACTTGAAAGTAAACAAAAAGAGATGAACCCCAGTTAATATTGTATTTTAGTTTAGTTTTTACCCTGGAAGTTTCTGTTTCTAGAGAAAAATACCTTGAAGTTTTATATGTGAATTCTGGAGTACCTAGTATGTCATAATATAAATATACTGTCAAAAGCTGATGTAATGAATCTGAAGGGACTAAATAAAAATATGTTCTATTGAGGTTAGGTCAACTAAGATTTCGCTATATAGAGGTTCACAGAGGATCTTCTTGTTAACTTATTGATGATGAATTGTAGTGAATTTAACCTCAATAAATACACAATAACATAGTGATACGATGTACATAGTAAGGAAACAAAATAATAACAAAATAACTTATTATAATTGAAATAGTGTTAGGTAACTTTATTCAAAGGTGTTCCATCTAAACACCAATAAAAGCAAATAAAAAAGTAAAGAACAGTTAAGTCAATAACTCAATTTCAAAAGAAACAGCTCAATTAAGTAAATAAAAAAGTATAGCAAATAGTATGGTATGATCTTCCAATGGTAACTGAAGCGATAACCATTGTTAATAATAGTGAAGATAACAAACGGTAACTTAAACAACAGGATGTAGGCTGTTTATTCAGATTGGCACAAATGTTTTTTACATACACTCTATCGAGGTTGAGTCATAAATCATACATTGTATAGAGATCAAATATGTTATAATAAATGTCCAATATTGAAAAATTCATTATTTAGAGGTAAAATTTACATTGTGTGTTATACACAGTTCAAGGGGATTTTCAAATATTCGTTTAGTTAAGGAATTTGTTATATTAAGATTCATTACATCAAGGTTTGTATATATTTTTTTTCCAATATATTTTGTATATATTTCTTTCCAATTTCAATTTTTACTGCCTATTATTGATGTGTACCGTGTTACACTATAAGTTACCTGGTATCTGGATTAATCCAATAAAATATTTCATTTAAAAGTGAAAAAGTGATAGCTAATCGGTAAAAATTCTGGTTTCATCAGTGTCAGCTGATGCTCAGCTGATGGTTCAACCTATATTGTGTCTCAACTGAGATGTACAGAGTTCACATTGTATTGATAAACAATGATAACTGATAATGCTGCTGACCTTGTCTTCCCTTGACAACACTGACTCATTTCTTTTGTGTGTAAATCATCTTTAGTTCAAGACCTATCTTGTTTGATAAATAAGTGATAGAATTCAAGATTTATTTTGTTTATGTAAAGTATTCCTTACTTAGGCCTAGTTACGAAATGATGATTTTAAAAATCAAGAATACTTTCTACTTTATCATAACTGATTTGATTAAAGTTCAGTGTTTTGTTTGTAGCAAACTCCTAGGAATTTAATTTTATATTGTTCAAATTTTATTTAGCCAAATACTTGCCATTGACTTCTCCTTAAGGTAATTAATACATCCTCAAATAATTTCATAATATTTCTCTGGGCCAGAAAATATGTGTTGTTTTACTAAGGGAGATTTTCTTCAAAATACAGTAACATAAATGGTTTAACCTGGTTGGTTAAATGGTTGAATATTTTTATGAGGGGAAGGCCTCGCAATATAATACACAGCAATTATAATAATAACAGATTCACTTTAAATATACTGTACTAGCCAAAGTAGGCCCTGCCCATTCTTCGCACGGGAAAAAAGACTGAGAGGTGTCCTGATACAATTAAATTATCGTTACTGGTAATTAATTCTTTATTGTTTACAAAATGACAAAACACGAGTGTCACAAAGTAACATCTTTCAAGTCAAATATTGGGATAGGCAAATATAAAAGATAAGGATTTATGTAATAGAAGCAGGCATCGGGATGAAACTTAAAATCTACCATTCCACTATTTCGAACTAATAATTCAATAACAAGTTTCGATCCAGCAGTTTATCTGTAAAAATTAATTTTATTTCCTCTTCTTCCTGAACTGTCAAAATGTAGTATGAACGGATGTTGACATTAGAAAATTTAAACATAGAAACCTAGGAGGTCACGGAAGCTTTTTCTTCTTCTCGAACTGTCAAAGTTTAGTGTTCACAGCTTTTGACATTCAAGTAATTTTATGTTTTCATTCTTTGAAAATGTAAACTAAGGATGTTCATGGGGCGTAGACCGAGGGGATTTTAAGGAAATGAATATGTCTATGTGTTGCATGAGTTTAAGATCTACCTTTGTGTAAAATTTCAAACTGGTTGGTTCAATATTTTTCATGTTTACTTGCCACAAAAAACCCACAAACTCACAAACATACAGAAACCAACTCTTCTGTATAATATTATAGATAGATTACTGTATTTTCAATCGTAATTCAATATCTGCACCATAATATGCGAGTCAAATAAGTTATGGGTAAATTTACACCAGCAAGATTGTCTAGACATTTGTAGTTTCCTAAACTTATACATTTATAGAATAGGTTGATTTTGAGTGTTTGTTTTAATCTTTTTTATACAAGTGACTGAACAACTACCATTGTTACTAATTTAATGCAATATATAATTATGAAATAAAAACTAATTTATTAATTTACTTTGCTAATTAATTAGAATTAGTTTCTGTGTGACTTATCTAGCTTATCTAGCTATAATACCATGTTATGAAAAAATGTTTACAACTTGAAGTGATTATATAACATTCCAAAAATTGCCTTAACACATTTTATTATCTTGTATTAATCATAAACAAATTCCTTGTATCCTCATACTAATAATGATTTGTTGTTTGTGAAAATAGTAGTTTACCAGAGTGTTACAAACACATGGAGAGTATGTAAGTTTCATACAACAACAATTTCAACCGTTTAATTTGGTTGGTTGGTGAGCAAAATTTTACTAGTTTGAAAAATATGTACGAAAACTTATATAAATTTTCTAATGCAGATTTTTATACTTTTTGTTGTATATAATGTATATCAAATTGTTATTGAAAGTGAGAGAGGAAGCAGGAAGCCAAGGTGGTCTGGCCAGTCCAAGGCCAACTGCAAGGGACTCTGGCTATTCTCTCTCTCAGATGTCAGCTTGGCATTCTCATCTGCCCTCTTGCCAGAAATATTATGCAAAACTTCTTTCACCTGAGTAATATATGGCGAAAACTTTCCTTCCAAATTATCTGCATATGCTTTTGATAAAAATTGTTTATCAGCTGTTTAAAAGATTTAGGATTATATTAAAATATATGACTTGTATTTACAGTATTGATTGAACTTAAATCAATTTGTTAAACTTTTAGTACATTTCATAATATATCACACAAAAAATACATACAAAAAACTTGTAAATACATATGTTACATGTATAACTTGTATATCCTTGTACTTGTATTTACGTACTTGTAAATACATACAAATATTTAAATTTAAGTAAGTATAACAAATTTCTTTTGAACCTGAATCATTAATCCAGTTTTCAGTTTATACTGAGAGAGTATTTCTTTAGACTAAATGCTATAAGATTAATTAATTTTAAATTAGTTATTGGTTGTTTTTTAAATTAAATTTTGTTTGAAGTTCAGTTGTTTTGCATTAAGTTACTTTATAAAATTAAATTTTTTCAGCTAGTTGGACCTTCAAATATTTGTTATGCTAGTGAGCAGTCACAAGTCAACCCTACAAAAAGACATATGCAACTTAAAACAAGAAATGTAAGTATTTTCTTTAATTAAATACGCTTAACAGTACAACACATTGGTTGATCACACTATATCTTAATATTTATTTAATTTTTTATGTCAGTTTTTAAATGAAAGCCTAATTCACAGGTTTTAGTAAAAAAAATATCCAAATCATCTTATCAGTTACATTTAAGTAGTAATTGATTGGCAATAGAGTAGAACCCGACTAGTCCGACCTTGAATGGTCCGACCATACTCAGGCTCCTACGACCACATGCCGACTTGTCACTGACAGGAATCGCTTGCTTGATTGCATGTACAATAACAGGTATGTTATTGAACATGGAGAATAAATATCCGGTAAAGTCTGATAAATATCCAACCTATAAGATAAATAGTATAAAATAAACATCATAACTGATGGATAAAAACAAAACATTTTGTTTGAGATTATCTCGGTAATACGGAACACCTTAGATTGATCGAGAGTATTGATCAGATGATGAAATTACAATATTGGAATGCAAGAACGCCATTGGTCGGTCCAAGAATGTGGTATGGTTATTTGATTCGGCAACTACGTATTCCAGTAACCGATAAAGTCTAACAAGATATTGCGTTTTAAATTACAAAGCATATTGTCATTGATAATCACACCGAGTATCAGCAGTTTGCCATTCTAAATAGAACTTTATATTTCAGCTGACATTCGGCAGTTTTATCGCAGTAGACGAAACACTAAGCTACCAACCTCATCCAGAGGACATGAATAAAACTTTGTTAAAGCAGGAGGCGATGGTTACAGTGCAAGGGATTCCACTCAACAGTTACATGGAGGATATTCTCACCAAGACTATTATGCTTAACGCTAATAAGGTATGTAGACACTAAAAAGACAGTTAATTCCATCTCCTAGTTTCATTCCTTGATTCTTGTGGGATCTGCATCACTGTAAAAGGGTCATTATGATACCATTATAATATTATATGATTTGCAGCTATGTAAAGGAGAAATCCCTTGTCTGATGAGAACCTCATTAACGTTTTGGCTATGTGAGAACCACACTAGTAAATGCTGCTATGATTCATGTGGTGTTTTGGCAAAGAAAAGTGGGTTACATATAGGAAAACAAAGATGACCAGTAAATATGTATGCTGTTATAAACAGATAAGAGAGATGAGAAACATAAAGCAATAACATTAGTTTATTTATAGCTGGAAATTATCGTCACTGATGCCATATTTGTTATATTACTCTGTGTCATATTGTTTTGACGTTTTATAAATCCAGAAAGGCGTTTTTTGACCCATTGGGCTAGATTTACGAGACTGTCTCATAGCTGAGATAGTACTGCCATCTGGGAAACTAGAACTAACTCATGGAGTTCACTGTTTCGCCTTTAGAGTAAGCTTTACAGCCAATTAAGTATTCTCGCCGATGGTTGTACTATGGTCCAGTGGATAAAGTTTGTAAAGTTTATTTTAAATATTTACAAATAACTAAGTGTTATAAACACAGAAACAAAAACAATTTTTACTACAACCTCATTTCTTATATAAGGACTAAGCCATAATTGGACGTAGTCCAGGAAGGGCTAAAATCGCCATGCCTGAGCACAGCTATTCTAAGACATAACGAGATTTTCTAAATGGATCTACATTATTTTACTTAAAAACCTAGTCCTAACCTTGCCCTAGCCACCCCCTACCAAATCAGTAGGTACTTATCTTTATATGGGCGATTATGGCGACCTTTAATTCTAAATTTACTTTTCTCATTCTGTCATATGGGTTGTTGGTGAGGAAATAGACTGAGTAAATGGTTGCCCTAGTTTAAATTGGAACAGTTTGTATCATGTGACCCCCCCCTCTAGTAACAGTATTAGCGGAATATGTAGTATATGAACTGTGGTGTGGTACGGTAGAAGCTATGCACACATTACAAAGAGGGGTGGCCGAGATTTTTAGAAAAGCACCACTCAGTTTTGGTCAGATCGTGTTTGGCAGTTCTTTATAGTGGTCAGATAGCAAAGTTTCAATAGCTTGGCAATTAGGCGGATTACGTATCCAAATTGTAATTCTGGCAGCAGCGTAAAAGTCAGTCTCCAATTAATGCCGCCTTCAAAAACCCTGCACCAGATCTTAAACTCCTTGTGAGTATTTTAGAAAAAACCTATAAAAATCAAATTGAAAAATATTAATGATATGAGGGCTATTCAAAAATTAACCTCTGTTTGCCCACTATGTGGGAAGTGAAGAGTATAGCGCCGCCATTCTTGCAAGAATTGTATATCAAAATAGTCAGCTTCTAGAGTAAAAAAGTTGTCTGAATGTTAGTTTGTTTTCTGTCGCTTGACGACACATCACACTGTGATTATTATCTTGGTTTGTAAATAAAACCGTTTTGGTTCTAATGATTACATAAGTTTTTATTACTTTAACCGATCCTTTACAGTCACAGTTTGTCATCTCTGGAATTCCCTGTTGTACGAAATCAAATCCATAGATAATCCTTCCTGGCTGATGGTGGCACTGAAGGAATATTTCTTAGTCAGTTGACCGTTGCTTGGCAGGAGGGCGTTGTAGTTGTAACCTGGCTGTAGTAGGTGGCGAATGATTATGTAAATGTGGTATTTTTTATTGTTTTGTTGTCTTTTATAATTCGTTTTGTTTTTACCAAAAGGTTTTAATTTATTTTTGTTATATTGATTATTGTTAAATTTTAAAAGGTAAACCATAAGAAAGGGTCACGTGGTCCTAATGTTTGTCTCAATAAAAAAGTATTTTCATTTCATTACATAATGTGTGCTGCAATTAAAATCCCACCAAGTGTCAGGTACGTTCTGTGATTTGATTTTTTACAGTCAATCAGTCAATATTCAGCAGTAGCTATTCATAGAGAACTTTTTGCTGTATATGGACCAAAAATAATGAGTGAAGGATTTGTTCGGGAATAGGTTTGTCCGTTTGAAAATGGCAATGATGAAGGAAAAAGTGGTAGGCCATCTGTGGTCACTGATTACCTTCAAAAACACAAAATTACAAAACAAACAATCAAAGCATTTTGTAATTGAAACACTTGTCAGAATTTTTGATTGTAGCACATATCGTGGCAAACGACCCAAAACAAACTAAAGTACAAACAACTTTAACCCTAACACAGCTGGAATCCGACTGTTCTTACATAAAATTTGATGCAAGAATGGTGCACTATCTCCTCCACTTCCCCCATAATGGGCAAACAGAGGATAATTTCCGAACAACCCTCGTTTGAACAAATACAGTGAAGGGGTTGGTTGTCATAAGTAAATGTTGAGCGAAGATGCAAAACGCAGCGTGGCAAAGTGTCCTTCATCTCGCAATATTTAATCCTTATTTTACTGAGTTTATAGGGCAAGCACCCCACAAAAATATGGTCTAGAGCCGCCTATCTTTTCCACTAAGGAGAAATGATCTTCACTTTTGTCTGGTAGGGCATATGCCTAACATACACAATTATAACAATTCAAGCTAAAGGAAAATAACATTCTAGATATCAATTAATAATTGTTTTACTATAGTCAAACAAAACAAATATAATATTGAATAAAAAAAATAGTAGCAGTATAGATATTCCGGACCCTTATCCCCCAGCTTTCCCATGCCAACTTCCCATCAACACACTCAATATGTGCAACATTGAAAGTAAAGTTTGTATGATTATTTTCTGTTTTTACACAATTTTCATAAATATACTAACCTTGGTAATGTTGGAGTTGTTTAATATGTAAATGATTTCAGGGCAGGCAAGCAATTGAGTGGGTCATTGGCATTATTGATAAGGAGGTTACTGATTTGAAGCTGAGTGCGGCAAAGAGCACAGATGAGTTGAAGAAGTCATTTGAGAGTGCGAGGAGATCGATGGATGAGTTTTCTACTACTGCTAAGAAGACACTGGACGACATTCACAATTTTACCAGCAGCACGAATATACCTGAGTTTTAGCATAATTCTGCTCGGCGCTTCTTTAGCTGTGACACTATCAAGAAATTATTAATTGTGATACATCTAAGTCATCTCTCAGTATTGATTTTGATGTTAGTTTTCCGAAAACTCTAATTCAGTTAGTATTCCTTAATCAAAACACATTTTAATGCTTAAATTAAATTATTCTTCAGTTATTATTCTAATTATTGAATATATTTTAATCTTCTCGCTTCGTGACTCACCGCTTTATTCATAGAGATACTATAGAGTAGGCGTGTATTGTGTATATCAGCAGTATCCATTGCTGCTTCTCGATTGTTTCTTTTATATGAGGAGTGCACAGTTCACTCAGCTTGTTTTGACGGATGGGAGGATTGCCTTATAGAATGTTCTGTATATAAGAGGAATGTACCATATATTTTTGAACCCAAGTTATATTGGGAAATCGATGTGGAACAAAAATGGTTTTCACAATGAACCAGAGTATTGTTTCAGGTGTGTTGCTTAAAAATTATTACTGAGTAATTTATTTACTAAATAAATAATAAAATTGTACTAGCCTATATGATAAATTTGAAATCATTTAAAAAGCTCAGAATGTTTCCACTGTGCTTCTAAAAATTAATGTCTTATTGTTTTTAATATTAAAAACCTCACTAAAAATACATTTAATAACATTTTTTCTTCGTGATGATGAACATGAACAACCAATATAATTATTGGTTATTATTTCAGGAATAAATTGACCCCTTAAAAATATATTTGTATAATTTAGTAGATAATAAAAATAGTAAGTAATTGTTTAGACAGTCAACTTTTATTTTGAAATGAATTGGTCATGTGGTTGACAACAGCAGACTTGTAAAATATATTACTATGCAGAGTGAATAATACCACAAAATGTACCGATACCCATGTTCCTTCAAATTGTAGACTGATTCCATTAAGATGTGGCTTACTTTCATACATTAACATGTACAATGGTGATCACTGAACACTGGGATGGCAGCGTCGTCCTGTAATCCAGCTACTTGAGGACACAAATTGTGGATAGTTGTGAGAGATGGTCATTGGGTGTAGTATTCTCTTCTGTGGATTAACTTTCACACCATTAAATACTACATTCCGCGTTAAACTATAGGTCTCTTAGTTGCCATCGGCTGTTGGGCTATTAAATATCAGTCCTGTCTAAGGAACATGTCAGCAGTAGTCAGTAACAAGACTATAAGATCACGCCACAAACTTTGAGAGCTATGTGCTGGTGACATATTTATACGTCTAGATCGTTTTATGGTAAAGTAGTTAACATTCTTATTCTAGAGTTATCCTCTCCACTTCTAAAGAGTTTTAGTCATAAAAATTAGTATATCTGTCTATTTCACTTATTGTTAAGTGATCATGGTTTTGAAAATAATTCATTCTGGCTTTTATTACTCATTAAAAAAACTAAACTCTAAACTATTTAGGAAGCTCATTTCTTGGTTGAGGAATCACTGCAGACTATTATCCGAATTTTTACACAGTCAAACATAACCTTCAAATAGATCAAGTGGCTCAAAAACCAATGAAAATGGCCGTGCAGGAACACAGTTATGTGTCTGATACCATATGGTCGTACAGGGGTGCTTTTACATATTTGTGTTACCAGCATTGGACGTGTTAAAGTTCTTCTTTGTTATTGAAAGTCGCATGAAATGATAATTTTTTAATAACAGTTTTGATATCTGATAGATCGAGTTTCATTTAGTTCATATTAGAGTTCTCAATAGTTTTTTTTTGTTTTATAACTGAACAAAATTCTATATGTGAAAGAAATTCAAGTACAAATGTACAAGTCTTAATTGTTATTTTTTATTGAATTGAATTTTATTAAGATTACAGATTTATTAAATTTATTAGATTACAGACAACCTGTAGTATTAAGAACTTAACATTCCTAATAAATCAGTAATACAACTACTAAGAAAATTGGGTTACTTCAATAATCAAATTTTTGTGTTTGTTATGCCACCGAAAGATCTTTATAAGGTATAGATGATGGTTTATGTTAAGTATTTATTTTGTGTTTAATATTTATTATTTTAATATTTCCATTGATTAAATAAGTGTCGTTAAATTAACATTAATAAAAAAAATCATAAATTTATGCATAAAGTCATTAATTTATAAATTGTTTATTGTTTATTGCTTGGTTCATAATAAGTCAATTCCTTGATTATAAACTGCTTATTTGATTAAATATAAATTTTGGACAATACTCTGTGATTTTTTTAAAATACTGTACTATTGTTATGATGTATTATTTATTAATTTTCACATTGTCCATAGATTATGTTGTTATCATAAATCAAATGATTACTTAGCTTGAACTCTGATTGGTGATGCATGTAATATTTAATAATCAAGATATTTAATATAATGTTAGTCCTAATACTAACATCACGTGTTTATGTTTTGTTAAAACCACAATGTGAAATTTGAGTTTTAGATAATTTTTAAGAGATTTGTTGACATGATAAAATTCTACATTAGGACTGTATTAGTTTTAATTGTGCCATTTCTGTTAATAAACTGTTTGCATTCTGAAAGTTCTGAGCTATTCCTTGGCCTTGAAATTTAATCCACCTTGGTTAATTACTTTTTATATTTAGTAAAACCAAGTTAAGGAATAAAGAAAATAAAGGTAGATACATTAAGTTTGAAAAGTATGATGAAAAAGGGTTGTAAAATAAGTCTTTGTAAAGGGCCAGACATTCAGTTCAGTATTGAGTTTAAATATGTTCCTAAATTTAAAGACAACTAACTGATTTATGAATTTGGATGGAATGGACCCAAGATTATGGTATTATATGATAATTAAGAGAGAGTGTAAGGTTAAGCCACCATAGCTAAAATCTTTAGGGCTTATTCTAGTCAACGATAGAAATCAAATATGCCAGGAATGCATTTCGGTGGTGTATTTTATTCAATTTATTAATAAATAGTTAAATACTAACTAAACATTTTAACCGCCGGTAGCCATAAAATCTTTAGGGCTTATTCTAGTCAACGATAGAAATCAAATATGCCAGGAATGCATTTCGGTGGTGTATTTTATTCAATTTATTAATAAATACTAACTAAACATTTTAACATATCTATACATATATATCTATAATATATATATATATATATATATCGTCTATATATTTATATAAAAAAATAAAAAATTTTATATAATGAAGACGCCTAACATACTTAATAATGTATAAAATTCTATATAGAAAGTTAAGCTCCTTCAGCTGCTGCATCGAGTTTTCGGAAAAACCAGTGGAAAATCCCAAGGATAGTAAACGACATTCCAAGTGGGAATATGGAAGCTTTGGCCCAAGCCATCAGACTAGAACAGAAAAAATATAGCAGCTTACATATTTATATAACAAAAGATTAAAGCTTTAACTTATAATTCTAGGTAAAAATATGGTATGCTTAAATGCTCAACCTCTATTGTAAATTTAAACCAATAGTAAAGAGCTTGATAAGATCAAATTGTCAGAATAAAACTGTTATTTAAAAATATATATTATTGTATATCAATCAGGTGGTTTTAGACCAAAAATATCAATATGTTTTGTACATCAGTACATAACATAATTAATCATAATAATTAATATAATAATCATAATATTAATCATAATAGGCCAATCAAAAAACAATTTTTAAATCTAAAAATATATTTATTTATTCTCTTATAATTAAAAAAAATGTATTAAAGGTACCGATAGAAAATAGATATACATGGATTTTTTACATGGCTCGAACAAGCAAGGTCCAAGCAATATACAGGGCGAAATGAATCTGGCAAAAGGGTGGTAAAAACTTAATACGTTTCTAGAATCTAAATATATAAAACAAAATCGTGTTAGTTAAACGCATTATATATAACTTGAGAACGGCTGGACTGATTTTAATGATCTTTGATTTTTGACATGGTTATGTCTTAGCTCTGGGGGGTGTTGGTGATTTTTAAGATGGAAAATATGTAACAAGTTTCCATAGAAACAACCAGAGCTATTGTATTGAATTTTTAATATGAAAGAATAAGAACAGCTGTTTAGATGAAGTGAAAACATTACCTTTAGACATATCCATGATCTAACCTATTTCACACAGGGAAGTAAATATAAACATTTTCGGATTCGTCTCTGCTCCGGTCATGCTTTACGAGTATTCAGTTTCCATAAATTCAATTAGTTTTCATTTTATAGCGTTTTAATTTTCTAATGTTAACCTGTTGTATATTTAAAGTTTTCACAACAAAGCCGCAATGCTAATTGACTTCAGGACATGGCCAATCTTAAAGTTAACACATATTTACTGTTAGGCGTTACGAAGTTCACCGGGTCAGCTAGTAAAATATAAAATAAATTCTAAACTGTGTCATAATATTAAAATCTAAATCTTTACATTGTAAAAAAGAAATGGAAGAAAGGAAAATTTATTGGTACCGGTAATGTAAAAAAAAATATTGCTACGGCAAAGTGTAAAAAACTACTTATGAATAGTTGTGAATAGTTTATACTCATTGGCATCATCGTAGACAAAAAAGGGCTCAGATAGTGGAAGAAGGCCGCTCTCTATGATGTACACATTTTTCACAGGTCGATCATCTTGGTATGTTTTCAAAGCCTCTATTTTATGCACAATATCCAATCCTTCAGTGACCTAAAATAAAATCTGAATATTTCTCTGCTTATTTAAGAGTCTGCATCAGTGGTAGCCATCTTGAATTTTAGTCCATTAAGAACAATGTTAAATTCTGGCGGAACATACCTTCACTTTGGCATCTGTAGTGGCGTTAATTATCAAAGTATCGATGTAAAACTTTGGAAGTACATTGATGAGATGTGGCTCAAGGGCATGACCTTTTCAATATGTTTAATATGTTCAAAAATTTAACTTTATATAAAAACAAAAATCCAGGAATATTTTGTTTTTGAATATTTTGTTTATTTTGTTTTTATATCAAGTTAAATTTTTGAACATATTGAAAAGGTCATGCCCTTAAGCCATATCTCATCAATGCACTTCCAAAGTTTTACATTGATACTTTGATAATTAACGCCACTACACACGCCAAAGCGAAGGTATATTCCGCCAGAATTTAACATCGCCCTTACGGGACTAAAATTCAAGATGCCTACCACTGATGCAGACTCTTAAGTAATTTGTGTATTTTAAACATGCAGAAATGTGTTTTGGGAGCAAATAAACATGGGTATTTTTACTATCTTGTAGACCCACCTTTAGTACTAATTATTAAAAATAATTAATTATTAGATTACACACAGTGACTGGGTCTAGATTTTCAGATCATGCAGCCTTATGGAGCATGGAGGTAAGCATGTTAATTACCACCATCACTTTTTCAACGTACAGGATAGATGCTAAAGCTTATGAATGTAGTGAGCCAAAAAATTGGAAAGTAATGATGAATACTGCCAGTTAACGCTATAAATATTCTCTTTAAAGTATATGGAAATATTCGTAGCATTGTACGTCAGTATATGTCAGTACAATATAACATTTAAGCTCAGGAACTTCTGCATTATAGCTTTGACTCTAAGAGCTTAGAAAATTAATGTTGCCATCAAATTTTCCGATTATGAAGCTGACATAATTCAGTGTAGAGTGTTGCCTCTCAGAGATCTTGCCTCCATCAGAGACTGCTCTCAGCCTTCCTCTACAAAACATACTCCCAATGCAAAAATTCAACGATTGATAAAGGATATTCAATAAATTGTTATTGTATGTCCCCTCTTGAATAGGTATATTATTGATTATTATATGGATTATTTACTGATTATTTTTGAATTTGAATTCGTTCAAATGTCTAGTAAGTATATTATAAATATAAATTGATTATTTTTTATGGTTTTGAAATTGATTTTGGCCTTTATATTTTCTAATACACACTCTGCTTTATTAAAATGTTTTTCGAAGATCCCCAAAAACTAATCTCGGACCCCAGAGGTTAGTGGTTACACTTTGAGAAAAACTGATTTAAACAATTTCCCAAAGGAAAGTAATTACATTTTTCAAAGCCTGATGAAACATGTAATGTTTAGTAGCTCAGGAGTATGTGGCATTACATAATTTGCAATCAATAAGTTAGGAAACCTGTAAAGTGTCTAGGGTGGATAGTTTGTATTCACAGAGAGAATGGCATGATTCCCGTCTTTCTCGGAACAATTAATAGAAATATTCTTAATTTCCTCTATAAATATAGGAAGAACCTCATTAAATTATTTTGTGAACACTAATGGCTGTAAATGGTAGGGGCCAGGGGGTTTGTTAAAGAAAATTAAAATATAATATATGATGGAGAAATAATTCCCTCAATGAAAATACCTAAAAAATTGACATGACATTTGATTTAAAGAAATTTAGTTGTACTTTTTATTCCTGGTAAAACCTTCTTGCCTACTTAGCTGCTGTGATAGTAAATGAAAGTAAATATTAGGTACAGTATGCAAAACTTTACAATTAATTAATCATGGATTGAGAAATATTCAACTAAAATATTATTCAGGACTAGCTAAGGTTCCCGTTATTCAAAAAAGCTGAGAGGTGTACTGTTTGTACATACACAGTCTCATCTTACATGATGTTCAAAAACATTAAATTGTTCCAAATTTTATAAGACAGGACATAACCACCAATCATTTTTATGTAGTTCATCTGTGGCATAATTAAAAGAACAAAATATTACAGGGACCAAAGGTCTGTCGCTTTCTGTTAGTGGGCCATGTGGCATTCCATATTGGAAATCAAAAGACAGGTGCCAAGTCAGATATACAATCAGATGAAAATTACATGAGATAAGGATATTTCGTGAAATATACGAAATAGTGATTATCTTGGTAAATATGTGTTTCCTTCAGATGAACTACATACATAGCATCCAATAAAATATACAAATATGTATGGAGTTTTTAAAATTAAAATCTTTAAAAAAAAATTCTTGAGAAAGGCGAAACTGCAGTTCGGTGTGATCCATGCCAAGTTTAAAATTGATTAGTTAAACTTACAGGAAATAAGTAATAACCAAAGTAATCAAAAATTAAAATATGTATGAAGTAATAAAAATATTTTTGTGATATATATGTGAACGTCAGTATAATACAGTTTTGAGAGCTAGTGAAGTCTCCACAAAATGAAATGAATTTAACACACCAAATAACAAAATCGTTTCAGGGGTTCTCCAGTAATGGAATTTTAAAGAAAACCCGTCACATGGCAGTGGTAACGCGATGTAGTGTGCAGTGGAGAAGCTGGCGCGGACTGTACCGGCACAACGGGACTGTTCAACTGGGATTTGTGAACCGGGAGATTTTTAATGGAGCGCTTATTTTTATGTCTATTTGGAAAACTGTGACGTACGAAACTGGTGAATATGAATCAACTAATATTTAATATTTTATCTACATATGAATTGCTACCCTGTTGCTGCTTGAATTGCTACAAATATCTTTTCAGTTAGTCAGTTATTTTATTATTTTTAAAGGAAATGTGTTATTTCTAGAGGTTTTAGGCTAAACTGACCCTTCCAAAAACTACATGCTTCCCATCCAACCACGGAGTGGGCTGGGTGATGATGAAAAACTGACAACCATTTGTGTTTGGACCTGGAATAAAAGTAATGTAAATACTACAAGAAATACTTAATCCTAAAATGTGCTCCTCAATCCTACCAACTCTATACCTCTCCCATTGAAAACATACACATTCAAATCACACTTCTGAGCCAGTAATTTGATTCCCATGATAGAAAAATAAAAAATTTAAAATAAGGTTATGTTAATAGAATTCAAGAAGATTAATTCATACTGCCCCTCAAAACTATGAAACGTTCGGGAATAAGAAAACGAATTCTTCTAATCCAGTTCGGTGGCCTGCATGATGTGTCTTTCCCAGCTGTAAAAATAATTATTTAATGAGCTAGTACCATTAATGTATAACGTATCTAAAGTATCTTTGGTATCTTGTGTCCTCAAAATGCTTTCCTAAACTTGAACAATTGGTATCTTCCAGTAATTTCGTTTTCGAAATGTTTATAACTACATATTTAAGAGATTAGAGAATATGCTTGCGGTTAAGAAGGTCAACAATTTTGGAGGAGTAATACTCTTACAAGGTACTGTTAGGCCTATGTATAATGAATCGTTATGTTGGAGCACACTGACCTGAGTTTGCCATACTCACAAAACCTGGCGCAGTGTGTTTCACAATGAAATTCTCATCCTTAAAATATTTCCCATAGATACTGACTCCTCCCAAACCATCTCCTGATATAACATCTCCACCTGAAAAATTGAAACCTCCTTAATAGTGTCAATAAATAGTAAAATGAATTCTTCAGTCGATTATACCATTATAAAACCATTACTATACCTTTCCTTTGGTGACCATTTTAATCTTACACCACTTAAAAATTCTA
The DNA here is from genome assembly GCA_023375725.1 of Nephotettix cincticeps. Lineage (NCBI taxonomy): Eukaryota > Metazoa > Arthropoda > Insecta > Hemiptera > Cicadellidae > Nephotettix > Nephotettix cincticeps. The sequence goes on along the minus strand of CM041786.1, from coordinate 57,388,165 downwards.
AATTGGCAATAATAAGAGAAATTATTTTAATTACCTTAAACTTCAAAACTACATATGATTCTGATTGAATTATGTTTTAGATTTTATTTCGTTCCCATTGCTATATTTCAATTTGGCAATTGACTTTGAAAACTCTTATGTGTATTACTCTGCTTGACATTGACTTAAATAAGTCTGTAACTTATGACAGTATTCTGACCATTATTTTGCCCTAATTAAAGCATTTGTTTTGACTTACCGCAGATCACCTATTGCATCTTGGAAACGACTAAGTTGGAACTAGATTTTAAGTTAAAGAATATACGATATGATAATTTTGTTGAGGGAGGGGTGGAAGAAATGCTTTATGCACACAGGTGACCAGCCTGTAGTGTGGGACTCCCATAAAAAACGGGGTTACCCACTTTCAAAACCTACTCTACTCTTTAGTATTCTATCCTGGAACTGTTTGTCTCATTACAACATGCTAGGCCAAAATTTGGCTTACACCCTTTGGACTCACTCCATGTTCAGGCACCGCACTCGTTTAGGGGATCTGGGCCACTTCTCGGTCCAGATCGTTTTTCTTCTGTTGTAGGACCCCCCGGACGAATTTTAACAAACATCCCAGTTCCCCTCATCCTCCAATATCTTGTGGCAGACCATGTCCACCACTTGGTGGACATGGACATGGTCACAAAAACTTTTCGTGCAGCCTCTAGACAGGAGCAGCGGAAGAAAGTGTGCTCCACATTGCCAGGAACGCCCGTACAGTAAGTTCAATCTGGTGAACCGATTTTGCCCATCCGATGCAGGTACGACTTGAAATAGCCGTCAGAAACTAAGTGAGGTTGTAATCTACCTCATCGCTCTCAAACCCATGGTTGAACCTGCTCGATGAGTCGCGCAGTCCATCGTCCTCGAGCGTCTTGCTCCCAGCCTTGTTACCTATTACTATCATATTACCTCCTCTTCGTCCATGACTAGCCTAGGCCGGGTAGAGAGCGTGAAATTTAAAATTTACATTTAAAACTGGGACATTACGTCACATAAAACATACATCTAAAACTGCACATTCTGGTGGAGGTAGACAGCTACTTTATTTCACCCACGATCACAAAATACTCCCCTGTTGAGTAGAATGGTTAGCCAGTAATAGTTTCTTGGACTTGGAAGCTGTGCCTCCTCATAGATAGCCTGCAGCGTTCTATGTTCAATATTCCGGCACCTCTGATATCACGGTCATGTATTTTACCCCTTGTTTCATGAGTGTGTATATTTTCTTCAATAAGGAGAAGGCAGTTATATATAAATTGATTAAAAATAGTAAAAACATTCAGGAGTTTAAAAAGTGGTTTGCAGGGTTCCAGTCTATTGCTACTAGTGATGATTTTAAGAGATTTTTTGTAATTTAAGTATTTTTACACATTAAATTAACAATTAGTTGGAGTTTTCCAACGCGTCTTGTGTTAAAATCTACACAACGTTTCGAGAGTTGGATAAACTACTCCCGAGTTCAAGTGCCTAACAATATTTACATCTGTACAAACAAAAGGTTATTTCTACATATAAAAAAGAAACCGGTCAAAAAACACAACAAAAAATATAACTATAGATAAAAAAAATGTAAACAAAACACTCCACTTAGCCTATTCTGTACATTCGGAAAATTGCAAACGAACGACACTAACACTCCGCCTCCAAGCTAGCGGAAGTAAAGATAAGTAGGAGCGCACGACACGAAGGTCAGACCACTACTGGCCCCCACCCGTCATAGCGGTCGCCACTTTCACCTCGTGTCCGCTAGGGGCGCAGGCAGCCCAGCGTAGTCCGGCTGCAGCTGAAAACACAATAGCACACGGAAAAACAATTGTTTAAAAAAATTCGGGGCCACCAACGTTACACTTCGCCTCCATGCTAGTCGGCTGGGAACCTGGTAACAAATACACGGTCCGAAGGCTGGAACACGAAGTCCTTCCTTCGACCATGCAGAGCGATACTTCCTCCATGAACCACTACGGGCGCTGGCACAGCGTTGGATGACCTAACCCAAAAAACCAACAAAACAAGCAGGGAACAGCTATTACAAATATTGTGGGGAATACCACTACACTCCGCCTCCATGCTAGCTGGACGGGAACCTGGCAACAAATTCACGGTACGAGGGTTTAGACAGTGTCCCCCCCTTGACCGTGCCGAGCGATGCTTCCTCCAAGGACCGCTAGGGGCGCTGGCAGCGTAGCGTCATCTGGTGGTGTCTAGTGGGCCTATTTGAAAATGTATTTATGTTCTGTGTAGTTTTAGCTGAAAAATGTTTACTCAAAAAAGGAAACCATAGGGACCTAACTTCAATACTGCTTTGACATATGGGGTCTTTATTTACTTTTATTAAAGCTGCATCTACAGATTTTCTTTTGCGTGTGTGTGATTCCCTATGTAATATTTTCTTTTGCGTGTGTGTGATTCCCTATGTAATATTTTTGCCTCTTGCCATTTAAATTGGTGATCATTTCCCCATGCATGCTTAGCTAAATTAGAGTTTGCTGTGTCTCCTTTCTATGTATTGTTTTTGTGTTCATTTAACCTAACTTTAAGTGGGCGTTAGTTTCTCCTATGTATTCCCTATCACATTCACACGGGATGCTATAAACTACGTTCTTTGAGGCCTGATCATGGTTAGCCAGCCGTTTCCAACATACACAGAGGTCTGTGGGACGACGGCAGCTCTCGATCACATTTTTCCCTGCTAATAAGCACAAGCCTGGCGGGAGTCACATTCTCAGCAGCAGCCTGGGATTAATTGTGAAAATCTTCTTCAGAGCTTCGCTGGGAATCCCATCCGGGCCAGGGGCCTTTTTGCTCTTAAAGGAAAACAGAGGTCTCCAACTCCTTAAAAGATCGATATGATAATGAAAATTCAAAAGAATAAAATGATGTAAAAATAAATTAAAGGCGTTCCCTTAATTGCAAAATAACTTTCAAATATATTTCAATTTTAATCATCACTGGGAATGAGTTAGTCTTAAATTGTAGATAAAACCCACTTGCTAGGGGTTGTTTGAAATTTGGCATTGGTAAAGTAAGCCAGAGCATTATATGTGTTGAATGTTATATGTGTAGAATGTTATATGTGTAGAGTGTTATATGTGTTATATGTTTTACCTTGAATCATAAAGTTTCTGATGATTCTGTGAAATGGAGAGTTATTCCCATACTTTCGCCCTTGGACCCCTGATGAAGCCAGAGTTTTGAAGTTTTTAGCAGTTTTGGGTACAATGTCTCCAAAAAGCCCGATAACCACCCTGCCCTCCACCTGCCCACCGATACTGATGTCGAAGTACACTAGGTCTGTCACTTTATACTTTTCTGCCTGGAAAAAATAAAAGCACTACAATCAATCAACGTCCATGCAGTGACACTCAATGTGAACATGATTCAAAAAGACGTCTCTTAGTTACTTCCAAGTAATAGATTAATATATCGGTTTTTATTGATCGAATATTGCATGATTTTAGGTTTATGATATACAACTAGTTTTGTAGTTTGTTTTTTTAAAGCTTTCACTGAGTTTGACCTGCATTCTTCAACTTATATTTAGGGTAGATTAGGGTAGGCTGTAACATCTCCCGATAAAACCAACCCTCAATCTTTAATATTAATTACAGTACCTCTTGAACATTTTACCCTTTATAATCTTTGTGCCTGTATACGAAGGTGTTGAACAAAGTTACTTAAGTATTGTTGAACCAATGTATGTATTATAATATTTTGCGTTTTTTATACCTTTCGGCATTTTTTATATTTTGATAGAAAACAGTCTGAACCCGGTCTTGTTACCTGTTGTTAGGAAGCGTTAATTTCCCAATTACAAAATTGCAACTGAGTCCAAATTTAACGTTACAGGATTTGATTCAGACACCCAGCCAGTTTACTATGTTAAAACGTTAAGAGATATGATAGCTGTGTTAAAAGAAAGTTTAATTTTTTTCAAATCTAAATTTAATACCACATCAGCTGTGTGATAAATGTTCCCAGCTCAGTCACATTACAATGTCAATAACACTTTAACGTGGTGCATAATATAAAATAAGCTATGGTGAAAAAAGGTTTCTTTGTTGTATAGTTTGTAACTTATTTGAATTATTTAATTGTTGAAGTTATTTGATTTTGTAGTTTGTGATGTATTTTGTACTTATTGTTGCCGTGGAATTTGTCATGATACATTATAGGAAAATTTCATATAATAAATGTTTAATCCAAGGTAAAATACCCCCATCGCAGCAGACCTGCGTACTCAGCGAATTTCCAAATCAATAGTATAATAATAATAATATATGACAAGTTTTATAAAAATTTGTCCATAAACATGAGAATTATTTGCCTATTCTCATTAAGATGAATATGGTAAAGAATGTGCAGGCTAGCTGCTGTGAGGAACACTGAAAGTAGTCATTTCTACCATAGATAATTTTTATTTTTAACATTTATACCAACTTTTATCATCATCTGTCTATAAAAAAGGAGTTTGCCTATTCCCTATATGAGGTTTGCTGCCATGGTAAACACATAAACTATGATTTAAAGCATAAATGGATAGATTTCAACCACATGAAGGTAAATACCAAGTTTAATCAAAAAATATTGATTAATATGGGAAATATTAATTTTTCCCTATTCTATTGGAGCCCCAAAATACAACATACTGTGTTTAATTTTTTTAATATCTCGTTAACCGTTAAAGATAGGGGAAAACTTCAAGAAATTAAATTGTGTAGGTTTTAAGCTGATTATAATGGTAAAAGATAAAATTTGAAATTTTTAAAAATTACCAAGTAAATGTAGGAATACAAGTCTCTACCAAATTTGGTTTCGATCGGACCATTTTTACGACAGTTATCGTGTTTACAGACACACACACACATACTGTATATATATATATATATATACATATATTATATATATAAATTAAGAATAGTAAAATTATGAAAAATTATATTGTGTTTATTCATTTTGTTTTTAAAACTCAGAAAGTAGACTTGCACTCAATTTGAACAATTAGAAGAATATATGAAGAAGGAATTTTTTAATCGAATATTCCATTTAACTTTAATTTTGTGTGTTTAATAAAACGAAAACATATATTGAGAGCAGCTCGGAGGAAAACTATTCTTTAATTTCATTATTGTGTACAAAATAATATTTATAATCGGAATAGGTCGATACAGTTGCAGTAGAGTAAGCTTACTCACACAATGGACGTGGGCACAGCCACAGAGCGTCACAAGCAGGCACAGCGCTGCTGTGCTCGTCCCCATGGCTGGTGAGCGGTGGCTGTCGACTGGCGTGGTGGCGTGGTGACGTGGTAACTCAGTGTCTTAGCGCGCGCGTCGGCAATGGCACAAACCAATCACGTTCAACTTATCAAGTATAATAGCTAATAGCCTACTTATAAAAAATTAGTGTATAGTAAAATAAAATTATAGTTTATAAAGAATACCCCGGCCGCAGCAGACGTGCGTACTCAGCGAATTTCCAAATCAATGATATAATAATAAATAATAGTACAGTATACAACAAATTTTATTAATATCCGTCGATAAGTAAGAGAGCTAGTTATTTGCCTATTCTCAATAAGATAAATATAGAAAAGAGTATGCTGGTTTGCTGCTGTGAGGATCACTAAAAGTAGGTATTTCTAGCATAAACAATTTTTATTCTGACCTAAGTTTCATAAACATCTGTCCACATATAAAGGAGTTTACCTATATGATTAACATGGGAAAAGAGTATGCAGGCTAGCTTCCACGATAAACACATAAACTATGATTTTTAAGCATAAATGGATGGATCCTAACCACATGAAGCTAAAAATAAAGTTTCATCCAAAAATGTCGAAATTTTTTTCTTTATCCTCCATAAGATTAACATTGGAGCCAATTTTTGAATACAAACCCCCCTTAAACTACCCGTTCTGATTGACCGTTATGTCTGGTTTACAAACTCGTACGAGCAAATGTAGGAATACACGTCTACCAAATTTTGTCTCGATCAAATTTTGTCGGACCATTATTTTTACGACAATTACACACACACACACACACACACACACACACACACACACACACACACACACACACACACACACACACACACACACACACACACACACACACACACACACACACACACACACACACACACACGCACACATACACACGCACACACACACACACACACAAATATATATTAATTTTAACGACTATTGTTATATTATTTCTAATATTTCACAAACATACCTAGACCATCGCACTAAAGCGACCGGATTTTATGAATTATTAATTTTTGTTTACACTTTAACCATCACATTATCAGACATTATCTCTCAAGACAATATAGGAATGACAAGACAATGTAGGAAATTCAAAATAAAAAGTATGAGCTAGGTATTTTAAATCCAAATTTTATAATCCAAGGATGTGTTTTATAATAATTTTTTGTTATTTTTCAGTACTGTAGTGATCAGTTAATGAACCTAATAATTTATTGTACTTTCATTTAACCTAATAACTATCGCGTTAAAATTTTATTAAAAAATTAACCTGTATCTTGATCCATTGATATTATTTTAAATCGTAAACCTAACTATGATGGAGTGTTTTTATATCTCACTAATTTCAATAATGGGCTTTAAGCAGTTCGAAAACTTAAATCGTAAAAGTAAGCGTGTACTTTAAATTTTTTTTTCTTTTAATTCCTTTTTTTAGCTCCCGTTCGTAATTTGAAGTTGGTCAAAAACAATTAATATTACCTACATATACTTTATATTCTTTCATAAATGTAAAACTTGCAATAGTTAATTTATGGCTTTTAAAATTCCTCATTAAAAGTAAAATAAAAATAACAGACTCGGCGGTTTTAAATGTAGATATAAAATGATGTTTACAATTTATTTTTTTCAGCAGATATTTGCCAAATGGTACACCAAAAAGAATGGAAGGAGTGAAGAAATTTTCTACAAGCCTAAACTAAAATGAACTAATTACTCGTATAAATATTATTATATTTAACGAGGAGGGTAAAACTATAAATCAATAGATTTGGAACTCTTAATTCTATGTTTTATGTTATATTACAAATTAAATTGCTCATATCACGGTTAGCATATTGAATCACAAGATTAAAGCTAATGGAAATACAGATAATATGTCTTGAGGCAACGGCAGAAAACGTGAAAACAAACTTCCATGGTAGGAAATATTAGTATTTCCATTTCAGCATTTCAGCATTTCATTTTAGCATTTCATTGGAACTGTAGAGAGTGGAAACCTAAAACGGGGTTTAGAGATTGTAATTTAATAGGCAAATTTTGTAGACACATAAAAAACTTACCAAAGTTTCATGGTGATCGATTAACGGTTATAGTAATACATGATGGGGACACACACACCACACACACACACAACACACACCTCTCTCTCTCTCTCTCTCTCTCTCTCTCTCTCTCTCTCTCTCTCTCTCTCTCTTTGATTAGATTTTATAATTATGAATTAATTATTTATACTAACACAGCTTTAATATTTTTGAGAATACCGGTTCAGTAAAACCTTTTAATCGTACGTCACTTTCTATCCATTCACTAACATTTATTTTTCTAAAACGACAAATTAACTGAATCTTTCAAGATGCAAATCCCGCTATACAATCAAGAGCGTAAATCACATTGGACGTAATGCAGGCGCTATAGTCCACTAGGCAGATAAAATATAATTTTTCTTACATCTCATTTTGTAATAGGCATATTGATGTTATTGTCCTTAAAATTTAATTATCTTGCATATAGCAATGTAAACAATAATATAAATTTGAATTTTTGCTAGATTTCATACTTGTATAAATCTTTATGCTTAAATCATTTAAGTTAATAATCTCTTCACTCAGGTCGTACTTAGTTACTTATGAGTCTGTAATATGCGTTGTATGTTACAGATAGAATATTAATGTTACATTTTTATTTAATCAAACGATGAAATGGATAAAAAGAGACTTAAAAATCTGTGGTCATCTATATAAATAAGATTAGACTTTTGTCTGTACATTGCTCAGAATTATTCATTTTTTAGTTATTTTTACTTTTCGTGCGTTAGAGAAGCCGAAACCGGTCTTATCTCAATTTTTGTCGGTTTGTCTGTTTGTGACGCTCCAGGAGGCACTTTACGCCGTCTTCTCCGAAAAAACGGGAGAACTGATTACAATTAAACTTATTTCATGTATTCCCTACATTCCAGAGAAGAACCATTATAAATGGTTGAAATCATCCGCCGCCCCTTGAAAAGTAAATAACGAGCATTTAAAAACCCACTTTTACGCGATATTATACGCATTTTATCCAGTTTTCAATGAATAACCTACTGGTAATAATCAGCTGTCTTTGTAGTTTAAAGATTTAATAGAAATCAAAACAAACAGCTGTCAAATCAATATTAGTTAGTTTATATTGATTTTATCTTTGGTCATTGATTTTAAACCCATTTGGAAATCATACTATATTAAAAAGTTATGTTAACGTATAACTAATTATAATAGTGGTATAGATGTTCTAATCTATATAATTGTAAAGTAATGCTAAATAATAAAGCTGGGTATTGATTTATTTTATTTGTATTAATATGTTTAGGATTTCAGGTTTACATTTTGGTATGATAATCGTTCTTCTTTAAACTGAATCCTACAATCCGTACAAAGGACGAGCTTACTGCTAGTGTTTAATAAAACAGTTTTTTCCATATTTGAAATTCTATTTTCCGCATCCATTTTTCCAGCATCTCCCGACGGGCTCCAACTTTCAGAGACGTGGTCACACGGCTTTAGAGAAGTAACAAGAAAGACAGATTATTTGCATAAGAAATTTTCTCCACGCGGCAATGTTAAAAGCGATTAAGTATTCGAACAGAATTTTCAATTATAAGATACGAAATCCCATATATAAAGAGTATTTAGTAAGAGTATTTAGAAAGAGTATTAAGTGGTAGAGAGGACTTGCAAGTCCTAACTTTGCCTCTTGAATAAAGACTTTTCATTTCATTTCATTTCATTTCATTTCATTTCATTTCATTTCATTTCATTTCATTTCATTTCATTTCATTTATTTTTTAAGCTGTACATTATATAAAAACTGGACTGTCACAGAGGTGTAGAAAGCAGGAGCAGGTGTTGTGTCGTGACACTCTGGGCCAGCACGATAACGACCTCTGCCGATCATCTCCGATGAGCACTGTTGATTATCTACGTCAACTATAGGCTAGCACGACAACGATCTCTGCTACATCCCATCGTCTTCATGTATCCTCCGTTGACCATCTCCGATGAGCACAGTTGATTATCTACGTCAACTATAGGCTAGCACGACAACGATCTCTGCTACATCCCATCGTCTTCATGTATCCTCCGTTGACCATCTCCGATGAGCACAGTTGATTATCTACGTCAACTATAGGCTAGCACGACAACGATCTCTGCTACATCCCATCGTCTTCATGTATCTCCGTTGACCATCTCCAATGAGCACTGTTGATTATATACGTCAACTATAGGCTAGCACGACAACGATCTCTGCTACACCCCATCGTCTTCATGTATCTCCGGTGACCATCTCCGATGAGCACAGTTGATTATCTACGTCAACTATAGGCCAGCACGATAACGACCTCTGCTACACCCCATCGTCTTCATGTATCTCCGGTGACCTTCTCCGATGAGCACAGTTGATTATCTTCGTCAACTATAGGCCAGCACGACAACGACCTTTGCTACATCCCATTGTCTTCATGTATCTCCGTTGACCATCTCCGATTAGCACAGTTGATTATCTACGTCAACTATAGGCCAGCACGACAACGACCTTTGCTAGATCCCATCGTCTTCATGTATCTCCGTTGACCATCTCCGATGAGCACAGTTGATTATCTACGTCAACTATAGGCCAGCACGATAACGACCTCTGCTACATCCCATCGTCTTCATGTATCTCCGTTGACCATCTCCGATGAGCACAGTTGATTATCTACGTCAACTATAGGCCAGCATGACAACGACCTCTGCTACATCCCATCGTCTTCATGTATCTCCGTTGACCATCTCCGATGAGCACAGTTGATTATCTACGTCAACTATAGGCCAGCACGACAACGACCTTTGCTACATCCCATCGTCTTCATGTATCTCCGTTGACCATCTCCGATGAGCACAGTTGATTATCTACGTCAACTATAGGCCAGCACGATAACGACCTCTGCTACATCCCATCGTCTTCATGTATCTCCGTTGACCATCTCCGATGAGCACAGTTGATTATCTACGTCAACTATAGGCCAGCACGACAACGATCTCTGCTACATCCCATCGTCTTCATGTATCTCCGTTGACCATCTCCGATGAGCACAGTTGATTATCTACGTCAACTATAGGCCAGCACGACAACGACCTCTGCTACATCCCATCGTCTTCATGTATCTCCGTTGACCATCTCCGATGAGCACAGTTGATTATCTACGTCAACTATAGGCCAGCACGACAACGACCTCTGCTACATCCCATCGTCTTCATGTATCTCCGTTGACCATCTCCGATGAGCACAGTTGATTATCTACGTCAACTATAGGCCAGCACGACAACGACCTCTGCTACATCCCATCGTCTTCATGTATCTCCGTTGACCATCTCCGATGAGCACAGTTGATTATCTACGTCAACTATAGGCCAGCACGACAACGACCTTTGCTACATCCCATCGTCTTCATGTATCTCCGTTGACCATCTCCGATGAGCACAGTTGATTATCTACGTCAACTATAGGCCAGCACGACAACGACCTCTGCTACATCCCATCGTCTTCATGTATCCTCCGTTGACCATCTCCGATGAGCACAGTTGATTATCTACGTCAACTATAGGCCAGCACGACAACGACCTTTGCTACATCCCATCGTCTTCATGTATCCTCCGTTGACCATCTCCGATGAGCACAGTTGATTATCTACGTCAACTATAGGCCAGCACGACAACGACCTCTGCTACATCCCATCGTCTTCATGTATCTCCGTTGACCATCTCCGATGAGCACAGTTGATTATCTACGTCAACTATAGGCCAGCACGACAACGACCTCTGCTACATCCCATCGTCTTCATGTATCTCCGTTGACCATCTCCGATGAGCACAGTTGATTATCTACGTCAACTATAGGCCAGCACGACAACGACCTCTGCTACATCCCATCGTCTTCATGTATCTCCGTTGACCATCTCCGATGAGCACAGTTGATTATCTACGTCAACTATAGGCCAGCACGACAACGACCTCTGCTACATCCCATCGTCTTCATGTATCTCCGTTGACCATCTCCGATGAGCACAGTTGATTATCTACGTCAACTATAGGCCAGCACGACAACGACCTCTGCTACATCCCATCGTCTTCATGTATCCTCCGTTGACCATCTCCGATGAGCACAGTTGATTATCTACGTCAACTATAGGCCAGCACGACAACGACCTCTGCTACATCCCATCGTCTTCATGTATCCTCCGTTGACCATCTCCGATGAGCACAGTTGATTATCTACGTCAACTATAGGCCAGCACGACAACGACCTCTGCTACATCCCATCGTCTTCATGTATCCTCCGTTGACCATCTCCGATGAGCACAGTTGATTATCTACGTCAACTATAGGCCAGCACGACAACGACCTTTGCTACATCCCATCGTCTTCATGTATCCTCCGTTGACCATCTCCGATGAGCACAGTTGATTATCTACGTCAACTATAGGCCAGCACGACAACGACCTCTGCTACATCCCATCGTCTTCATGTATCCTCCGTTGACCATCTCCGATGAGCACAGTTGATTATCTACGTCAACTATAGGCCAGCACGACAACGACCTTTGCTACATCCCATCGTCTTCATGTATCCTCCGTTGACCATCTCCGATGAGCACAGTTGATTATCTACGTCAACTATAGGCCAGCACGGCAACGACCTCTGCTACATCCCATCGTCTTCATGTATCCTCCGTTGACCATCTCCGATGAGCACAGTTGATTATCTACGTCAACTATAGGCCAGCACGACAACGACCTTTGCTACATCCCATCGTCTTCATGCATCCTCCGTTGACGGAGTGATGGTGGATATCTAAGAAAATAAGAGTTTTATCTCCAATAGAACCTTTTTCTTACTGTCAATGTTCTTAATCACTCACCGAAGCCCTGAAATGTTTTTCATGGACACCTTGTATATATTTTTACAGAATGTGTGATTTTGAAAAACATTTAATTCAGTTTCTTTTCTTTATATAGTCTATTTAGATTGAATCTTTGTTTAATTATTTTATAGTATCTTTAAACATATATTCAAGACTATGTGATAAAAATATACAGATTCGAATTAAGGAATTGGTGATTTTGATTTCGGTGCTTTTGGCATGGAATTTCTTTTTCATGGGTCCTCCGTTTACCATCTGCGGTGACCATTGTTCATTGTCTACGTCAACTCTGAGCCACAACGACAACGATTTTTGAACATCCCATCTACTACATGCGTCCTCCGTTGAACATCGTGCTGGCCGCAAGAGAACGACATTTGAATATCCCAGGGGTGCCTATACCCCCATGACCCATGTAGCAAAATCCCCCACAAAAATGATTGTATTTACTTCCATGAGAGAAATAAGTTAGATTGTGGATATGTCTAAAGGGGATGTTTTCAGTTCCTCTAAACAGTGGTCCTTATAACCAAATGACGTCACTAATATGTGACGACACCGTTTCAAATTTTGATCTGACGGATTGCCAAACCACCCTCCAGAACAAGAGGCATCCATGTCAAAATTGGCATCCATGATCAAATTCTAGCAATCAAATAATAGCCTTTCAAATTATCTATTCGTCTTTAAAATTATGGTTAACTTTTTTCTCCGCAACTTTATCTTATTTGATCTTAATAAAATATGAGCTATTTTTAATCTTAATTGCCTATTACTTTAAATTAAAATTGGCATATGGAACTAACTAAACCAAGATAACACTACAATGTTACCCCGATTTCACCAAATACGAAATTCGCCGTTAGCGTATCTTTACTGTCGAAATCTGATTTTGCCATACGTCGTTAGAGTGGAATCTGCCATTAGAATATTAAATTTTACCAGTTAGAACCTTAAATATCACATCTGCCTCGAAGGAGGAAGGTTCCTTCATGTAACTGTGACAAAATGCAACTGTTGCTTAGGAACCTATAGTAACATGGAACCAGAACCGCAACGCCAAATCGGACTTCACGTGTCAAGTTGCTTCTCGATCTCGACTATAATTTCAATCAATAAACTCAATAAAATTTAATAATTCTAATGTCAATAATTTATCATTTCTCAAACGCCATGCTATGAGTGAAGTAAACTGAAATATTCTGAAGCCACAAAAGTAATCTGAAAACTTTAGGATAAGGTTTTCACCAATCTTACAATTATTCATCGCGGCATATTAAGAACTTGCTTAAATGCGATGAATCCTCTGATACGCCTACTGCGATCAACATACCAAAAATTTATAACGTACAACAAAAGCCGTGGATAGGAGGCAAAATTCCTATGAATGTGAATGCTAAAAGTTATTTTTTTAATATTTGTTGTTGGCCAATAATTGCCACCAGGAGTCATTACATTATTTGATTAGTACCTAGGCTTACTGTAAATGTATAGGCCTTTCCTTATTAAAAAGCCATGTTAGAGGTATTTGGTTGAAATAAATTCTTCTTCTACAATTTGAGTCACGCATACTTTTCATGGGTCCATACATAGTTTACATATAAACACTACCAAGTAAATATGTAAAATGTTTACTAAATAGTTTTGATTTTATTATATTTTAATATTAACTTTTTGATCAACTCTTTTTGATAACGTTTGACCAATATTGATCAGGCCTGTTCAAACCAGATCAGACCTGGACAAACCAGTCAGTGTTGCCGTAAAAAATATTTATTATTATTTTTATTACGGTATTTAAGGTTAACTCTTGTCTCTGTGGTCAAGGCATGAATCTCAACAACAGACACGGAGAAAGTAATGTATCAGTTCCGAGTATTCGCAATTATTACTTTGAAACCAAGTTTCTGCCACGATACAACTGGTTACTCATAGTTCCAAAACAATACAACATTTGTCACATTTACAAGGAGGAGCTTTCCTACCTCGAGACAGACGTCTCAGATTAAGGGAAGAATAAGTGGGTATATTTGTTTCTGATTGAGTCGGTAGTCGGCTGCCGTAAGTTAGTACAAAATTAATAATTTGGGGGTTTAGTATTTTAAACTGTATTATTTTACTAAAACACAACTAATTTCATATTATTTTTATGTGCTATTTTTATTTTATGATTATATTCTATTTATATTTCAAGTTATTATGATAGGAAGAAGGACTGCATATGAATTAGCATTTGAAAGTGATAGTGATGAAGAGTATGTTGTTCGTCGACCTAGATGGATAAGAGAAAGAGTTGAGGATTTCAATAATTTGGACGATATTGATTTTGTTACCAGATATAGATTAACAAAACGCACTGCTCTGTCAGTTTGGAAAATTACCGAACTTGAGTTCCCAACAGACAACTAAGTGAATAGCTACATTTTATAAAATATTTTTTTATATAAATAAACAACTTATTTATTTCTATAAGTTTTATACCCTAGTATAAAATGAAATAAAAATGGTATCATTAAACTAAATCATTATTTTTGCCTTAAAATCTCTTAACGTATAATCTATAATGAAGTTTATGACCACTTTTATCGCTAGCCTTAGTAGTTCAGGCAGTAAAGTAGAATAATTGCACGTCGTAGGTCTTGAGATCGATTCCTCATAACAGCAATTATTTTTGATCCGGCAGAAATTTTATTAATCTATGACTGAAAACTCTAATTTTATCTGCTACGCAACGATGAGTATATTGTAATTAAGACTAATAATTCAATAGTTATTAATAAATAAAGATATAAAGATACTATACTATTATAAAGATACTATATTTTGGGTTTTATTTGATTGTTCACAGCTCAGCTGGGTGTCATGACAGTTCACTCCCACATCGATTGACTCTAGTCTCTCGTTTAAGAATCTAGCGTGTATTTCGTTGATGAAATTGGATTCCCTTGACGGTGGATTCAAATCATCAGTAAGTTCTAATCTTAGATTAGCGTGATTTTGGCGAAATCCGGCCAGTATGAAATCATATCCTGGAAATAAAGTTTTAAAAACAGATGACCGATCATGAAATACTTTTAATGGGTAAATATTTACATAACATAATTGATTTCTACGTGGAGAGGCGCGGTAAGACGGTGAACTACGATTATTTTAGCACGTGACCATAGGGTTAGTATAGTGCTAGTGTGAGCACAGCCCGCACAACAGCACATCATCACCGGCGTCAACGTAATCCAACTTTAGAACAACTAAACCTGACAGTATTGTTATTTGATCATTTCAATTTAGCGTTTTCTAATTTACAAGACAAGAACTCATGAAAGTGTGATGAATATTCAGTCATAAACTGCATATTGGGAAAATCCACCCACCCCATTTTTCTAACTTTTTCAAAATCCCCCCAAAATTTCGTCCGATGTCGCAACTTGCGATATCAAGACATGCTGTGGGCACCCCTGGAATATCCTGTCAAATATTGTATATGGATTCTCCGTTTGATTGAAATATTTTCAGTAGCCTACCTATAATCAGCATAAAAATGTAAATAGGGCCCCTCATAATAAGGTTACTGTCAGACAACAAATAATTAAATTAGCTTTTTGAAAACTTTTGGTTGAACACCCGGTATATTTAAAGTGTAGACTAATATTTTTTTATAATGTACCTTGAAAAGTCAACAATGGATGGTTAACTTATATTATGGATTTTCTTATATTGTATATTTACAGAGATATATACCACAATAAATAATTTACACATACAAATATTGTAATAATCATGAAAAGTATACAGTATGATAATTATAATATAGCTGATATATCTAGTTTACAATAACATTTAACGTTAAAATGTCTTAACTTTTAAATTTCAACATTTTTTCAAGACGATTCATAATGTTATGATTTATTTTAAAGTTTACAAAATTCCAAATGGTGGCATTTTAAATTTTTTAAGAGATGATTTGTTACCTAAAAAAGACAATTATTTGATCTTAATTGGACATGGTGAATCTCGTATTGCAAACCAAGCTTTTTTGGACGTACCGTAGCCTACAATTAATTTCAGTTTGAACGTGACGAGTTACCCCAACAACGTAGTCGTTGGGGTAACTCGTCACGTTACGTACCGGGACCGGAGTGGGTGGCCATCATGTGATTACCGACAGGTGTGAACCCTCGAGGAAAGTGATTTCAGTCCACTCCGGTTGGGCCCAGTATAAACAATGTGTCTGCTCCGTAATCGGTCACCTCCTACTTTATTGACGCCCGCCAAATTACTGGTTCAGCCTTCTCAATTCCACTCTTGCTTTCTTTTGGGGATCGACCGGTCGAACTCAAAAAGTGAAATTGAGGAGACACCAGAGAAAATGATTTTCGAACATGGTGAATCGCCGATTCAAAGAAAATATAATTTAATGGGGAATAGCAGAATAGATCTTATTTCTTGAACGTTATTCGGTAAAAAATAATTTATATACCGTACTGAAATATTTTCCAGCTTAACATAGGCCTAACATACAAAACAGAAAAAATATTCTGGATCGCCCGAATGTATCAACAGCGTAACAGCGTTCCATATTTATATTTCTTGCCCAAAGTTCTGTTCGATTCCAATGAAAATTATGTTCTGTCCCGGGTGTAGATTGTGAATAGAATAAATTGAAAGTAGATTCAGCAAGTTAAATTACATCCAGCCTAAAACCATCCATTTTTCAGGGTAGTTATAAAATCCATTCCCTCTATTTATTTAAAAAATTTGTATTTTAAGCGATTTTTAGCTATTGGATGTACTGTAAATGTACATACCCGATCTTTTTATATTAATTTCAAATATTGGGAGTTAGATGATTTACAATATACAGGAGATCATTGTTTTATATTTATAATCTTCTCAATAAAACTTTAAAATTATTTTATGAAAATAGAAAAAAAATTAATATCAATTTTATGCGTGTTTTAGGAGGTAGAAGCTTTGAGTGTTATTTATGAAACATCACTAGATTTTCATTAAAACATTTTAGAAATAAGTCGACTTCTTCATCTTGGATCTTCAAATACCTTGAACACTGTACATCCATTTTTAATTTTTTTAAACTATAGGTTCACCAGGAAGTCAGTGTAATCTGACCTGTCATTGATCAATATTCAACACCGTCACCGCCCCATTTGCCTGTTGAAATGACGTTGAGACCCTTCAACGTCTCTTTCGCTCTTCGTATTCTCGGCCAATATCAAATCCAATCACCAAGGCAGTTGTCCACAAACATGACGTTGAGTCCCTTCAACCTCTCCTTCCCTCTTCTTATTCTCGGCCAATATCGAACCCAATCACCAAAGCAGTTGTCCACAAACAAGAAGTTGAGGTGGATATCCTAGACCATGATAATGAGTCCCTTCAACCTCTCCTTCCCTCTTCTTATTCTCGGCCAATATCGAACCTAATCACCAAGGCAGTTGTCCACAAACATGACGTTGAGTCCCTTCAACCTCTCCTTCCCTCTTCTTATTCTTGGCCAATATCGAACCCAATCACCAAGGCAGTTGTCCACAAACATGACGTTGAGTCCCTTCAACCTCTCCTTCCCTCTTCTTATTCTCGGCCAATATCGAACCCAATCACCAAGGCAGTTGTCCACAAACATGACGTTGAGTCCCTTCAACCTCTCCTTCCCTCTTCTTATTATCGGCCAATATCGAACCCAATCACCAAGGCAGTTGTCCACAAACATGACGTTGAGTCCCTTCAACCTCTCCTTCCCTCTTCTTACTATCGGCCAATATCGAACCCAATCACCAAGGCAGTGGTCCACAAACATGACGTTGAGTCCCTTCAACCTCTCCTTCCCTCTTCTTATTATCGGCCAATATCGAACCCAATCACCAAGGCAGTTGTCCACAAACATGACGTTGAGTCCCTTCAACCTCTCCTTCCCTCTTCTTATTATCGGCCAATATCGAACCCAATCA
Organism: Nephotettix cincticeps; assembly: GCA_023375725.1. Lineage (NCBI taxonomy): Eukaryota > Metazoa > Arthropoda > Insecta > Hemiptera > Cicadellidae > Nephotettix > Nephotettix cincticeps. The sequence continues at coordinate 57,369,955 of CM041786.1, read as the reverse complement.
CCAAGGCAGTTGTCCACAAACATGACGTTGAGTCCCTTCAACCTCTCCTTCCCTCTTCTTATTATCGGCCAATATCAAATCCAAACACCAAGGCAGTCGTCCACAAACATGACGTTGAGTCCCTTCAACCTCTCCTCCCCTCTTCTTACTATCGGTCAATATCAAACATAATCACCAAGGCAGTTGTCCACAAACATGACGTTGAGTCCCTTCAACCTCTCCTTCCCTCTTCTTATTATCGGCCAATATCGAACCCAAACACCAAGGCAGTTGTCCACGAACATGACGTTAAGTCCCTTCAACCTCTCCTTCCCTCTTCTTATTATCGGCCAATATCGAACCTAATCACCAAAGCAGTTGTCCACAAACATGACATTGAGTCCCTTCAACCTCTCCTTCCCTCTTCTTATTCTTGGCCAATATCGAACCCAATCACCAAGGCAGTTGTCCACAAACATGACGTTGAGTCCCTTCAACCTCTCCTTCCCTCTTCTTATTCTCGGCCAATATCGAACCCAATCACCAAGGCAGTTGTCCACAAACATGACGTTGAGTCCCTTCAACCTCTCCTTCCCTCTTCTTATTATCGGCCAATATCGAACCCAATCACCAAGGCAGTTGTCCACAAACATGACGTTGAGTCCCTTCAACCTCTCCTTCCCTCTTCTTATTATCGGCCAATATCGAACCTAATCACCAAGGCAGTTGTCCACGAACATGACGTTGAGTCCCTTCAACCTCTCCTTCCCTCTTCTTATTCTCGGCCAATATCGAACCTAATCACCAAGGCAGTTGTCCACAAACATGACGTTGAGTCCCTTCAACCTCTCCTTCCCTCTTCTTATTATCGGCCAATATCAAATCCAAACACCAAGGCAGTTGTCCACGAACATGACGTTGAGTCCCTTCAACCTCTCCTTCCCTCTTCTTATTATCGGCCAATATCGAACCTAATTACCAAGGCAGTTGTCCACAAACATGCCGTTGAGTCCCTTCAACCTCTCCTTCCCTCTTCTTATTCTCGGCCAATATCGAACCCAATCACCAAGGAAGTGGTGCAGAAACATGGCGTTGAGTCCCTTCAACCTCTCCTTCCCTCTTCTTATTATCGGCCAATATCAAATCCAATAACCAAGACAGTTGTCCACAAACATAACGTTGAGTCCCTTCAACCTCTCCTTCCCTCTTCTTATTCTCGGCCAATATTGAACCCAATCACCAAGGCAGTTGTCCACGAACATGACGTTGAGTCCCTTCAACCTCTTCTTCCCTCTTATTATTCTCGGCCAATATCGAACCCAATCACCAAAGCAGTGGTCCACAAACATGACGTTGAGTCCCTTCAACCTCTCCTTCCCTCTTCTTATTTTCGGCCAATATCGAACCCAATCACCAAGGCAGTTGTCCACGAACATGACATTCAGCCCCTTTAACCTCTCCTTCCCTCTTCTTATTCTCGGCCAATATCGAACCCAATCACCAAGGCAGTTGTCCACGAACATGACGTTGAGGTGGATATCCACGACCATGATAATGAGTCCCTTCAACCTCTCCTTCCCTCTTCTTATTCTCGGCCAATATCGAACCCAATCACCAAAGCAGTGGTCCACAAACATGACGTTGAGTCCCTTCAACCTCTCCTTCCCTCTTCTTATTCTCGGCCAATATCGAACCCAATCACCAAGGAAGTGGTGCAGAAACATGGCGTTGAGTCCCTTCAACCTCTCCTTCCCTCTTCTTATTCTCGGCCAATATCGAACCCAATCACCAAGGAAGTGGTGCAGAAACATGGCGTTGAGTCCCTTCAACCTCTCCTTCCCTCTTCTTATTATCGGCCAATATCAAATCCAATCACCAAGGCAGTTGTCCACGAACATGACGTTGAGTCCCTTCAACCTCTCCTTCCCTCTTCTTATTCTCGGCCAATATCGAACCTAATCACCAAGGCAGTTATCCACGAATATAACGTAGAGGTGGCTATCCACGAACATGATAAAGAGAACATTCTACCTCTCCTTCCCTCTTCTTATTCTCGGCCAATATCGAACCTAATCATCAAGGCAGTTGCCCACGAAAATGACGTTGAGGTGGATATCCACAAACATGATAATGAGTCTAACCGCGATACCATGATTGTTAATCATGGACATGACGTTGTGGCCTTTTAACCTCGGCCTCTACCCTCTTGACCATTGTTTAACCCCGTCACCATTATAGCTGTTCGCGTACAAGACTTTGAGGCCCTTCAACCTCTCCTTCTCTATCTTGTTCTCAACCAATCCAATATCCTACCCCATCATCATGGTAGCACGTTGTCACATCGAGTTCAACATATACATAGTCGGCCAATATCCACCCACGCATGTTGACAACATGACGTTGAGTTTTTTATTTTCCCTCTTTAACCCCAGTCGAACAATTAACCATGGCATGTGGACTCCATCTCCTACCTCTTCTTCGTCTTACGAATTATCTGGATACCTTGAATTATATTTAAATTAAATATCAAAATATGTAGTTGCGCACATTTCCTTTTTTGTAGTTTGATTTGCCGATATTCGCCAACAGATAGAGCTTCTGCGCTACGGTAGAGACATTTTATGCCTGTTGCATACATTATGATTATACATAATTACAGTGCGATATTTATTTAACACATATATATATTATAATATAATATATGTTGTATTTATATCTATGCAAGTTTTGTAATTTAGGACACAACAACCAAACACATAATTTTTCGTGTTAATAATTTATGCGTAATAAGTGGTTAGATTTCTAAAGTAGGTACGTACATAATGTTGTAAATAATTGTGTACTGCGCGAGCTTATTATACTATATGTAGGCAATGTATCACAATGCTTTTTATAATATTTATAATAAATTATTTAATATAATATTATACCATAAATGATAAATTATTTTTTATTTATCAAAAAACAAAAATATTTTTTATGATATAATATAGTATAAATAAAGTAAAAATGAAATGAAATAATAATAACATAATATATACAACAAAATGTATCCCCTCATAATGTGTAAAAAGTTTAAATGACACAAGCTGAAATTAATGATGACATGAAAATAGAAGCATAGAACATGACATAATAGTCACAACACATGCCACAATGAGACATAAGAGGCGAATGACATAATGTGTTACACATACAATGGAGAAGCATAAAAACTGGACATAATCATCTGATAACACATGCGGCGACAGATGGAGAAGCATAACGCGTGGCGACAGCCGGTGGAACATAATACGCGGCGACTGCGGGAGGGGCAACACATGCGGCGACAGAGGGTGGTGAAGCATAACGCGTGGCGACAGCGGGTGGAACATAATACGTGGTGACTGCGGGAGGGGCAACACATGCGGCGACAGATGGTGGAGAAGCGTAACGCACGGCGACAGCGGGTGGAGCATAATACTTGGCGACTGTGGGAGGGGCAACACATGCGGTGACAGATGGTGGAGAAGCATGACGCACGGCGACAGCGGGTGGAACATAATACGCGGCGACTGCGGGAGGGGAAACACATGCGGCAACAGAGGGTGGAGAAGCATAACGCACGGCGACAGCGGGTGGAGCATAATACGCGGCGACTGCGGGAGGGGCAACACATGCGGCGACAGAGGGTGGAGAAGCATAACGCACGGCGACAGCGGGTGGAGCATAATACGCGGTGACTGCGTGAGGGGAAACACATGCGGCAACAGAGGGTGGAGAAGCATAACGCACGGCGACAGCGGGTGGAGCATAATACGCGGCGACTGCGGGAGTGGCAACACATGCGGCAACAGAGGGTGGAGAAGCATAACGCACGGTGACAGCGGGTGTGCATAATACGGAGCGACTGCGGGAGGGGCAACACATGCGGCAACAGAGGGTGGAGACGCATAACGCACGGCGACAGCGGGTGGAGCATAATACGTGGCGACTGCGGGAGGGGAAACACATGCGGCAACAGAGGGTGGAGAAGGATAACGCACGGCGACAGCGGGTGGAGCATAATACGTGGCCACTGCGTGAGGGGCAACACATGCGGCGACAGCGGGTGGAGCATAATACGCGGCGACTGCGTGAGGGGCAACACATGTGGCAACAGAGGGTGGAGAAGCATAACGCACGGCGACAGCGGGTGGAGCATAATACGTGGCCACTGCGTGAGGGGCAACACATGCGGCGACAAAGGGTAGAAAAGCATAACGCACGGCGACAGCGGGTGGAGCATAATACGTGCTACTGCGGGAGGGGCAGCACATGCGGCGACAGAGGGTGGAGCATAATACGCGGCGACTGCGTGAGGGGCAAAACATGCGGTGACAGAGGGTGGAGAAGCATAACACACGGTGACAGAGGGTGGAGCATAACGCGCGACGACAGCGGGAGGGGCAACACAAGCGGCGACAGAGGGTGAAGAAGCATAACGCACGGCGACAACTGGTGTAGCATAATACGTGGCGACTGCGGGAGGAGCAACACATGCGGCGACAGCGGGTGTAGCATAATACGCGGTATCAGTGGGTGGAACATAACGCGCGACGACAGCGGGTGGAGCATAACGCATGGCCACTGTGGGTGGAGCATATCGCGCGGTGTCAGCGGGTGGAGCATAACGCGCGGTGACAGCGGGTGGAGCATAACGCATGGCCACTGTGTGTGGAACATAACGCGCGTCGACAGCGGGTGGAGCATAACGCGTGGCGACAGCGGGTGGAGCATAACGCATGGCCACTGTGTGTGGAACATAACGCGCGGCGACAGCGGGTGGAGCATAACGCATGGCCACTGTGTGTGGAACATAACGCGCGGCGACAGCGGGTGGAGCATAACGCATGGCCACTGTGTGTGGAACATAACGCGCGGCGACAGCGGGTGGAGCATAACGCACGTGCGATAAATCGATGCCGATTGCTCGCGATAAGATCACTTCCACGGCGACCGGCGCGTGCACTAACATATTGGCCACCACCAGATAACGCCGCTATTTGCAATAAATCCTTCATAGGTCAGTCTCTAGCACTTGCTTCCGGTTCGCTTTCCCTTGCAAAAAGATGGATGGTCTATTTGAATGCGGAATTGAGATAGATCGAACTGATAAGATCTGAGAGGATGAGATAGGAACAGTAGGACTTCGACTACCTCTGCATTTACTCTGTGAAGAAGATGAAGTAGCCAGCAGCCAGCAACCAGCAGCAAGAGCTAGATTTATGTAGCGGCTGTAGTGGCGTCGGGCGTGCTAGTCCACCATCCACGGAGCTAGAATTGTATCGGGCTCACGTTGCCACTTGGGCACATTTGTTTCAAATGTTACATAAATTATGGCTTTGAAAGATTTTGTTTGCCAAACATCCTTAGTAAGATAGCATACAGGGAACGTACAAAAGTACCAAAGGTCACGGATAATTTAATTTTTATTTGGATGTAGCTATCTCCCTTTATCGAATGTAAACAAACATGAAACTCACACAGTACCGTAATATTTTAGGTTTTATTTTACTTATATATAAAACCCGTGTAAGTTTAGGTTATAAAGCCATTATAACACTGAATTATCGGTCACCTTAACACTATTTAGGAAGCTGAAATGACTAATTGTGTAACATAAAGGACTATTTAGAAAATTCCGGTAATTTAAGCCCTACGCCATACGGCTCAATCCCATTCAACCCTCAACTTGCCGCTATATGAAATAATTGTGTTAAGTTAGAAAAAAACGCGTTGCATGGGGTTTTAAGAATCCTGTTTTGTTAATAGCTATAATAGTATAGCGCGGTAAACGAAATTCGATAGGATGGAAAATTATACTCATGCTATTCCATGATGTCCCGTTTCAATAAAAAAAATGAGTACTAGGTGGGTTGTAGTATTTTAGAACGTGTACAATAATAGCACATAGCAGGAGCATAATTAATGAGCCTAATACGAATAATGTGTTCTAAACTAGGATTCTTCAAAACCTTGACTGGTGCAGGCTGGATCCTTAATGTGTTTTTCGCCAGTAATTTTTAGCGAAACTACATTTTTTAACACTCTTCAATATTTAGTGATTGCATTTTGGAATACAACTTCGCAACTAAAAAATATTTGTACATACTTCCCTGTTTGGAATAGGTTATATCATGGATGTGTGTATATTTTCAATTCATCTAAACAACAGTTCTTATGTTTAAACTTTTGATCTTACAAATTGCTAACACCCCCTAAAGTCATATCCATGTCAAAATTCATTTATTTCCCTTTGGGAAATAGCTTGCATCATGAATCTAAGCTATGGATCTAAACATCTAAAGGGGATGTTTGTAGTTCCTCTATAGCTATACAGCTGTTCTCATAACCATATGACGTCATTTCCGTTTCAAATTTTGCTCCGACAGATTACCAATGCCCCCCTCCCCTAAGATACTATGTCAAAATTTCACTGTAACTATAGTATTTTTGACAAATCCATTCTAACAAAGGCACAATGAAATAATGGCAAATTGTGTCTGTTTGTTGCTAACCACAATGTATGTTTTAAAACATAGAAAACGCCATAAATATAAGGCTAGAACTAGAATTAGTTAGGAAAGTAAAACGAAACATGAGTTTTGAAAGTTAAGTTTACAACTTCAGTCGGTAGACATCTAACCGGGGATGGCGATGCGAAGTAGCCCCTCTCCCAGCTCGACACCCGGCTACAATGGAAACGCGTGGACTTAATGCACCAATAACAATTAAAACCAAGGTTTGTCTCGTCAACGTGCAACAGTAGGCGAAGTTCTCGGCGCCACGTCGGACTTTATGACCCGAGATGTAGGAAGAATAGAGGAGGAGTGGCCCAAAAAGCGCTTATGTATATTAATGGCTTTTCGGGTGATCCAAAACAAATGGGAGTGCGTTTGTACAAAGAGGCGTACAATGGGGCTTTCTGGGCGGCCGCTGAGACCGGGACGTAGGACCAAGGACACGGAGGGAGTTGAGGACACAACAGCTGTGGACTGAGGACGAGACGATGGAATTGGCTACCCACGGAGATCGACAATTCCAGCATTCGATACCCCTAAAAATATGGAATTGCAAACATCCGCAAACACCAAAGACCATCCTCATCATTAGACCAGTCCGTAATTCAGAGGCATTGGTTCGGATTCCACGTTAAAACTGTAGGTCCCTTAGATATGTCAATTAACATTTCTGTCTATGGAACATGTGTAAGTAACAAGACTACAAGATCGCGCCACAATCATCCTAAACTCGTTTCTCATTCATACTTGGCTTAAAATACCTACATTGTGGTACGGTCGCCATTTAAATAATCTAATCTAATGCAATTTATAAAATATTTGCATATTGTCTTATGATGTATATATATATATATATATGTGTGTGTGTGTGTGGGTGTGTGTGTGTGTGTGTGTGTGTGTGTGTGTGTGTGTGTGTGTGTGTGTGTGTGTGTGTGTGTGTGTGCTATATCATCGTACGTTGAAATAAAACCTCGATTATTGATTCTATAGCCTCTAGTTGTGATTTTGTAATTATTGTAATTACAAATCATCCTGTAGGGTGTTGTATTAATCTAATCAGTGAGTTAATTTCACTTCACTTTAATATCATTGGATATACTTCGTATCTAATATATAGGTGTAAGTAATCTGTTACTGAACAATAACAAAATAATATGTCATTTGTGTCGGAACCAACACAAATACACTATTAACAATGCATATGATTAGATTACAAATCACTATAATAATTCAAAATATAAAGTTTATAATACATCTTCACCTTCCGTGAGTTCGGTATTTCAATGTCTAGATATTGTTAAAGTTGGTCCCTAAAATTGGTTAATTTTCCACCTTATACTTCTAAGAACATTTTATCGCTCAAGGACCTGAGTTAGTTTAAGCAATTACTCTGGTAAGGAATTCTATTATAGCTGGAGCATTCTGATTGGTGGGTATCAAATTCTGGCTAGAGACTGGGGTATTGAATTTCGCGTTTGGGCGGCATTCGATACCCCGGAGTATTATGAGCCGGGGTTACCGGGTTCCATCAACAAGCACTTTTCCAGATATGGTATTTTAATATGGGGTACTGAAGTTCTGGGTTAGCGAATTCCGAGTTCCGCTGCTGTGACTGGATACAACAGCGCGAAGGAACAACGGCCTTCTGCGACAACGCAATATTCTAATGATACTTTGGTTACAGTCAGTCTTTCTAAAACATAGTACTAAAAAACCTACATTTGTTTTAGGAAATACTCGTAGAGTAAGTATAAATAAAACAAATTAGTATGATTTGAAAATAAAAGTGGCTAAATTATTTTTCCAGATGATGATTTTTGCTGTTTGAAATGTTTGAGGCATTTAGTTACTTCTTTAGAACAACGCAGAATTTGATGTGAGTTACACAGACTTGCGTGACGGAAGGACATACCGACTCCCACACATGCTCTATGGTGTTGATCCAGTCATCTGTCGGAGTAATAAAGACGCTTTAAAGCTAAATCCTTTTTCTGTGTTTTGCTGTGTTTTCACTTCTCTACATGATAATTATACCGGGTGTTTATAAATGAATATCGGGGTTTTAACACGTTATAATTTTCTTTACATTAAAGTTACAGTTATAAATGACATGTCAAATTAGAGAGCAACTCAAACAGTTTTGTTGGTTTGCGCCAGTGCGCATGTGCGCGTAATGTTTCCGCCGCAATCCGCTAGACAGCGGTAGTAGCAAAGATGGCGACTAGTGAACAGAAAGCGTTTTGTGTTTTACAGTTTGCAAAGACCGAATCTGTAGTTACTGTGCAACGTGCGTTCCGTATTAAGTTCGGTTGCGATCCCCAAGTGACAATAACATCCGTAGATGGTACCATCAGTTTGAAGATACCGGCTGCCTTTGTAAAGGTAAGAGCACGGGACGACCAAGAGTAAGTGACGAGGCTGTTGAACGAGTGCGAGAGTCGTTCACTCGTAGCCCAATGAAATCAGTTCGGAAGGCTAGTCGTGAATTAGAAATTCCTGTGTCGACTGTTTGGAAAGTTTTAAGAAAACGCTTGCAACTACGTCCTTACCGTTTACAGTTATTACAGGCTCTAAAGCCTACAGACCACAGATTACGTGCCAACTTTGCTTATGAAATGTTGTCTCATGACGATGAAGATTTTCTGGATCATGTCGTATTCAGTGATGAATCGACCTTTCATCTTAGTGGACTTGTGAACACTCATAATGTGCGGATCTGGGGCTCAGAGAATCCTCACGAGATGATACAAATGCAACGAGACTCACCTAAATTGAATGTTTTTTGTGCCATATCTCGGCAGAAGGTTTATGGGCCTTTCTTTTTTGTCGAAGCTACTGTAACTGGTATTTCTTACCTTGATACACTAGAGCAATGGCTCTTCCCTCAGTTGGAAGAAGATGAACCAGAGAACTTCATTTTCCAGCAAGATGGTGCGCCACCTCACTGGCATAACGAAGTACGCAGTTGGTTGAACGGCACTGTACCCAACCGCTGGATTGGCCGCAAGGGGCCTAATGACAGAGCTTGCTATGCATGGCCTCCACGTTCACCCGACCTGACGCCATGCGATTTCTACCTTTGGGGGTTCATCAAGGACCGTGTATATGTGCCTCCGCTACCAGCTGACCTCCCCGAATTAAGAAACAGGATTGAAGCAGCTGTTGCAACAATTACTGAAGACACACTGATCAAAGTTTGGGAAGAACTCAGCTATAGACTTGATGTGTGCCGTGTGACAAATGGTAGTCACATTGAACATTTATAAGGTTCTTGGTAAAACTGTTTGAGTTGCTTTTTCATTTGGTATATAGTTTAAAACTGTACGTTTAATGTAATAAATATTATGAGCAGTTGAAACTGTGTTTTCACTTCTCTACATGATAATTATATAACATCCAAATTGAAAGGTGGTTGTCTAGTTTCATATTGCTAAAGGTCCTACGAAACTGTAGATTGTTTGACTCGGTGCCGACGTCGATACCGGAGCTCACGACGGCGCGCCGGACCGTAGCGAAATGCATGGTCGGTACCGGACAGCAATTAGCCGATGAAAGGGACCGTCCACCGATATCGGGTCAATAGTTTCAATTATTGCAGACTGCGCTACTCTTGTAATGCATAACAAGTTTTAAATTAAATGGTTTGCTCAACCTGTGATTTTTTGTATTCGCAGTGACTACATTTGTTTTCCTCAAATCGGCCTCTTCTAAGTTTGCATCGTTTACTCGTGCTGTGTTGCGTTTGACATTCTGAAGGCCCCTGTGTATCCAGCAGCCTCATCCGTAGAGAATTACAACTTAGGGAGATTATGGCTTTCTAAATGATTACTATACAAATTAAATAAACGAACTTATCATAATAGTTTACAAATTCATTGATATAGACAGTCTGTAATATTTCCTTTCTTTTCTGGGGGGGCACTTAATGCATCTATTGAAATTTGAAATTTTCTGTAAACTTTTATCACAGGAAACAAAAATTTAAATTGCTCATGTAGAAACTAAATTTATATAGTTCTCTTCCTTGTGGTTTACTCTACATAACCCTTTTTTGTGGTTTACGTCTTTTACATGTTCTTAAAATCTAAATATATAAAACAAAGTCGTGTTAGTTACAACATGTATAACTCGAGAACGGCTGGACCGATTTTAATGATCTTTGATTTTTTGGATTCATCTCTGCTCCGAGCAGGCTATATGCATATTCAGTTTTGTATTTTACCTTCGGACTAAGCCCCGCTGGCCTGTAGAGTTTGTATATGTTAAGCTTATGAAGAAAAGGCGTGATGCATTTTGATCATAGGCAAACATCAATAATGTGACTATTTTTTTGTTAACAGCTGATTTTGTGTTGATTTATTCTCACCAGTCGACAGCTAACGTCATTGTGCGTTATTTTAAGCGAATGTTTGTGATCGTTTTTTAAAAATGTATAGATTACTTGTTGATTTGTTTGTCACAGTGTAATCAATAATTATTAGTTGTTTTTTGTTTTGTGCGAGTTTAACTAACGAATGTTAAACTAGCCAAGTATTATTATAGAAAGTTCCACGATTAAGTAAATTTAATCTTCCCTACAAAACCGTATGGCAGTTGGATTTGGTTTGGGTTTAGGTTGGATTGGATAATTTTGAATCAACCCACTTAGATTTATTTGTTTTGTGGGAATATTATTAATATGTCTTATCATTTTAGTATTGTTGTTAACTATGCCGCGAATATCTAATCAATGAAGACATAATGCTAAGGTATTCGATTTCAGAACATGACCAATCGTTAAGTTAATACGTATTTACTGTTGGGTGTTACGAAATTCGCCTCGGGGCAGCCGAATTGAAACACATTAATTGGGTACTGGCGAAGGGTCGAACTTAAACGTTCATTAGTGAGGATTTAATCATAAATTATAGTTTTAAATTATAATTATATATACTATTATATTTAATATATATAATAATAAATAGAAAGACAAATATAGTTACGTAGAGTATTAGTTTTTTAGAAAAAAAAGATAGAGACAGAATGCTACTTTAAGAGTTAGACGGGTTTGGAACAGTTGCTAAAGAGGCAAAATATCTACTAGAACTTAAGGAAAGTAAGGTACGGAGACAAAATAATTCTCATTCTCCCCCTAAAGGACACAACCTGATTGCTCCTCCCTGGCCGGGCGGCCGTGGGAGTTGATCATTCTCTGGGGCTCCTAGTTGACCCTTCTTAATCCTCGGTTAAGTTCGACCCTTCGCCAGAACCCAAGAAATGTGTGGGTATTTCGCTACGGCCGTGTTAGCTGGTTTTAAATAAAATAAACCGAACTCATATAATTGAGAAAGACATAAAGAATGAAATTTATTGGCTCGGGTATAATATTTAAGCCTAATGACACAAGATTGTCAAATGGACAGTATCGAGATGCGATAAAAAAAATAAAAAATTATACTAGCAGCTGCTAGTAGAATGTGTGTGTGTGTGGGCGCGCGCATGTATTATAACTCAATCATTACGAATGTTAAGTCAGTATATGATTCCCAATTTACATTCGTCACAAAACTTAAATAGGAGATAATACTATTCTTGGGGAATTACCGCATTACAAAATTATGTACGATATAGTCCATCGGGTGGGAGCCTGGGAGCCTGGACAGTGGACACCACCGCTGTCCTGGACTAGGTGTGGCCGCCTACGACGCTACCTATCCATCAAGTGGGAAACAAGAGCGCGTGCGTAGTACATCCTGGCGCCGAGTCGCCGCGCCACCACCACGATGCTGTATGGCACCACTGAGTATACGAACCATACAAGCATTTATATTTACATATAATGGGGGCCGGATAGAGTAATTTTGGTCTAACGACTTAATCAACTAGGTTATGATGATAGGGTACCCAAAATTACGTCGTTAAATTAGTATACAAATAATACGTAATTAGTAACCAACGATTAATCTGGAGGATACTGCTACATATATCACTTCTTTTAGCGAATTTCCCATAGGGAAGAAGCTATTACCGTAGGTCTCATGGTGAGACTTAAGCCCGGGACCATGTTATTTTTTCTTCTTTAGGTGCCCAGAGTCCAAAAACAATAGTCGTTAAAATTGATATATATATATATATATATATATATATATATATATATATATATGTGTGTGTGTGTGTGTGTGTGTGTGTGTGTGTGTGTGTGTGTCTGTGAACACGATAACTCTCGTAAACATGGTCCGATCAAGACCAAATTTGGTAGAGACGTGTATTTCTACAAGTGCTCGGACGAGTTCGTAAACCAGATATATCGGTCAATGGGAACGGGTAGTTTGGAGGGGTTTTATACCCCAAAATGGGTGTTTTTGCGTTTTTCACATGTAATTTTTAAAAGTTTCTAATTTTATATTTCACCATTAGAATCAGCTTAAAAAACTACACAATTAAGTTCCTTAAAGTTTTTCTCTATCTCTAACGGTTACCGAGATATTAAAAAAATCTAAACACAGTACGTTGTATTGTGGGGCTCCAATGTTAATCTTATGGAGGATAGGAAAAATTTATATTTCCCATATTAATGAATATTTTAGGATAAAACTTGATATTAAGCTTCATCTGGCTGAGATCTATCCATTTATGCTTAAAAATCATAGTTTATGTGTTTATCATGGCAGCAAACCTACATACTCTTTTCCCATATTAATCATATAGTGAACAGGCAAACTCCTTTATTTATGGACAGATGTTGATGAAAGTTGGTATAAATGTTAAGATAAAAATTATTTATGGTAGAAATGCCTAATTTCAGTGTTCCTCACAGCAGCAAACCTGCACACTCTTTCCCATGTTAATCTTATGGAGAATAGGCAAATAATTCTCATGTTTATGGGCAGATTTTTATAAAACTTGTCATATATTATTATTATTATATTATTGATTTGGAAATTCGCTGAGTACGCAGGTCTGCTGCGACCGGGGTATTTTATTTTCACCCCTCCTATTTCACATTTTTCTTGGAAAAAATGAGTTTTATGTTTTACCTTAACCTTTAAAATATCAAACTAATTGCCTTAAAATTTGTAAGGCCTTTCAAAGTACCATTATAAAACAGGAAGTCGTTATCATTTACCACCGTCTGTTACGTCCACGTCTACTCGTATTATGGACATCACGATTTAGATCACATTACCAAATTAACTGTACAGTTTTATATTTTTTACTTGCCGGGACGAAAGCTATGATTTTTCCCAAACTGGCTTTAGTTTCTCTGATAATATTAGGGTTTTTGTTTTTAACTGTATAAGACTCTCTAAGACAGTCTATTTTAAACAAAATACCCTTCATCAACAGTTTGAGTAATCGGTAGTTATAAGATGCCAGATAAGGTGAAGTTTGTCTTTTGGTTTCATGAAGTTTGTGCTCCCATTCGTTTCTTTTCAATGAGTGTTTGATATCTGTAATGAGATCAAACTCAGTTGGTAGATATTTTATAATGTAAGCTATAAATTGTATGACCTTTTTATGCTCCTTTACAAATGTACAACAATCTTAGCGAAATATTTTTTCTGGGTTAGGAGAGATTCCAATTACATTAACGTTACGTTCTTAAAAATTTTATTTATTTTTGGTTGTAAATTCACGTTTTCTGTTTTAATTATGCCTCTCTCATTAAATAACATGTTTTATACCATGAAACACTTACTTAGGTCCATAAACACCTGTATTCTGTGTGACTCTACTTGTGTGACCAAACTCTAAGTTTTAATTATGATGACAAAATAGTAACGATTGATCATATTTTAGGTTATTCTTTTCCAAAAAAATTGAAAAAACATGAAAAATAATAGGCTTACCTAAAAACTGTCACTCGCCAGATAGCATGACCAACAAATGTTTGTCGCACATACAAGAACATAAATCGAGGGATGATCCCTGAAGTAAGTGGACGTGAAGTTGGTCATTTCCCTCCTGTGCCAGCGGGGACAGGTAGCGGGACAACCACGAGAGGTCCACTGTCTAAATATACCCGGGTTAATCTCTTTATTTCGACCGACCTGCCGACAGGTTTAAGCCGTCTAAGACGCTAGACGGCTTACCCCAAGTCACACAAGCTTAGCAGGATTTACAGATGACGGAACTTTCAAGAGAAAGACAAGCGGTTGAAACGATTAGTTTTGAAATCACTGCTTCGCTACTTGTATTTGAGTAAAAGGTTATATTTATAATAAAATATATGAGGCATTTTAACAGAGTAGTGTTATATATCAGACTGGTCAACCTCTCTAGTTGAATTCTTTGCCCTCTTACTGTTTTGAGTTTATTTCATTCAGCCTTCCTTAGGGGTTTGTAAATACGTAAATCACAACCTCAGTCGGCAACTTTGCAACAACGATCTTTGTCCCTCCCCTAAACTAAAAGAGACTGGTCAAGCTGATTTTTCGGCGTCAATTGCGTCGTTACGAGTTTATGTCGCCCAAACGTTTCGCCCTTGCTGTGAGGTGGCCCTCAGTGGCTAGGCTGAGACTAGTCTGAGTCTACGCGAAGTCCCTTCAGGTTAGGGTTCGCACTTCCTTGTTGGGGAGGCACATACTTAACTTCGCGTAAGTCTTTAATTACCTTACAAAAGTGTATAGTAAGAATAATCATGAAAAAGTCTAGAATATAATGTGCACTACCTATTTTTAAACAATTAAGATTGCTTCCATTAAGAATTTGTTTGTTTATAAAGTGCTACGCTTATATTTCACGAGAAGTATTCCAAATTATATAAATATTCCACAACCTTATAATTTGCGTTCAGCCTACAGTTTTGAAATTCCGAAAGCTAACTTAACCACTTTTCAACATTTTTACACTTCAGTGCACCGAGGTTGTCTCGCTTAACATTTCAATTAATCACACAGAACAGCACTCGCAATTATTTGAGTAACCTCAAGAGTCGCATTATCAGTTTTGACAATGTTTAAGGGTTGCTTAGACCTCTAATTATGTTTTGGAAATAGAACTCAGCACGTTTGCAGCTGCTGGAATTTTTTATTTACATTTTTCCTTACTTCTTGGTGATAAATGTTCAAAGTGAAGGGACCCCGATTCGGGCTTAGCCTTGGGCCAACCCGATCCATCCAATTTTTTTTCTTTCATCACATTATGACTTGTTTAATTTTGCTTACAAAAATCTGTATTTTTCTAAATAACTAGCAGTAAGCCCGTCCTTTTTACGGGATGTAGAATCCAATACTATAATACGAGCAAGGTTTGTATATATATATATATATATTTGCACACGGATCTCGAAAACGGCGCCGAGGATTTTCTTTAAATTTTGGAAATAACTAATTTCCGAGTAGAAAATAAGTTCTAGATAGGTCTAATGTCCAGGAAAATTCGTGTTTTCTTGTAATATTAAGTTTAAAATCTAAAAATTTAACATTACGCTTATGGAGAATCAAATGTAAATTTGCACACGGATCTCGAAAACGGCGCCGAGGATTTTCTTTAAATTTTGGAAATAACTAATTTCCGAGTAGAAAATAAGTTCTAGATAGGTCTAATGTCCAGGAAAATTCGTGTTTTCTTGTAATATTAAGTTTAAAATCTAAAAATTTAACATTACGCTTATGGAGAATCAAATGTAAACAATGCAAACCAAAACAGCTGTTTATAAACGTTTGACAGTTCTTGATTGAAGACGGCAAAGAACAATATGTGAATAGAGGTTTTTCATAAATATTTATTTTATGTATGTAATAAATGTAAAATTATCAGGTTACTAAACAATTTGTAAAAACTTAAGGATAACATAGCTGTGCGAAATAAAAGCAGAAAAAGTATTTCCAAAATCTTCCGTGTTTTGATAGAAAACGTATTCGTTGTATTGCTTGAAGCCACTGTAACAAACTAATTAATTGATGTAAATTAAATCTCTCTTTTGCTTTTCAATCCTCATTCCGTTTATAAAAAAAATCAGTTGATCACAGGCTAATAATAACGGTATGGGTAATTAAACAGTAAATGATCGGCTTTGGCTTTTGGAAAAGACGTTAAACGACATCGTTCAATTGACTAACCTCGTAGCCGAGTTGTAGCATGTCGGCCTCAAGAACTATAGGCCGCGAGTTCCATCCACATAAATGTTTTCATTGAGTAATAAATGTGTTTTAATTTTTCTAATTAATTTTTATAATAAATGTCTTATTCTAAACGAGCAAAGCTCGGTCACCAGGTACTTCAGTTTAAAGAAGAAAGATCATCATACCAAAATGTAAACCTGAAATCCTAAACAAATCAATACAAAGAAAATAAATCAATACCCAGCTTTATTATTTAGCATTACTTTACAATTAAATAGATTAGAACAGTCATACCATTATTATTATCATTAGTTAAACGTTAAAATAACTTTTTAATATAGTATGATTTCAAATGGGTTTAAAATCAATAACTAATATAAACGAACTATTATTGATTTGACAGCTGTTTGCTTTTATTTCTATTAAATGTTTAAACTACAAAGACAGCTGATTATTAGCAGTAGGTTATTCATTGAAAACTGGATCAAAATGCACATAATATCGCGTAAATGTGGGTTTTTAAATGCTCGTTATTTACTTTTCAGTGGGCGACGGGCGATTTCAAACATTTACAAACCTTCTCTGGATGTAGAGATTACATGAAATAAGTTTAACTGTCATCAGTTCTCCCGTTTTTTTTCGGAGAAGACGGCGTAAAATGCCTCCTGGGGCGTCACAGACAAACCAACAAACAGACAAAAATTGAGATAAGACCGGTTTTGGCTTCTCTAACGCATAAAAAGTAAAAATAAGTAAAAAATTAATAATTCTGAGCAATTTACAGACAAAACTCTAATTTAATTTATGTAGATGTAAAATTTTTCAGTTTGATGCAACTGTTGTGATGTTTCATTATGTAAAACTTGTATCTTGTGTAATAAGTGTAAAATTATGATGAATAAGAATTTATTTATTTATTATTAAGAAAATATTTTTTATATTTGAAATTACAAATCTAAAAACGTTTGAATTTAGTTCCCTATGGTAAATAGGTTAGATCATGAATATGTATAAAGGGAATGGTTTCAGTTAATCTAAACAGCTGTTCTTATTCTTTCATATTAAAAATTAAATACAATAGCTCTATTAGTTTCAATGAAAACCTTTTACATGTTTTCCATCTCGCAAATTGCAAACCCCCCTCCCTCCTAGAGCTAAGACATATCAAATGTCAAAAAAATCATTACAACCGAACAGCGTACTAAGAGATTTGAATTGATTTAGAAATTAATTAATTGTGATTATTCAAACTAACCTTTATACTAAGCTAAACATTTTACCTTCTTCCCTTATACAGATTGATAGTATATGCAGAAAACATTTTTTTTCGTGAAAATTTTCGAATTTTAGTTGAGAGAGGATTCATGCGATATGGATTCCCTGAATCCAAAAAGTGGGCTATGTACACACCTCGAGACCACGCCGATCGTTCGACTTTAATGAAATGAGGTATCCAGGCGTACTTTGACTACTCTCCAGAATATTTTTTTTATTTTTTTAATTTAAAAAATAATTTAATTTTTTAAATGTCGAAAAATTGTTAAAATTTTATGGGAAAGCTAAAATAGTTCGACTATGTCCATTAAAACCAGTATAAAAAGGTAAACACAAAAGTACTTTGATTCATTAGTGTGTGACTAATGATTCCAGAGAAATGTTTAATTTACTGCCCGTGGTAAACGCAGAGCTTGCTGCCTTTACGGTCCATTACAAAACCTGCATGATAAATATGTCATGGATATAACTATATTTTGAATTGCAAAATGTGACCTAAAATCCAAAAATTGTTACATTTTGACATTTCTAATTACAGTTTAAATTAAAACAAAGTAAGTACAGACTAACATGTCAAGAGAACAGTGGAACCGTCCGAATTAAGATAAAATCAAGGAACAATAAGCTACTACCGTGGATATTGCAATAAATGAAACTAAACGGAAACGGTAAACAGACACATAGGCAACAAGACAACTGATGCTATCATTTTGTCGCAAATCAAAATTAAACTTTTCTATAAAAGTCTGACTATAGACCTATACAAGTTTGTAGCATTGCAAAGGTTCTGTTTGGCGATATTCTGGTATTTCATAGCTGAAAGAGAGAATCTGACTTGCCAAGGTGTCGTCTGTCTCTTATGTAAAATGTAATTTGATAAAAGGACAGAAAACTATTTAGTCAATTTAACTGAACTCAAGCTTTGTTAGAGCCAATTACCAAAGTAGGATCTCAGTTGTCATAGTCCTTCAATATATCGTACATGTATTGAGCCATTACGAGTAGGCTACTTGGCGGGATACAGTTGTTTTATTTAAGCAATCGTCTGTCTCCATTTAGAATATTCCTATTCGTTATTTATATAACGGATATATTTTTATCGTTATTAAATCTGAAAGGTCACAAGTTTCGAGTGACATTTGCATTTAGGCCATACACAATTAATTCATAACTCTACAGCTTTTACATGTATGAACGATATTATTTAATTTACAACGACCGATATAATTTGATTTTTATCGATTGAAACCGGCCACCCCCAAATACGACGGAACACGCTGTTTGCGCAACAGGCTCGAATAATTATCAAAGGAATCGGGTGTTCATTCGGCTCGTTGGATCGGGATTTACGAGTAGTCGATTAAAGTTCAATTCGGCGCGGTCGATGGGATCGCGCGCTCCGAGTGAAACGGATTATTCCAGCTTCGCATCCGATTACCGCACCGGTTGAATCCGATACGGACTCGACGAGGGTGACGCTAATATGTTACGTTAACTGTAGGCCTACGTTGACTGCGATATACGATTGCATCAAACTCATTACACGTAACTTATTATCTATAATATTATAAAGAAGAGGTGGTGTCTGTATCTTTGTTTGTTTGTGAGTTTGTTGTGGCAAGTAAACGCAAAAAATACTGAACCGACCGGTTTGAAATTTTACAGATAGGTAGAACTTAAACTAAAGCAACACATAGGCATATTAGTTCCCTTAAAATCCCCTCGGGCTACGCCCCATGAACGTCCTAAATTTCAATGTTTACATTTTCAAAGAATGAAAACATAAAATTACTTGAATGTCAACAGCTGTGAACACTAAAATTTGACAGTTCGGGAAGAAGAAGAAGAAAGAGCTGCCGTGACCGTCCTAGGTTTCAATGTTTACATTTTCTAATGACAACATCAGTTTGCACTATATTATGACAGTTCGGGAAGAAGAAGAAATAAAGTTGATTTTTCAGATAAACTGATGGATCGAAATTAGTGAATTATTTGAAATAGCGGAATGGTAGATTTTAAGTTTTTTTCCGACGACTGTCTCTATTACATTAATCCTTATCCTCTCCCAATATTTGACAGATGTTACTTTGAAATGTTGTAGACACTCGTGTTTTGTCATTTTGTAAACAATGAAGAATTAATTAACAATAACTTAAATATATCAGAAGAGCCAACATCTCTCAGCCTTTTAAACCCGTGCGAAGAACGGATACTTTGGCTAGTATTTCATACAAAGAAACGGCTTCCTCATTTATAATCCCCCCGTAATATCAAAGTATAGTTCTTGTTAGTTTTATATTTTAACGAAATCCAAAATATGACCGACATAAAATCAAGAAATCATTTGAAATTCCATGAAAAACTATTTACTCATTCTCAATACTAGGCCCTACATTACTACTGTTGGATAAGCCAAAAGAGTAAATATTGCGATATATCATATCAGTCGACTCTGGTCAGCGCGACGTCGGTCGGCTGCGAGTTGCGACACTACAGCTAAGTGTAGGCGCTGGCGGCGGCGTGTCGTGTCGCGCTGCGCTGTAAACAACGGTAACGATGAGCTTTGGGCGAGTCGTGCTGGACTTGAACACTCGCAGTTGGGGCTGATTTGACTATAATTCCAAAATGGAAACGGATATGCTATTTTTCAATTTGTTAAATTACACCGCATTTTACAACTGTTTTACAGAATGTGTCAGAGTAGAGTATATGCAGAAATAAGAATATGCAGAGGTAAGGTCGTGGTCTTTTACTCGGTTTAAATTACCAATAATTAATCTGACTTTAAACTTTCAATATTAGTTTTGTAATATTGTTAAAAAATGAAGTCCTATACTGCTTTAAGTATTAAAAAATATATTTTATTATGTTGTTAAAGTAATATAAAATATCGTCAACAATCTTTCCCTTGGTATACAAATGTATTTTAAAAGTAACATAGTGCCACACGTGGTCAATATAATTTTAATAACTAATTATATATGTGATTTAAATATATAAAAACCAATAGTTCAATGACATTTGATACATAAGCATATAAATTTGGAATTTTTTCCAAGACTATGTAGTAAATTGAAATAAGAAAAAATCGATATACATAAGTTTAGATAATTAAATATAGGCTACAGGTTGTCTGTTAAGTACGTCACCAAACTTCAAGATGTGCTTTATTAGGTCGAAATAAGCAAAAAGGTTACCGCTGGGGTATGTCCTAAAATGCATGCTTAAATGCATATCCATCATTTCAACTAATTGACAATTTTGTATTTTTGACGATCATTTTTCAAACGATTATTTTGAGAATTGGTAGGCCTGTGTGTCTTTATTTGGAAAAATAAAAAGCCACAGGCTATAAATATAGAAACCCTATGTGGACAAAAATATTTACGTGATTAAATATTTAATTTATACATTGTGGCCATTCAAAGTTAAAATAAAAAGTAATATTAAGTTAAGAATAAAAAATGTCGAATTTAATTTCCTATTCAATGAAACCACAATAATTATGAACATCGGCAAATAAACAAAGGAGATTCAGTACTTTCATCAATATTATGTGTGTACGAGTACAACTTTCCCAGCTGCAACTAAAGAACATAGACGTATACATGTTCATTTTATTCATGTTCTTTGCTGCAACAACGGTCCCGCGGCTGGCAACAACTAAGCGGACAATTAATAATAGTACAGTTGACCCAAACACACTGTACCAGTATTTACTGGTTAAAGTACCGAATCTCCGTTGTTTATTCATAATTCTGGTTTGATTGTATAGGAAATTAAAAGTGACATAACCTTGAATTCTAAAATAATTTTTAAAATAATAAACCATTCTCAAGTTATTTTTAATTTATAAAATGTAAATGGCTACAGTTTTGTAACTAAAAACTTGATCGCGTTGATACATTTGTCCGAATTGGGATTTTAGTGTATAAAGACACATACCAAGTTTCAAAATAATCGATTTAATAAAGGCAGAGATATAAATATTTGGTAAGAAATACGAAATGGCTAATTACGCATTTTAGGACATGTTCCTATTGGATTTTTTTGTTTATTTTGAGCCAATAAACCACATCAAGACGGTTGAAGACGGATCTAACAGAAACCCTGTATATTTGTGTGTGTATGTATAAGAGTGTAAAATACTTTATTTATAATATAAAATACCAAAAAATATAGGAAAGAACTTGAAAGAATAGTAAAGTAAATCAAGCAAGAAGTCACAATGAAGATCTGTACCTCTACAGTCTTAATTCTAAGCAAGAATTTACTCATATGGTTAAAATAAACAAAGGAGTATATGTTGAGTATACATTTATGGGTATACAATTGAGTATACAATTTACTCAAAATTAGCCTTAACATATCGATTGCTATTCAATTTACCCAGCACCTACCAGGTATAGGGGGTTTTTACTTTAATTTGACGAAGAATAAGTAATTCATCATAATTTTAATTTTTACAGAATGGTCAGTTTCAGAGAATATGTTTTTAATAAGCCATCAAAAATATCACATAATTTAAATACCACCCACGGATTAAGTTATCTTCTCGCAATCTGATTCCATTCATTTCGAACATGAGTTACAGATAAGAACAATTCATTATCAACCAATATCAGATATGCAAATGTCCCCGATTTGTCAGACAGATTTGATTACCATCTCGCGCGTATAATTGAATCATCTTTGGGACAAGTGCTCCCGTTAGTAATTGTTTCTATAATGGTGGTACACCTGCAGCGAAACGATTGGGGATTGGCTATCCTGTTTCTCTCGAGATTAGCATTTCGATTACATATCTAAAATGAAATCGACACCTTGTTTTAATTTAGGCTACTTCTAATGGGTGGGATGAGTAAACAGGTGGGATTTATACGCGGTAAATAAATCAAAGAGTTACAAACGAATTTATTGCTGATTACTGCCCCGGTTTAATTTAAATTAATCGAGGCTTGAGCGGTCTGAGGTAGGTTTACACGGGTCGATCTCTGCAAGGTAATGTGGGTCCGACAGTCAGATCAAGTTATAACAGCCGGATTGCTGCACGATGTACGATGTACGATGTACGATGTACGATGCACGCGGTACTCGGGGCAGGCCTACTCACTACTCAGCGCACCTTGTCCCAAATAAACCAAATTCTGTTTTATCAAATTTTTTCACGTAATGAATAATGGAGCGTATTATTTATTTGATGTTTTGACAATTCGACATGTATATTCCTAAAGCCGTTCATGTTAATAGATTGCTGTTAAAGCAAAATTAAACTACATTCTCCGGGATATTAATTGTGGAACACACATTTAAATAAAATCAGTAACGCCATTGTAATGTGGGTTTTAAATTAAACTTGTCGTACCTTGAACAAACACATATCCGTCGAAGCTCGGTTTTTCGTCGAAATGTGAAGTGTTTTTGTGGTTATAGGAAATAAATAGGGAGAGATAGATGAACGATTGAAAAAAATTGTGCTGAAAAAATGTTGTTTGAATTGTATTAAAATTTAGTGGCTTTAACGAAGCCTAGGTTTTAGCCTTAGTAGAACAAATCAATTGTCATAAAGAAACGGAAATTGACGAATAACGCGAGACTATCGATTTGAACCAATTGTGGGATTGGGCTGAACGAAATTCACCCCAATTTGCTTTATAACAATATTAGATTTCGTATAAGTAAAAATATCATGAGTTTTATATGAAAATATATTGTGAATTCCCTCGCATATTTCGATTTAAATTGGTCTGTAAATTCGCCAACACGAGTACAGTAACTGCCACTCCGAAACAGCCATCGACAACGTCAAAACAAACCAATCGGACGCCATAATCTCTGTAGTTAGCACAGCCATATCTGACCATTGCGCAATGGCTGTACGTGAACCCCCAGAAGTAAAAATTAAAAGGACTGGTAACATCAAATTTTTAAAATTTGTCTTAGAAAATGAAGACTGGAGTTTTTTAGACCTTTTTAACTGTCCTGATGAAATGTTTGACGCATTCCACGATCGCCTTAGATTTCATGTAAAGACAGATTGCCAGTTTAAACGATTTAAAGAAACTCGAAAGAATGCAGGAAATACTTGGATAAATCGAGGATAATGTATCCCGAGAGAGACTAAGATTTTTGCATTTCATTTACATTAAGTTTGAGTCAATTTTACAGATTATACAAAAAAATTTACAGATTATACAGGAAAGTTATTAAAGCAGCCAAGGCCCTCGAACAACTCTTTGAAAACCTCAGAAAACTTCTCTAAAGCTCTCTAAAGCCATTAGTTCAAAATCATATGCTAAACGAACTAAACAGTCAGATATTAAACCAAATATCGGGGGCAAATGGATCGAAGTTTCAGTGGCAGTTTCAAACGAATTTAATAAATTTTCCTCTAAAGTAGCATCTAAAGACCCGTCCATTCAAAGGCTTACTCAAAGGCCTGATGCTGTTAGAAGTCAACTGACATCCATGGTCCTATCTTCTGTTGTAGAAGCAAATGTGGTTCTTGTTATTTGGAGTCTTAAAGCAAAGAAATCCCTTGACGTCAATAAAATATCGGTATGGATGCTCAAAATATGTTTCCGGGATATTCTGACTGCATCAATAAAAATTAAATTTTTTTTTGAAAAAGGAGTGTGTCCTTCTAAATTGAAGACGGGTAAAGTGGTCCCAATTTTCAAAAAGGATGATACATTTTGACAGAGTAATTATAGACCGGTCTTAATTTTGCCAGTCTCTGTTTTTCCGGAATCCGGAATAACAGGTCAACCATTGATGCAGTACCAAAACTTGTCGAAGGTGTAGTCGATGGCTTAGAGAGATGAGAACATGTACTCAGTATATTTCTCGAACTTTTTAAAGCCTTTGACTGTGTGCCTCCATGAGACACTGTTGCGCCAGTTAGAGGCTCATAGGGTCCGAAGATTGCCACACCAGCATCCGCCTGCCTCAAAAATCGGGTTCAGTGTGTCCAAATCACTGATGTGGTGTCTCAAAAAAAGGACAGTGCCCTATGATGTCACGCAGGGATCGATCCTTGGGCCGATTTTGTTTTTTATCTATGTAAATAATTTGAATCAGTCGATCCAGAATGGGGAGACTGCTCAATACGCTGACGACATGGCTCTCTGTTTCAAAGCTAAAAGTAAGTCTGAACTAGAAATTAGTGCTTTTTAAGACTTAAATTCAAGCATCCTATTTTTCTTAATTAATTTGAAATCAAACTCCTCAAAATCAAGCATTCTAAATTTCTGCTTGAGAAATCAAAACGATGAATCGAGACCGATGGTCGTAATGGACGATGCCTTCTTGGAAGAAGCTGAATTCACAAAGTTCCTAGGAATGATCCTTGATCGAGGACTGAACTGGGAGGATCATATTGACAGTCTCTGCTCAAAGGTTACTTCAGGCATTTATGTCTTACGTGACGCGCTTCTGCTCCCAAGATGTTTTGAAGATGGCCTATTTCGGCCT
Organism: Nephotettix cincticeps; assembly: GCA_023375725.1. Classification (NCBI taxonomy): domain Eukaryota; kingdom Metazoa; phylum Arthropoda; class Insecta; order Hemiptera; family Cicadellidae; genus Nephotettix; species Nephotettix cincticeps. The sequence continues at coordinate 57,344,640 of CM041786.1, read as the reverse complement.
AGTATACCCGCACCTAGCCTATGGAATTAGGCTCTGGAGTGGATGCTCAAAACAGAAATTTGGAAGGCTTTTTCGCCTGCAGAAAAAGGCTGTCTTAGTCATCGCAAGATTAGAATATCGAGAGTCGTGTAGAAATTCATTTAAGGAGCTCAATCTGTTGACTCTGACTTGTCTGTACATCTTGGATGTGTCCTTGCACTGCAAATCTGGAACAACAATGGTTTGGGGCAGGGATGTCCACCAGTACGAGACAAGAAACCTAAAAATACGAGTCTCCCTTTTCAACTTAACCAGTATACAGCTGAATGAGCTCCACGATCGTATAAAACAGACAGAAAATCACAATCAATAATAATCTGAAACGCCATTATATTTTTGGGTCATTTTACTCTGTTCGAGTTTAAGGCAAAACATTGCGGTAACCGAAACCTAATAAAACTCTGGCATTGATGTCCTTTTCATGTCCTTTGGTTTTTTTACAATTTTTATTTGTAAATGCCTTCTTTGTGAATTTTTGTTTTTAACTTAAAAATCAATATTGACGCATGTAATGCAATGTACACCATTGTTCACGCAATAAATCATTATTATTCTATCATGATTTTTATATGAAAATATATTGTGACGAACGAAAGTGCCTATAGGATATTTCAAACCTATCATCTGTTCTTTGTAGATGATTTATGAGCTCCATTCTTCAATCTGAGGCTAAACATCGGGATTACTGTTGAATGAGGCCTAGTTTATGTTCGGACGTGCGGGTGGTCGAAAATTACCAACGCGTAATAGAATAAAACCAGGGGAGCATTCACACCTGCCTACCAAGCATATGCAGTGCGCAGTGCTCGAGAGCTCACGCCCACCTCTCAGATGTATTGGGAAACACGCGTTGGGAGGATTATATAGAAAAACATTAAATATCTGAAACTATTTAAAAAATATGAATAATATTTTTATTGACCATGAAGTTGAATTAAATCATAAAACAATTATAATACGACAACTAATTAACGAAAGCCATTAGCAATGTTCATGCTACCGTTAGTGCGAGATAACACGTCTATTTGGAGCTAAAACTGATATATGTATGAAGCTATGTGGCTTACATCTGACACGTGGGCAGCCACGGAGACAGAAGAAATCCGCAAAGTGCCGCTGCGTAATCTGACGCAGACATGCGCTGAGCTGACCTTTGAAGTGGCCAGTTACCGCGCATGCGCACCCATCGACCAAGTCCATTTATTGAACCAAGTTATTGGAGACATACATAAGATAATCGTGTATTTTCGGCGTTGATGAGTAAGAGTCTAACAGGTCTCTTTCACATTAGTATTACTAGTAGGCGTGTATGGATGTTTCTAGTCAGAAATCCTCGGTACTTAGCTGATAACAACTTTTAACAGCGGCGTGAAAATGTTTTTATTAATATGCAGTATGTACACATCAAATGGCGGGTCATTTATCTAAGACAATACCAATAAAAGTAACTATTTTTGAGTATATAGGAAATATGTATGATATGTAATAATATATATGTAAAAAGGGTGTAATACTCGTAATATATGTATGACCGAGCAACAACGAGAGACGTAGGCCGTCGTAACTGCCCACCGACGCGGAGTCTGTAGCAAATCCACTATCTTGAGTTTTAAACCCCGTAAAAAATAACTGTTGAAAACACAAATATATGCCTCTCTTCATATACGAATTTTAAAGTAAAGAGGTATAGGACTAGTTAGAAATTAGAACATGAATTAGTTAGGAATTAGTTAGAATTAGTTAGGAATTAGAATATTTATTAGATATGTCAGTGCAATCAATATGATCAAAATAAAACATTTTGGTAGAGTAAACATTGGTAGAGGTATAGAAAATTGTACTAATGCTGGTATATCCCGTTTTAATAAATAATTCGAGTAATAAGTTAAAATAATTAACCTCTTTCATCAATAATAACCGAGTAGGATATTCTTTAATGTCCGGTATAAATCAGAACATCTCTGTAGTAGTGTATCATATTATTCGGTATAACGTATTATTTTTCAATCCTCTTGAAAACGCAATATAACTCAATAGAAAATGTACCCCTATACAGCGAACAAAATATTTATAAAACCCTCTACTTATAACGTTTATTTTGTGTGTTGTTAGTAATTTTCTTACGCCTGTATAGTGAATATCCAATGTAAGAAACCCTCTATATCAACGAACATAGCCTCTATATAACGTTTTGCCACGGTCCATACCCCTGTATTGAATATTTTATTTTTATCTAGGCCATCACTTGAGGGAATAATTTCCCTTACTTCCGCCCGCCGCACATAATATTCATAGAAGGTGCACATCCATCGCATCTATTGTTAAGACCGTGTTGCATATCGTATCAGTGTTTCGTGTGTGATTGTGATAGTGTGTTATGTTAGTTGTTATGTTGGTGCGTCATAACGGAGAAAAAATAGTAGAAAGGCTCTTAATGTGGAATTCAAACGTGAAGTAATATAAACCATAGAAGAAAACCCGCATAGGGAGAAGGTGGACATTACTAACGCGTTTAAAATAACACGAACAACTCTTCAAACAATAGTAAAAAATAAATTGAAATAAAGATGAAGGAGGATTTTCTTGTTAGTGTAAAAAATCTAAACGGCCCGAATTACAAGACGTTGAAAGTGCTGTCATGTTATGGATGAAACAACGCCGTGACAAATATGTATCCGTTTGGGGACCTGTACTTCAGGAAAAGATTTATCAATTGGCCGAGGAATTGGGCGATAATGGTTCGGCGAAGTGCTCGCTCTTCGCCAAAGCTTCACGGTGATCCCGTCTTGGTCCGCGATGTAGTACTAGCTCCTCGCCAAAGCTTCACAGTGAGTCCGACATTTTCCGCGACGTAGTGCTCGCTATTCGCCGAAGCTTCACGGTGATCACGTCTTGGTCCGCGATACAGTAGGCCTACTACCTCTGATGCAGCTCCACACCAAAGCTTCGCGGCGATTCGACCTGGTCCACGACGCAGTTCCCACTCCTCATGGAAGCTTCTCGGCCACGACCTCATTCTCTACTCTCATTAGTCAGTTTGTTAATTATTGCATACTGTTGTCTTGTTTATACGTATCTTTTGCACCAGTTTGTGTTGTTTATGTGCTGACATCTGGTTTTTAGCCTAACTTTGTTAAAAAAAGTGGGATTATTTGTGTGCTATTGATTATCAAGTCTCATACTTGTGTTTAGTAAATAAATAAGGCTAATAAATGAATACTAACGTTGTGTATGTGCGCTCTTCCTTCCCTTTGCAGTAAATTATTATTTGTAAAATATCTACGACAGTAGCATTTACATTTATTTATGGGCCAGTCCAAACTCTGCTGTTGTTATTGACCATCATTGACCCCATTGGCAGAAACATAGTTAAAGCAAAATCAGTATAATTTCAGGCTAAACATAGACTATAAGTTTGGATGAATCTCGGGAATTCATCCGAATTTTGTCAGATTTTGGCGTCTTAGCCGCTGGACCCACGATAGACTGTGCTCACTCTATCTTGGCATCAGTCGCATAGCATTAATACAAGATACACAGATTTATTGCCGAGATCTCCCAACTGATACGACCCTTCTCTTTCTATTAGGAACAATAATAAACTATCATTCAACCGATATGAATATTCAATTCCTAATTGTCGGGTAGCAGAATCAAAAAGATAAGCCGTGGGCTTCGGCTTCGTAATATGTCTGGTAGATTCAATAAGGTGGTTACAAAGGTTGGCAATGCACTCAAGGCGTTACTTGTCGTGTGATGATGGATAGGCTGAAACTAGAGGACTTGAGTCTGCAGTACCAGCGTAGTTTTGCTTACCATCTCTAAGAACGATGTAAATACTGTACTACGAACAACCGTTGTCGCAGTGTTAGACCCAAAAATCATGTGTTTGGTGTCATTTGGAAAAGCGTTATATTATATAGCGGTTTATCTGATTAGAATTTTTAAATTTTAATTCATTCAGTGGACAAGACCTACCTAGGTCTTGGTAGGACCTGCAAGGTCCTACCTACATTATATTAACTTACTACTGCTAAAAATAAGCTGATGACAAGACCACTAGTAAATATCTTTATGATGGACATGTTCTGATTTCAAACTATTCGCATGTGTCTTTGTTTTTAAATTTGCGTTTTAAGTGAGAAATGAGTTTTAAACTGCCCTTACGTGAATAAAATCCAAGATGGATTTTATGGTTGCTGATGAAACATATGACCTGTAAGTCAGACTTCCAAGACCCAATTCAGGTCATGGAAGTTTTGAAGGAAAATCTCAAAGACCTTGCTTGTTGGCCTAAGAGGGCTTGTGGCTAAGATATTACAGGGTCTAACATGTAAAATTTAAATAGTATAAGAGAGTCTACTTTTTATTTTTTAAATAAAATTACTGTTTCGTTTTAGGAATTTAGGAGGAGGGCGAGGCGGAAGGCCCACAGACGGTTGACCAGAGGATGACTGCGGTTGGGACAAGACATACGGAACGGTATCATCTGGGCGTCACCCACAACCAGAGATCAAACATATTTAGATGAAACCTTCTATGGTCGATAACGAGTTGAATGAGTTCGTACTAGGGCGAATAAACAACTTCATGAGAGATTATTATAAACTGTATACAATACAATGCAATACATTAAGTAGTTACCAAGAGCAAAAACATCAATAACTTTTTCGGGACGTCACTATTGCAATAATAAAGGCAATAATAATAACAAAAAAGTATGAATAATGACAATTTTTATAATATTTGAAATTACCCGATTTAACCTAGTATAAATCATCACTTTTTCCAATTTGTTGAAAAATCACGTGCACCCGTGACAAAAACATGTTCCGCATCCAAACAAACCAGTCGTGCCTCTGTTGCCGACAGCAAATTAGCCAACAAGGAAACGGTAAAAAGAGAATCGCCAAAAAACGCAGACCGCGTCTGAGACGAATCGAAACACATGTTGAGCGCGGCGTGGGTGCTTACTATAAACACCTGCTGCTCAATAGGCTCATTATTGCCAACATTATACATGGATTTGGCAACGTTTTACCTCTAAACAGGTTTGGTTCCGTGGGCGTATGTTGGCCCAACCTGAGACGAGTTGGCCTTCAATTGGTTGAAGACCGAGAGGTAAAAAGATTATGTCTGTTCAAATTCTTGTCACTATTATTTGGCCTATTATCACTGCTATAACTGTTTGTAAGTACTGTATTTGTTATTACAATTTTAAGATTAATTTTATTCAATAAACGAGTTTTATCCTTAGTTTTTAAATACTGTATGTGTACACGGTTAAAAATATAACAATACTGTACATGGTTAAAAAGTAGATTATAAAGAGTAGAGGTTTTGGTGTTACGCAGTTACGCATTTTAGGGTGTCAGCAGCATGGGGCTACTTCAAGGCCCTCAATGACTGTTTTTGTGGGTCGTTTCCGGGACACTTGATTTCACGAATTGGCGAAGTTCCGTGGTCTGCGCGATCCCCATACCTTACGTCATGTGACTTTTGGATATGGGGCCTATCTAAAAAGTAAGGGTTTTTGTCGAAGCCCCGCGATAAAGTTGAACTTCAACATAAGACACGAGGTTTCTGCTATTCCTCAATAAATATAAGATCAATATCAATATCAGACTTGGACGGTTACGTCGTCTTGTAATTCAGCTACTGGAAGGCCACGAATTGTGGATAGTTATGAGCGATGGTCGGTGGGTGTAGTGTTCTCTTGTGTGGATTAACGTCCGCACTATTGAATACTACGTTAATCCGCAAAGACCATCCTCATAATTAGACCAATTTGTAATTCAGGGGCCGTGGTTCGGATTTCACGAATTTCACCCTTATTTGTTGCCAGTCCGGGTTAAGGAACATGTCAGCTTTAGTCAGTAACAAGACTACAAGGTCGTGCCACAATCATCTTACACTAAATTCTCATTCATGCTTGGCTTAAAATACCTACTTTGCGGTATGGTAACCATTTAAAAAATCTAATATAATCAATGTTACGAAAAATAAAGGAAATTTTTCAGAAACCATAGGAAATCTGCGTATATGTATACATCCGATATTTGAAAGATATGTATTATTTTTAATTTTCATAACAAACAGCCCGAAATATTATTAAGAATAAATGAATAAATACTAATATTTTACTTATAGACCTATGATTTATGCTTCTTGAAAAATTTGACTAAAGATTTAAAGTTTATAGGAACATTGTTGAAAAAGTTAACAATGAAAGTTTGTTGCTTATTTTTATGGATTCAAATAATTACATCGTATAGTTACAAATCCATCTCTTAAGTAACTTGCCTTGTCCTAATGAGTAAATGTTCGGCAAACCAGCATTTTTCCGTTTTGAAATGTCACATTTCGATCAGTGTAAACGCAAGTTTCATTTATCTTTAAATGAAATATGCTTACTAGTAAGACGGTTATTTTAAAATCAACATTATATTCTAATCTAACTTATTATATCTTTAGCGCCAGAGCATGCCGAATAAAGAAGTACATAACACATAGGAATGGGGAGGGGTATCAATTGTTAAAGGCTTGTCAGTTGTTATTTATCGTTATAAATAAAGAATTTCTGGCTTTTATGATAATTTTGAAAAACCAGTATCGCTAGTTAATATTAAATTTGAAAGTTTCCATTGCAAACATGTACATAACCCTCAACGGTGTTGTATTGTGACTTATTGTGATATCACCGCCGTCTGAGTCCGCTCTCCTGGATGGCCAGCTAAGTCTCGGCCGCGTCATGTGACGACTACCACGTGATAAACCTGACACATAACACTCAACGGTGTTATATTGTGACGTATTGTTTCCCGGAGAACCACAGGCCGATTCCCTTCTGCCTGTGCTCTCCAAGATCTTCGAGAGGATAGTCCTGGCGAGGTTCCCGGAGGAGTTTTTCTTCTCGATCAGGACGGAACAATTCGGCTTCAGGAGAGGCCACTCTACGACCCTCCAGCTCGGGCGTTACATCTCCACCATTATCGGAACACTTGAGAGGAGGCACCACGCCACATCCGTCCTGATTGATGTCAGCCATGAAGGCCTTCGACCGCGTGTGGCACGAGGGGCTACTCTTCAAGTTACCCTCGTCATCTCTCCCCGGCAGCCTGTGGAAGCTGATGAGAAGCTACCTACATCAGCGAAGCTTCTGCGTCCGTGTCGGCACGACCTCATCCTCCAGCCGCCCCATCACGCCCCATCAGGGACCTGTACCTGTTGTACACAAACAACATGCCGGTGATGTCACATGCCCAGCTGTCCACTCTACGCAGACGTCACCCTATACACGGCCACCTCTGCCAACCTGGAGATGTCACGAGTCTACCTGCAACGACAACTGGACAGCCTTCAACCGTGGCTCACCAAATGGAGGTTCAAGGTCAACGCCGACAAGTGCGAGGCGATCCTCTTCACTCGCTCCAGGGGACAGAAAGGCGACCTCCCGCTCAACCTAGACGGCAGCCCGATTCCGTGAAAGAACTCGGTCAAGTACCTGGGGATACTTCTGGACAGGAGGATGACCCTGACGCCGTGGGACCACATCAGAAACCTCCTCCATCAAGAAGTACCTCAGCTTCGCCCCCAGATGCCTGACTGAAGACTCCACCACCACCACGACACCCTGACCGGTAGCCTCAAGCTGCCCGGGCTGAAAGCCCAACCAACATGAAGCCATGACAAACGAGGTCGACGCTTCACGCAAAAGTGGGAGCACATCCCCCACAGTCTACAGCAGACCAAACCAGACTGGTGTTATGTTGTGACGTATTGTGATATCCCCGCCGTCTGAGTCCGCCCTCCTGGACGGCCAGTCAAGTCTCGGCTGTGTCATATGAAGACTACCATGTGATGCACCTGACACATGACACGCGACAGTTTTGTGTTGTGATATCACCGCCGTCTGAGACCGCTCTCCTTGACGGGCAGCCAAGTCTAGGTTGCGTCAAGCCGCCAGATGGATTAGCTTCGCCTGTCATCACACACTTCAATATGTCGACAATATGAGGCTGATATATTGTTCGGATCGATTTACTTATTAATAGAACTTCCATGGACGAATGTTACATATGATTGAAATACAAATCAAACAAATATAGGGCCTACTGTATGTGAGAATCCTCGCTAGAACAAAGGTTTATGTTTTTTATCTTTAAACACTTTCTAGTATATTTTTCAATTCACATGGTAACATTGACATTAGGGCCATTAATTAACAGAGGTACCATAACAGGTAATAGCAGGGCAGCATAGGACCCAGGACACCCACAGTTACATGTGGGGGTAGTGCACACCGTCACATCGAGACATACCACCACACCACCATCCCTGGGCAGCAGAGAGGCATTAGCAGGGGACGGATGCGGCAAGTGATAGTGGTGTGGTGGTAGTTGTAGTTGTGACGGTATGCACTACCAGCACATGTAGCTGTAAGTGGCCTGGCTCCTATGCTGCCCTGGTGTGGTGGTGTAGTTGTGTTGTAGGTGAAATTGGTGTGGTAGTATATCTCGTTTTGATGGTATACAGTACTCAACAATGTACCCGTGGATGCCCTGGCTCCTCTGTTGCCCAGATATGTTGGTGTGGTGGTATATTCCGTTGTGACGGTGTGCAGTGATCGCACATGTAGCCGTGGATGCCCTGGCTCCTCTGTTGCCCAGATATGTTGGTGTGCTGGTATATCTCGTTGTGACGGTATGCAGTGATCGCACATGTAGCCGTGGATGCCCTGGCTCCTCTGTTGCCCAGTTATATTGGTGTGGTGGTATATTCCGTTGTAACGGTGTGCAGGGATCGCACATGTAGCCGTGCATGCCCTGAGTCCTCTGTTGCCCAGATATGTTGGTGTGGTAGTATGTTCCGTTGTAACGGTGTGCAGTGATCGCACATGTAGCCGTGGATGCCCTGGCTCCTCTGTTGCCCAGATATATTGGTGTGGTGGTATATTCCGTTGTAACGGTGTGCAGGGATCGCACATGTAGCCGTGCATGCCCTGAGTCCTCTGTTGCCCAGATATGTTGGTGTGGTAGTATGTTCCGTTGTAACGGTGTGCAGTGATCGCACATGTAGCCGTGGATGCCCTGGCTCCTCTGTTGCCCAGATATGTTGGTGTGGTGGTATATTCCGTTGTAACGGTGTGCAGTGATCGCACATGTAGCCGTGCATGCCCTGAGTCCTCTGTTGCCCAGATATGTTGGTGTGATGGTATATCCCGTTGTGACGGTGTGCAGTGATCGCACATGTAGCCGTGGATGCCCTGGCTCCTCTGTTGCCCAGATATGTTGGTGTGGTGGTATATCCCGTTGTAACGGTGTGCAGTGATCGCACATGTAGCCGTGGATGCCCTGGCTCCTCTGTTGCCCAGATATGTTGGTGTGGTGGTATATTCCGTTGTAACGGTGTGCAGTGATCGCACATGTAGCCGTGGATGCCCTGGCTCCTCTGTTGCCCAGATATGTTGGTGTGGTGGTATATCCCGTTGTAACGGTGTGCAGTGATCGCACATGTAGCCGTGGATGCCCTGGCTCCTCTGTTGCCCAGATATGTTGGTGTGGTGGTATATTCCGTTGTAACGGTGTGCAGTGATCGCACATGTAGCCGTGGATGCCCTGGCTCCTCTAATGCCCAGATATGTTAGTGTGGTGGTATATCCCGTTGTAACGGTGTGCAGTGATCGCACACGTAGCTATGCATGCCCTGGCTCCTCTGTTGCCCAGATATGTTGGTGTGGTGGTATATTCCGTTGTAACGGTGTGCAGTGATCGCACATGTAGCCGTGGATGCCCTGGCTCCTCTGTTGCCCAGATATGTTGGTGTGGTGGTATATTCCGTTGTAACGGTGTGCAGTACTCGCACATGTAGCCGTGGATGCCCTGGCTCCTCTGTTGCCCAGATATGTTGGTGTGGTGGAATATTCCGTTGTAACGGTGTGCAGGGATCGCACATGTAGCCGTGGATGCGCTGGCTTCTCTGATGCCCAGATATGTTGGTGTGCTGGTATATCTCGTTGTAACGGTGTGCAGTGATCGCACATGTAGCCGTGGATGCCCTGGCTCCTCTGTTGCCCAGATATGTTGGTGTGGTCGTATATCCCGTTGTAACGGTGTGCAGTGATCGCACACGTAGCCATGGATGCCCTGGCTCCTCTGTTGCCCAGATATGTTGGTGTGGTGGTATATTCCGTTGTAACGGTGTGCAGTGATCGCACATGTAGCCGTGGATGCCCTGGCTCCTCTGTTGCCCAGATATGTTGGTGTGGTGGTATATTCCGTTGTAACGGTGTGCAGTACTCGCACATGTAGCCGTGGATGCCCTGGCTCCTCTGTTGCCCAGATATGTTGGTGTGGTGGTATATTCCGTTGTAACGGTGTGCAGTGATCGCACATTTAGCCGTGGATGCCCTGGCTCCTCTGTTGCCCAGATATGTTGGTGTGGTGGTATATTCCGTTGTAACGGTGTGCAGTGATCGCACATGTAGCCGTGCATGCCCTGAGTCCTCTGTTGCCCAGATATGTTGGTGTGGTGGTATATTCCGTTGTAACGGTGTGCAGTGATCGCACATGTAGCCGTGGATGCCCTGGCTCCTCTGTTGCCCAGATATGTTGGTGTGGTGGTATATCCCGTTGTAACGGTGTGCAGTGATCGCACATGTAGCCGTGGATGCCCTGGCTCCTCTGTTGCCCAGATATGTTGGTGTGGTCGTATATCCCGTTGTAACGGTGTGCAGTGCTCGCACAAGTAGCCATGGATGCCCTGGCTCCTCTGTTGCCCAGATATGTTGGTGTGGTCGTATATCCCGTTGTAACGGTGTGCAGTGATCGCACATGTAGCCGTGGATGCCCTGGCTCCTCTGTTGCCCAGATATGTTGGTGTGGTCGTATATCCCGTTGTAACGGTGTGCAGTGATCGCACATGAAGCCGTGGATGCCCTGAGTCCTCTGTTGCCCAGATATGTTGGTGTGGTCGTATATCCCGTTGTAACGGTGTGCAGTGATCGCACATGTAGCCATGGATGCCCTGGCTCCTCTGCATCCTAGGTATGTTGGTGTGCTGGTATATCTCGTTGTAACGGTGTGCAGGGATCGCACATGTAGCCGTGGATGCCCTGGCTTCTCTGTTGCCCAGATATGTTGGTGTGGTCGTATATCCCGTTGTAACGGTGTGCAGTGATCGCACACGTAGCCATGGATGCCCTGGCTCCTCTGCATCCTAGGTATGTAGGTGTGCTGGTATATCTCGTTGTAACGGTGTGCAGGGATCGCACATGTAGCCGTGGATGCCCTGGCTTCTCTGTTGCCCAGATATGTTGGTGTGCTGGTATATCCCGTTGTAACGGTGTGCAGGGATCGCACATGTAGCCGTGGATGCCCTGGCTTCTCTGTTGCCCAGATATGTTGGTGTGCTGGTATATCCCGTTGTAACGGTGTGCAGGGATCGCACATGTAGCCGTGGATGCCCTGAGTCCTCTGTTGCCCAGATATGTTGGTGTGGTCGTATATCCCGTTGTAACGGTGTGCAGTGATCGCACATGTAGCCATGGATGCCCTGGCTCCTCTGCATCCTAGGTATGTTGGTGTGCTGGTATATCTCGTTGTGACGGTGTGCAGTACTCGCATATGTAGCCGTGGATGCCCTGAGTCCTCTCCTGCCAAGGTATGTTGGTGTGGTGGTATTTCTCGTTTTGACGGTGTGCAGTACTCACACATATGGCCGGGGGTGCCCCGGTGCCTTTGCTGCCCAGGGATTGTGGTGTGGTCGTATACCTCGTTGTGTCTGTGTGCAGTATTCGCACATGTGGCCGTAAATGCTCCGTCGCCTTTGCTGCCCAGGGATGGTTGTGTGGTCGTATGTCTCGTTATGTTGGTGTGGAGTACTCGCACATATGGCCGTGGGTGCTCCGTCACCATTGCTGCCCAGGGATGGTTGTGTGGTCGTATGTCTCGTTTGTCGGTGTGGAGTACTCGCACATATGGCCGTGGGTGCTCCGTCACCATTGCTGCCCAGGGATGGTTGTGTGGTCGTATGTCTCGTTTGTCGGTGTGGAGTACTCGCACATATGGCCGTGGGTGCTCCGTCACCATTGCTGCCCAGGGATGGTTGTGTGGTCGTATGTCTCGTTTGTCGGTGTGGAGTACTCGCACATATGGCCGTGGGTGCTCCGTCACCATTGCTGCCCAGGGATGGTTGTGTGGTCGTATGTCTCGTTATGTTGGTGTGGAGTACTCGCACATATGGCCGTGGTGCTCCGTCACCATATGCTGCCCAGGGATGGTTGTGTGGTCGTATGTCTCGTTTGTCGGTGTGGAGTACTCGCACATATGGCCGTGGGTGCTCCGTCGCCTCTGATGCCCAGATATGTTGGTGTGCTGGTATATCTCGTTGTAACGGTGTACAGTGATCGCACATGTAGCCGTGGATGCCCTGGCTCCTCTGTTGCCCAGATATGTTGGTGTGCTGGTATATCTCGTTGTAACGGTGTGCAGTGATCGCACATGTAGCCGTGGATGCCCTGGCTCCTCTGTTGCCCAGATATGTTGGTGTGGTCGTATATTCCGTTGTAACGGTGTGCAGTGATCGCACATGAAGCCGTGGATGCCCTGAGTCGTCTGTTGCCCAGATATGTTGATGTGGTCGTATATCCCGTTGTAACGGTGTGCAGTACTCGCACATTTAGCCGTGGATGCCTTGGCCCCTCTGTTGCCTAGATATGTTGGTGTGGTGGTGTATTACGTTGTGACGGTGTGCAGTGATCGCACATGTAGCCGTGGATGCCCTGGCTCCTCTGTTGCCCAGATATGTTGGTGTGGTGGTATATCCCGTTGTAATGGTGTGCAGTGATCGCACATGTAGCCGTCATTGCTGCCCAGGGATGGTTGTGTGGTCGTATGTCTCGTTTGTCGGTGTGGAGTACTCGCACATATGGCCGTGGGTGCTCCGTCACCATTGCTGCCCAGGGATGGTTGTGTGGTCGTATGTCTCGTTTGTCGGTGTGGAGTACTCGCACATATGGCCGTGGGTGCTCCGTCGCCTTTGCTGCCCGGGGATGGTTGTGTGGTCGTATGTCTCGTTATGTTGGTGAGCAATACTCACACATGTGGCCGTGGGTGCTCCGTCGCCTTTGCTGCCCGGGGATGGTTGTGTGGTCGTATGTCTCGTTATGTTGGTGAGCAATACTCACACATGTGGCCGTGGGTGCTCCGTCGCCTTTGCTGCCCGGGGATGGTTGTGTGGTCGTATGTCTCGTTATGTTGGTGAGCAATACTCACACATGTGGCCGTGGGTGCTCCGTCGCCTTTGCTGCCCGGGGATGGTTGTGTGGTCGTATGTCTCGTTATGTTGGTGAGCAATACTCACACATGTGGCCGTGGGTGCTCCGTCGCCTTTGCTGCCCAGGGATGGTTGTGTGGTCGTATGTCTCGTTTGTCGGTGTGGAGTACTCGCACATATGGCCGTGGGTGCTCCGTCGCCTTTGCTGCCCGGGGATGGTTGTGTGGTCGTATGTCTCGTTTGTCGGTGTGGAGTACTCGCACATATGGCCGTGGGTGCTCCGTCGCCTTTGCTGCCCGGGGATGGTTGTGTGGTCGTATGTCTCGTTTGTCGGTGTGGAGTACTCGCACATATGGCCGTGGGTGCTCCGTCGCCTTTGCTGCCCGGGGATGGTTGTGTGGTCGTATGTCTCGTTATGTTGGTGAGCAATACTCACACATGTGGCCGTGGGTGCTCCGTCGCCTTTTCTGCCCGGGGATGGTTGTGTGGTCGTATGCCTCGCGACCGTGTGGAGTACTCGCACATGTGGCCGTGGGCTCCCTGGCGTCTCTGCCGCATATACTTTCGCTGTTGCCGGCTCTAATTAAACGATAATCAGCGCAACTGCGAGATTATGACGATAGAGCGAGTTGGGGGGCCTTCGCACGTCCTGATGTATCTGTCAAACTCAACAATTGGACGTCCTTGGACCATAACGTTTCAAAATAACACTTAACACAGTTTGGTAATTTTGTTAAGTCCTACTTCTTTGTCAAGTATTTTTTAATCTTCATTATGATATTTGTACAAAATTGGTCCATTAAACAATTGAACATAATTTTCATGACGAATATTGAGTCATAACAATTGTGTAAGGTTATTGACTTGCTTCTTATTATAAGGATTAATAATCATGAATTCCAGATATCCCGCTTTAAATCTTATTACTTGTAATTTATGACCTAACATAACACATAAACACCTTAAATGGTAACGATCACTATAAGGAAACAAATCGTAAATATCTAATAACTGTGTGGTTAAAATTTAATTTACAATCGGATTAAAGCGCACTCTTAAGGTGTAATGTGGTGTTGGGCTCGCACTCTGGCCCTGATTAGAGTCCACCTATAAACGACAGGTTTAGGGTTTATTGGCAGTAAACCTACGCTTACCTCCTTGCGGAGGGGAGAGTTTCTCCTTACCTGGATGTCTTGGAAGAAGGAACCATATTCTACTAGTGAGAATTTTTTCTTCCCAAAAATATTTTTGTTTTGATTGGGTTTTGTTAATGTCAAACGAACTTCAGTTGAGGAGGCCAACAGTTGTAAGGGGAATGTCCCTCATATAAAGGGGAACCCAATCCCAATTTTGGATGGCTTTGAAGGGTGAACGCTTTCCTTTTCTGAAAGGGTCATAAAATTATACATGTCCCATCCTTAAAAATCTAAGTAATATTAGATTTAGTGAATATATCCAATATTCATCAGAGTGTGACTATGCGACTGAAACTTTGCCTTAAATAACAATAAGTTTTTTATTGTTATATAAGACAAAGTTTAAGTCGCATAGTCACACTCTGAAGTCGCATTAACGTTATAACATTGTTTAAGGTTCATTGTGGTGCATGTTCTGTGGGCTATTAACAGATAATTACGAACAAACAAATCAAGCTATACAATTTTAAGCCTTTTTATATGCCGTACTATTAATTAAACCAAATCTGGTTTGGAAAATAAAGCAAATAAAATTTGGAATTGAATTTTTGTCCAATGGTCACATCTTTTAAATTCATAATGGCGTTGGTTCTCAACTATTCAATATCTTTTTTATTGGACTTTTGCAATGCGTCTCTGTTTTTAAATACACAAAGTGTTTGGTGGTGAATAAACCCTTCCCGTTTTCAAGTAATTACGTAATAATTTATATTAAAAATGAATGTTTAGCTACATATATAGAAATTATATCCTGTTGTCAATAATACTATACTTATATATCATGAACGGAGTTGTTCTATTTATCTCATTAACAATACACAAACTATACTGATAAAACAACAAATAACCACAACACTCCATCTCCAATATGTACTCCTGCATACATCATACTCCACACTGCAAGCGCTTGCTCCTATGGGTCCATAGAGAAAATTGCGACCATACGGTCGGTAAACGGAGCATACTCAATTTCGTGCGATGTGTTTGTTACCATATTCCCGACCAACAAGCTTGGGTTCCTTTGCCTGTAATCTTTGATTTCAGGTCGGATGGCAGACGTATCGCGTTTCATCAGTGCTTGGGCCCTCTACTGAAACTCTCACCTCACCTACTCCGTCCTCCACAGCCTTGTGTAAACGAGCGTTAATACTCGTACTGAATATCGCGTTTCATCAGGCTTGGGCCCTCTACTGCGACTCTCACCTCACTTGCTCCGTCCTCCACAGCCTCGGTGTCAACGAGCGTTAATACTCGTACTGAATATCGCGTTTCATCAGGCTTGGGCCCTCTACTGCGACTCTCACCTCACTTGCTCCGTCCTCCACAGCCTCGGTGTCAACGAGCGTTAATACTCGTACTGAATATCGCGTTTCATCAGGCTTGGGCCCTCTACTGCGACTCTCACCTCACTTGCTCCGTCCTCCACAGCCTCGGTGTCAACGAGCGTTAATACTCGTACTGAATATCGCGTTTCATCAGGCTTGGGCCCTCTACTGCGACTCTCACCTCACTTGCTCCGTCCTCCACAGCCTCGGTGTCAACGAGCGTTAATACTCGTACTGAATATCGCGTTTCATCAGGCTTGGGCCCTCTACTGCGACTCTCACCTCACTTGCTCCGTCCTCCACAGCCTCGGTGTCAACGAGCGTTAATACTCGTACTGAATATCGCGTTTCATCAGGCTTGGGCCCTCTACTGCGACTCTCACCTCACTTGCTCCGTCCTCCCCAGCCTCGGTGTCAACGAGCGTTAATACTGGTACTGAATATCGCGTTTCATCAGGCTTGGGCCCTCTACTGCGACTCTCACCTCACTTGCTCCGTCCTCCACAGCCTCGGTGTCAACGAGCGTTAATACTGGTACTGAATATCGCGTTTCATCAGTGCGGCTTGGGCTTTTTACTGCGACTCTCACCTAATCTGTTTCGTTCTTCTCAGCATCTGTGCTCCGACTTTCAATTAGTGTTTTGTAAATGGGCGTGGGTTTGTGGTTTTAGGCACCCTTCCAACCCTCCCACGTGATTCGGTCGGCTAAACGTGTTTTGATCGATTAATTTAAAGGGAAATTGATTTTGATTGTTTATTGAATAATCACATTTATCACAGTAACCAATTAGTGGTTACCATATTGTTTTAACTTTATAGATTTGAAGATCGATCAATTATTAAACCCCTTGTGTACTGCTCACTCTGGTTCCAATTTGTTTTCCAAATCAGAGACCACTCTGCTTATCCTCAAATCAGAGACCACTGTTCTGACCCTTAAATGTTTTTATTTTCAGAAAAATCATTTTTATATGGCCTATAATAAGTAGGTGTCTAAACAGAGCAATATATAAATCGTAACATATTTGATTAACATTTGATTAAACATGGGGTACCTCAAGTATCTGTATTAGGTCCAATTTTATTTTTAGTCTATTCAAATGACCATTACGTAGGCAATTTTAATGGTAAAATCACTTCTTTTGCAGATGACTTGGCTTTTACGTATATCTGTGGCAATAATGATGAAGTTCAAAATTTAATTCAACTTGATCTCGTTATTTTTCTTATTGGCTTAACAAAAATTACATGGTTTTAAGTGAGAAAACGAAATTTAAAATTTTCAACCTTAGAAAAAGGACAGTTTTTTCAGATCCATGTTTCTATCATGATGTAAATTGTAATTTGTGGCGATAACTGTTTGCAGATAGGGCAAGTTGGTGATATGAAATACCTTGGTTTAATTATTGATTCTAAATTATTGTGGAAACCTTACATTCTGAAACTTAAAAGAGAACTGTATGGAATTATACGTAAATTCTTTTTTCTGAGAAATTTATGTCCCAAAAATATTTTGGTAAATATTTATCATGCTTTAGTTGGTTCTAGAGTTAGTTACGGCCTGGTTTGTTGGGGTGGTACATATTTTTCATCCCTGCATCCAATTATTGTGCTGTAGAAAGCCATTATCAGGGTTATAGCCAAAGTAGAAAAACGTCACACTCATGGCCTTATTTCCGAGCTTTTCAAATGTTACCTTTGCGTCACTTATACATTTATAAAGTCTTAAGATTATTTTTTATTAGAAGTATAAAATCTTTTCAGCTATCGATTAGTAGATATTATTTGAGAAAACAGTTGTCAGTACCAGTTCCTCGATCAAAGCTAAGAATCCATCAACAGTTCTATACTTGCAGTGCTCCGAGACTTTTTAATATGATAGCTTTTAGAATCACTAAAAAACAGAATTTAAAAACCTTCAGATTTTACTTAAAGAAATTTCTTATGAACTATGAATGTGTTGAGGAATTCTTTGATATCATAGTTTGATATCGTATAATAAATCTATTGGCAATAAATAATTTAATAATTTGTAGTTATAGTGGTAGATATATGAATTGAGTAATGTTTGTCTTTTTGGATTCTATTCATTAAATGAGTTCTTACCTGTAATTTTTTTATTAAGTTGCATTTCAAAATTAAGGAGAGATTTTGTTACACATGACTCTCGGTTAAATTTGTTGTGAGGGAGGTTCCATCTTAGGTTTTCCTAAGGAACCCCTACATTTTTCATCGGATATGTAATCTATTCATTTTTATATTTTGTTTAACAGAGTAAATTGTTTTCTAGTTATTGTAAAATATCTTCAATGGTATTGTTAAACGTATTTTACTCATGTATTATCCGATGAGAAATAAAGAATTTATTTATTTAGTTCCTTCTAACTTTCAGTCAATTAATTTGCAATCGTAAATGCACGAAACAAATTTGTATTAATTCTTGTTATACTGCTTGTATTTGTTATGCTTGTTATTAATGTTGTTGTTGTATAATGACTGTTAATGGTTAGGTAAAAATTAATAAAGAAAGCTGTTAATTTGCTTCTAAATTTAAACTTAAATACTCCGTTTTCACATGCATTATTGTAGTTAAAGCTTGCGTGGAGAGCAAGCTGTGGGCAGATCGGATCCCGGTACTGCCACCCCCTCAGACTGGTCGTCACCTCCTGTTGCATTGATCATACATTCAACTCTCATTCACCTCCTATTTGTTAACTCAAGGTAATGAATGAAGGAATAATAACTACGCTTGTGTGTACATTTAAATGACATATTCTATTGCCAACCATTATATAGGATTAAGTGAATAATTACTATTCAATACGGCCTCTGTCAACAATCTCGTAACCGTTTTGTCAGTTTCTTGAAGGTTATGTAGCCGTACCGTAAGACCGTAGCCGGTAATAATGGCGAGAGTAATGAGTACCTGTACAAAAGAGGAACTAACTGAGTCTTTCAATAGGGCGTTACAAACATATAAAATAATAATATTCAAGTAATCATCCATAGTGAAATTTGTCAGTGCAGTGGTAACAAACACAAGTAAACGTTTGTCCAAGATTTTGTAAAATCACCCAGAAAAGATTTTTGTAATTATTTATCTGTGGGAAAAAGGCTAGATCGTGGACATGTCTAAAGGGGATGTTTTCATTTCCTCTAAAAAATTCAATATAATATAGCTCTGGTAGTTTCTGTGGAAACGGTATCTCACAAATCTGGGCGTAACACACCCCCAAAGCAAACCTACGTACTCAGCGAATTTTCCAAATAAATAATATAATAATAATGATATGTGACAAGTTTTATCAATATTTGTCATTAAATATGAGAGTTATTTATCTATTCTCCATAAAATTAACATGGGAATGAGTATGCAGGTTTACTGCTGCGAGGAACATTAGAAGTAGGCATTTATAGCATACAAAAATTTTATTTTGACCATTTATACCAAGTTTTATAAACATTTGTCCATAAAAAAAGGAGTTTGGCTATTCTCTTTATAATTAACATAGGAAAAGAGTATGCAGGTTAGCTGCCATGATAAACACATTAACTATGATTTTTAATAATAAATGGATAGATCTCAACCACGTGAAGATAAATACCAAGTTTAATCCAAAAATATTAATTGATAAGTGAAATATTAAATTTTCTTTATCCTCCATAAGATTACCATTAGAGAGCCAAAATACAACGTACTGTGTTTAGATTTTTTGACACCTCGGTAACCGTTAAATTGTGTGGTTTTTAAGTTGATTTTAATGGTGAAAGATAAAATAAAATAAAACATATGAAAAACGCAAAAAACCCAACTCTTAACTACAAAACCTCCCAAACTACGCGTTCCGAATAACTGATATGTCTGGATTACAAACTCGTCCAAGCAAAAATGTAGGAATACACGTTTCTACCAAATTTGGTGTCGATCGGACCATTTTGACGAGAGTTATCGTGTTCACCAGCGACACACAGTCAGACACACACACACACACACACACGCACACACACGCACACACACACACACACACACACACACACACACACACACACACACACACACACACACACACACACATATATATATATACATATATATATATATATACATATATATACACATATATATATATATATATATATATATATACATTTTAACGACTACTGTTTTTGGCCTCTGGGCACCTAAAGACGCAAACATAACATGGTCCCGGGCTTAAGTCTTACCATGAGACCTGCGGTAATAGCTTTTTTCCGATGGGAAATTCGCTAACAAGTCTTCAAACTGATTCAACGTTACATCACAACTGAAGACAGAGACTCATTCTTTCAGAGAATTTTTCCTAGAATATGAGTGAAGGATGTATGTCATACTTGTGAATATAATATAATGTAGCTTTGTAACTGACAAAGACCTGTGTTTTGTCAGAATCATTAATTTTTATCTTAGAGAGCAAATACAACTGGATCAATTACGAGACTGAACCAGCTACCTTTGAGTATGAGGTAGGCTTTATAACCTCAGCTACCCACCTTAAATAAGTGAAAGACTAAATAAGTAAAATATCATACTTTGCCATTCCTAAAATTGACACTAGTAACCATCTGATAATTTGCTACTAATACTATTATAATTCCCCTAATAGTAAAGTCAGCAGTATCCGATTTTGAGTAACTATAAAGGCGAACATTAGGTTCATTACTTTAATCTGCGTAGGTATTACAAGACCCATAGTAACCATAAGTGAAAGACTAATACTAAATTGACTTTTCCGAGCTATAATTGGTGCAGGAGTTCCCCACATTAATGAGGTGACACATACTGATAATATTGCTTCAATCTATAACATTATTTTATTCGAAGTCATTATATTTTATAACAAATCAACTGCCCATAATCATGGCTTAGAGCCTGTTGAGAGTCATGAGGTAGGGCCAAATCAGCCTAATGCTGGTACCACATCACAGTAATGTAATTACGATTCTAATTGAACACTTTCACTATAAGGTTGTTTATAACGTGACCAGTAACCGGCGTCATGTGTCAGCGTTCGTGAGTCTATAACAGGCACTACGCTACTTTAATCCTCGCTAGATGTATGGACAGTAATGGTAGGACGATAGCTCAGAGATAACGCCCTGGTCCAGTAAGGTTGTTGTATCGTGACCAGTAACCGTCTCTTTCATGAGCGGTAGGGCCAACGTTTGGCTAGTCTATTGACTCACGGCACCATGCTACCTCCCAGACCCTAAATGTACAGGTAATGTAATAGGACGATAGCTCAGAGATAACGCCCTGGTCCAGTAAGGTTGTTGTATCGTGACCAGTAACCGGCGTCTCTTTCTTGAGCGGTAGGGCCAACGTTTGGCTAGTCTATTGACTCACGGCACTACGCTACCTCGCAGACCCTACATGTATGGACAGGTAATGTAGTAGGACGATAGCTCAGAGATAACGCCCTGGTCCAGTAAGGTTGTTGTATCGTGACCAGTAACCGGCGTCTCTTTCTTGAGCGGTAGGGCCAACGTTTGGCTAGTCTATTGACTCACGGCACTACGCTACCTCGCAGACCCTAGATGTATGGTAATGTACAGGTAATGTAATCGGACGATAGCTCAGAGATAACGCCCTGGTCCAGTAAGGTTGTTGTATCGTGACCAGTAACCGGCGTCTCTTTCTTGAGCGGTAGGGCCAACGTTTGGCTAGTCTATTGACTCACGGCACTACGCTACCTCGCAGACCCTAGATGTATGGACAGGTAATGTAGTAGGACGATAGCTCAGAGATAACGCCCTGGTCCAGTAAGGTTGTTGTATCGTGACCAGTAACCGGCGTCTCTTTCTTGAGCGGTAGGGCCAACGTTTGGCTAGTCTATTGACTCACGGCACTACGCTACCTCGCAGACCCTACATGTATGGACAGGTAATGTAGTAGGACGATAGCTCAGAGATAACGCCCTGGTCCAGTAAGGTTGTTGTATCGTGACCAGTAACCGGCGTCTCTTTCTTGAGCGGTAGGGCCAACGTTTGGCTAGTCTATTGACTCACGGCACTACGCTACCTCGCAGACCCTAGATGTATGGACAGGTAATGTAGTAGGA
The DNA here is from genome assembly GCA_023375725.1 of Nephotettix cincticeps. Classification (NCBI taxonomy): domain Eukaryota; kingdom Metazoa; phylum Arthropoda; class Insecta; order Hemiptera; family Cicadellidae; genus Nephotettix; species Nephotettix cincticeps. Next base: position 57,322,707 of record CM041786.1, on the reverse strand, counting down.
CGATAGCTCAGAGATAACGCCCTGGTCCAGTAAGGTTGTTGTATCGTGACCAGTAACCGGCGTCTCTTTCTTGAGCGGTAGGGCCAACGTTTGGCTAGTCTATTGACTCACGGCACTACGCTACCTCGCAGACCCTAGATGTATGGACAGGTAATGTAGTAGGACGATAGCTCAGAGATAACGCCCTGGTCCAGTAAGGTTGTTGTATCGTGACCAGTAACCGGCGTCTCTTTCTTGAGCGGTAGGGCCAACGTTTGGCTAGTCTATTGACTCACGGCACTACGCTACCTCGCAGACCCTACATGTATGGACAGGTAATGTAGTAGGACGATAGCTCAGAGATAACGCCCTGGTCCAGTAAGGTTGTTGTATCGTGACCAGTAACCGGCGTCTCTTTCTTGAGCGGTAGGGCCAACGTTTGGCTAGTCTATTGACTCACGGCACTACGCTACCTCGCAGACCCTACATGTATGGACAGGTAATGTAATCGGACGATAGCTCAGAGATAACACCCTGGTCCAGTAAGGTTGTTGTATCGTGACCAGTAACCGGCGTCTCTTTCTTGAGCGGTAGGGCCAACGTTTGGCTAGTCTATTGACTCACGGCACTACGCTACCTCGCAGACCCTAGATGTATGGACAGGTAATGTAGTAGGACGATAGCTCAGAGATAACGCCCTGGTCCAGTAAGGTTGTTGTATCGTGACCAGTAACCGGCGTCTCTTTCTTGAGCGGTAGGGCCAACGTTTGGCTAGTCTATTGACTCACGGCACTACGCTACCTCGCAGACCCTACATGTATGGACAGGTAATGTAGTAGGACGATAGCTCAGAGATAACGCCCTGGTCCAGTAAGGTTGTTGTATCGTGACCAGTAACCGGCGTCTCTTTCTTGAGCGGTAGGGCCAACGTTTGGCTAGTCTATTGACTCACGGCACTACGCTACCTCGCAGACCCTAGATGTATGGACAGGTAATGTAGTAGGACGATAGCTCAGAGATAACGCCCTGGTCCAGTAAGGTTGTTGTATCGTGACCAGTAACCGGCGTCTCTTTCTTGAGCGGTAGGGCCAACGTTTGGCTAGTCTATTGACTCACGGCACTACGCTACCTCGCAGACCCTAGATGTATGGACAGGTAATGTAGTAGGACGATAGCTCAGAGATAACGCCCTGGTCCAGTAAGGTTGTTGTATCGTGACCAGTAACCGGCGTCTCTTTCTTGAGCGGTAGGGCCAACGTTTGGCTAGTCTATTGACTCACGGCACTACGCTACCTCGCAGACCCTAGATGTATGGACAGGTAATGTAGTAGGACGATAGCTCAGAGATAACGCCCTGGTCCAGTAAGGTTGTTGTATCGTGACCAGTAACCGGCGTCTCTTTCTTGAGCGGTAGGGCCAACGTTTGGCTAGTCTATTGACTCACGGCACTACGCTACCTCGCAGACCCTAGATGTATGGACAGGTAATGTAGTAGGACGATAGCTCAGAGATAACGCCCTGGTCCAGTAAGGTTGTTGTATCGTGACCAGTAACCGGCGTCTCTTTCTTGAGCGGTAGGGCCAAACGTTTGGCTAGTCTATTGACTCACGGCACTACGCTACCTCGCAGACCCTAGATGTATGGACAGGTAATGTAGTAGGACGATAGCTCAGAGATAACGCCCTGGTCCAGTAAGGTTGTTGTATCGTGACCAGTAACCGGCGTCTCTTTCTTGAGCGGTAGGGCCAACGTTTGGCTAGTCTATTGACTCACGGCACTACGCTACCTCGCAGACCCTACATGTATGGACAGGTAATGTAGTAGGACGATAGCTCAGAGATAACGCCCTGGTCCAGTAAGGTTGTTGTATCGTGACCAGTAACCGGCGTCTCTTTCTTGAGCGGTAGGGCCAACGTTTGGCTAGTCTATTGACTCACGGCACTACGCTACCTTGCAGACCCTAGTTTTTTTATTTTTTTATTCTCTTTTGCCAATGGCTGGCTCAGCTAAAGCTATGCAGCCTCGAAGTTCACTATTTATTTATGAAAATTCACATCTAAATTTTGTGGCCATTTCGGGCGGGGATCGAACCCGTCACCACCGCTTGCACCGAAGCCCAAGACGCTATCCGTTTGGCTAGCAGATGACCTTCCTTATCGTTCGTTGACTTTTTACTTAACAGGTGGTACTTTGCCATATTGTAGACACTCGTATTTCAAATTTTTGAGATCATGTTTAGTATAAAATACTATTAGCAAATAAGTCTTTTAATGTGAATAGTATTTTACCTCAAATAAAGCATTGTTTTAAACAAATTTTCATCTTTTAGGATGTTTATTTTAATTCAAAGAAAAAAGGCAACATCTCTCAAATCTGTTTACCCTTGTGAAGGACGAGTACTTTAGCTAGTGAAACATATTAGGTTTTTTTACTAAGAGAATGCGTAACTCAATGGTTAAGGGGAAGCTAACCGGCAGTTAATAAAAACACCGACTTTCTATCAGTAGAAACCCGGGAAATATTAACTACATATTAGAAGCAGTATATTGTAATAAATAGAAAAAAATCAAGATTAATCGTTGCATCTTTCGGTTATGATAGAATAATCGTACGACATTTATATTTGTTGTCACCACTGACCACAGCATTCGTTTTACATTTCATTTATTCGCCAACAATATTAGATGAAGATGTGACAAATCATCAGGGCCGTTAAAAATATACGTTTATAGTATATTTTTAACCATCATATAATAAATAATTTTATATCCTATTTAAAGCGTTTAGTTGTACTTTTTCAATGTGCTTATTTAGTATCTTATGTGAACATAGGCTATATTGAAGAGCTAAATACCGTATTTTCTCCAAAAATATCTAGCAGATTTAATATTACATGATAAGAATGTAGATTTTCAGAATTCGTTAAGATTAAACAATAAAGGGTTGAGTGGAGGAGTGGAGGGTGGGTGATGGGCGGGCGCGATACTGGCGCGCCCCGGGCCCTAGGCCACCCTCATTCAATTACCTCAGATACCGCCGATATCTGGGTCAAGCTGAGGGTGAGATATGTAAAACATCGCTCCCGCGGCGCTCACTGATGGACGGCCTTGTTATCGCCTCTAAAGAGCGATGCGCTCGGACGTTTAAGGGCTGTTATGAGAGATTAATTTTTTATCCTAAGGTGATTTATGGCAATTTTCACACCTGTAAAGCTTTGTTAGTTAAGTTGATACACTACAACACCTTAACTACGGTATTTCGACTTTGTAAATGTAACAAGATCCATGATCAATATTAGGGGTTATCCAGTTTTTAAACTGAGATAGAATACATTATATGATATTGCTAGGATAACACGCGGTTGTATTAGCTTCAATTATCAATCACAGCATTATTGTATACAGCTGGAATACCTCTGGGAGAAGATTCAAGGAAAAATTAAGTATTTTTTACATTGCAGTAGAGTACGGATATCGTATCACAATAAACTTGTAATCATTCAGGCCACATCTCTTGTGCTTGTGATAGCAGGCCTCGGTACACTTGAAGGTAAACTTGTGATGGTCGGTGCTGTAGGTCACGTGACGAATGCCAGCACGGTTGTCACGAGCGTATAAGGGCCTCGATACACTTGCAGGTAAGCTTGTGATAGTCGGTGCTGTAGGTCACGTGACGAATGCCAGCACGGTTGCCACGAGCGTATAAGGGCCTCGATACACTTGCAGGTAAGCTTGTGATAGTCGGTGCTGTAGGTCACGTGACGAATGCCAGCACGGTTGCCACGAGCGTATAAGGGCCTCGATACACTTGCAGGTAAGCTTGTGATGGTCGGTGCTGTAGGTCACGTGACGAATGCCAGCACGGTTGTCACGAGCGTATAAGGGCCTCGATACACTTGCAGATAAGCTTGTGATGGTCGGTGCTGTAGGTCTCGTGACGAATGCCAGCACGGTTGTCACGAGCGTATAAGGGCCTCGATACACTTGCAGATAAGCTTGTGATGGTCGGTGCTGTAGGTCACGTGACGAATGCCAGCACGGTTGTCACGAGCGTATAAGGGCCTCGATACACTTGCAGATAAGCTTGTGATGGTCGGTGCAGTAGGTCACGTGACGAATGCCAGCACGGTTGCCACGAGCGTATAAGGGCCTCGATACACTTGCAGGTAAGCTTGTGATGGTCGGTGCTGTAGGTCACGTGACGAATGCCAGCACGGTTGCCACGAGCGTATAAGGGCCTCGATACACTTGCAGATAAGCTTGTGATGGTCGGTGCAGTAGGTCACGTGACGAATGCCAGCACGGTTGCCACGAGCGTATAAGGGCCTCGATACACTTGCAGGTAAGCTTGTGATGGTCGGTGCTGTAGGTCAGGTGACGAATGCCAGCACGGCTGCCACGAGCGTATAAGGGCCTCGATACACTTGCAGATAAGCTTGTGATGGTCGGTGCTGTAGGTCTCGTGACGAATGCCAGCACGGTTGTCACGAGCGTATAAGGGCCTCGATACACTTGCAGGTTTGCTTGTGATGGTCGGTGCTGTAGGTCAGGTGACGAATGCCAGCACGGCTGCCACGAGCGTACAAGGGGCCTCGGTGCACTTGCAGGTTTGCTTGTGATGGTCGGTGCTGTAGGTCACGTGACGAATGCCAGCACGGCTGCCACGAGCGTACTAGGGGCCTCGGTGCACTTGCAGGTTTGCTTGTGATGGTCGGTGCTGTAGGTCAGGTGACGAATGCCAGCACGGCTGCCACGAGCGTACTAGGGGCCTCGGTGCACTTGCAGGTTTGCTTGTGATGGTCGGTTCTGTAGGTCACGTGACGAATGCCAGCACGGCTGCCGCGAGCGTACAGGGCTTCGGTACAGTTGCATGTTAGCTTCGTGCTCTGTGCGAACTCCGATGGAAAATTTATATCTCATGATCTAACTGACCCACATGTTTTACTGAATTATGGAAAGGATCCAAGGGCCGTTCATGCCGTATTATATAAACGCTTAATCATTTTGTCGCAGTTTTCTTGTATATGTTTAAAACGTTATCTCCCAAGGCGAGTTTATTCATTACTCTTTCAAAGGAAATTAAATGGATAAGTCTGCAAGGTAATATTCCTTTAATATAATGAATACTGTTCCATGTATCTATTCAATGTTTGATACTACAGTATTAAGTAAGCATTTTCCTTGTAAACGAGCAGTATTGGTTTTTATTTTAAAAATTCAATAAGTGTAATTAGTGTTAATCTACCGTTCTTTATGATTTTCAAACATCTTCTTAATAGTGTATTGTAATTTTTAATTTATAAAATGCTGTATCAGTTTATCATAGCAATATATATATTATTAAATGAAACAACTTGAGCTCCCTTTAAACATTTTATTTTGTACATGATACACGACACGTGTTTCGAATCTTAGTTCATTTTCACAGTGTACTTTTACTTTATTTTTTGATAAAAAATTTAAAGGGAGCTTAAGTTCTTTTAATTTAACAATAACTATATTAGCAGCCCTTAATTGTGATTTACATAATCAAAAATATATATACATATACACTATACACTACTATTGTTTTTGGGGTCTGGGCACCTAAAGACGAAAAAATAACATGGTCCTGAGCTTAAGTCTTATCATGAGACCTACGGTAATAGCTTCTTCCCTATGGGAAATTTACTGAGTTAAAAAAAATGGTTGCAGAGGCCACAGAGTCTTGCGGCCCACCAACGCTGACAGGCAAGGGTGCACTGAGGCAGCCCCCGACCCGCACCCGCTGCTCCCTGTCAGACAGGAAACTATCCCCACTGCTTCCATCTTTTCAACCAAGATCTGGTGATTAACCAAATCAAAAGCTTTAGTAAAGCCAACAAAGAGTCCTGTTGTTTTATTACTATTATTTAAACTCATATATATATATATATTTTTTTTTTTCAAATTTAGAGGTGCAGTAGATTTACCTCGTCTAAATCCATACGGGTCTCTTCAGAAAAAAATTAATTTTGCCAAGATACTTGACTACTCTGTTGACCACAATTTTCTTCAATATTATAGAGAATACGGATAACACGAATTGGTCTTGTATTAGCTATTTTTATTGATTTATCTTTTTTGTAAATTGGCACTACAATACTTAGTTTTATCATATTAGGAAATATTCCTTGACTAAGACTCAAGTTAAAAATATGATCAATACAGGTGTGATATGCTGCCCAATGTTTTTTATAAAGGATAGGCTACGTTAAAACTGTCGTACCCAGATAATTTTTTATTCTTAAGACTATTTATTAAACTTAAAATTTCATATTCATTTGTTGGTTCAATAAAAATATCCATTACATAACAACTGTGCTACACTCTAGCTTTCAGCGTAATTTGACGCTTGATGTTGACAACGGGCAGGATGCAGACGTGAGCGTGGCGAGAGTGAGTCACCACTCAGCCTGTGACATGATTAGTCCTACATTGTTACGTTAGCCACTATCTACCGCTCTAGTAGTTGCCACAGAGGTACCTTATTAGGTCCAACTGTTTATAGGCGCTCGATGCTGTGATAATGTGTTTATCACTCTGATTTACTCGGGCTTGTGTAACAGTTAGTTGCTTAAACGGCCGTTGCGTGCCTGACATGGGTCTCCGCTGCGACATTGGAAACGACACAAAAACACGAGCCTGTGTCTGATGTCTGTGAACGACTGGCAGATGATAGCCAAGTCGATAAGCTTAATGCGACATCAAAATTTTAAAGTTTTATTGAGGCTTTTATGTGTGTTTCAATCAAAGGTTGATGTCCAAACCAAAACACACTTAAATGCTTTAAAGATTATATAGCTTCCCGATTAGAACATGATATTGATATTACTTTACATACATCTGCTGGTGGTTTACGATCACGATGGTGTTTTGCAGAAAAAACAGGACGTTTGGCACTTTATTTCGGCTACAAATGGTTTTGTTTAGTGTAATAACCAAATTAAAAATAGTTTTAGAATGAGACAATTATTATAATCGTTCTATAAATTATTATAGATTTACTATACATTTATAAATCTATAATATTATAAAGAAGAGGTGGTTTCTGTATGTTTGTTTGTGGGTTTGTGGGTTTGTTTGTGGGTTTGTTGTGGCAAGTAAATGCGAAAAATACTGAACCGACCGGTTTGAAATTTTACACAAAGGTAGATCTTAAACTCATGCAACACATAGGCGTACTCATTTCCTTAAAATCCTCTCGGGCTACGCCCTGTGAACGTCCTAAGTTTCAATGTTTAAATTTTTAGAAAATGAAAACATAAAATTACTTGAATGTCAACAGCTGTGAACACTAAAATTTGACAGTTCGAGAAGCGGAAGACATGGTTGCTGTAAATACCCTGGGATTCAATTTTTACAGTTTTTAATGTCAACATCCGTTTACTTTACATTTTGACAGTTCGGGAGAAGAAGAAATAAAGCTGATTTTTCATATAAACTGCTGGATCGAAATTAGTGAATTATTTGAAATAGTGGAATGGAAGATTTTAAGTTTTTTTCCGACAACTGTCTCTATTACATTAATCCTTATCCTCTTCCAATATTTGACAGATGTTACTTTGAAATGTTGTAGACATTCGTTTTTTGTCATTTTGTAAACAATGAAGAATTAATTAACAATAACTTAAATGTATCTGTAGAGCCTACACCTTTCAGCCTTTTTAACCCGTGCGAAGAACGGGTACTTTGGCTAGTATTTCATAACTTACAAAATAAGTGATATCATACGTAGGAATTATCTTGCAAGAAAAGTTAGGACATCAATAAATACCCCCGTCGCAGCAGGCCTGCGTACTCAGCGAATATCAAACTCAGTATTATAATAATGATAAAGATATATGACACGTTTTTATCAATATATGCCGATAAATATAAGAGTTATTTGCCTATTCTCCTCAAGATGGACATAGGAAAAGAGTGTGCAGAGTTAGCTGCCACGATAAACACATAAACTATGATTTTTAAGCATTTTAAGCATAAGATCTCAACCACACTAAGGAATCAAGTTCAATCCAAAAATGATTGATTGATAAGTGAAATATTAATTTTTTATCTTCCACTAGATTAGCATTGTAGCCCCAAAATACAACGTACTGTGTTTAGATTTTGGAATATCTCGGTAACCGTAGGAGATAAAGAAAAGCTTTAAAAAAACTACATTGTGTAGTTTTTAAGCTGAATATTACGATTAAAGATAAATTTTAAAATTATTTTAGATTACATATGAATACACGTCTCTACCAAATTTGGTCTCGATCGGACCATTTTTACAAGAGTTATCGTGTTCACACACACACACACACACACATTTAAAGGGAGCACAAGTTCTTTTAATTTAATAATAATAAATATAATAATAATATATATATATATATAAATATAATAATTAAATATATATAATATAATAATATATTTATATTATATATACATATATATATATATAATACAAATATATTAATTTTATCGAGTATTGTTTTTGGCCTCTTGGCACCTAAATAAGAAAAATAACATGGTCTCAGGTTTAAGTCTTACCATGAGACCTACGGTAATAGCTTCTTCCCTATGGGAAATTCGCTCAAACCGATTTGAGTATGTTTAATATTCCATGTAATTGTTAACATCATCGGCTGTTTAGTTAAAAAACGTTAGAATGAGAAACGCTCATTTGGAGACTAACTCATGGTTATCCGATATCTTCGGTGTACGAAAAACATCAAATCTGATTTAGTTTTAGAAATTTTATTCAAGAATCTTCTGAAATGACCTAGTTTTAGAAACGTACAAAAGCCGATGTTAATGTTTTTTATTAGAATAAAACCTGTGCAACATCTGATATCAGACGGTTGTCACCGGCTGTCGCACAAGAACAATTAATGCATTTCTCACTAGTATTTGGTCCTTGAGGGGAGTCGTGCAAAGAAACTAAACCAAACGTGCAAAATAAACAAAAACTCGATGTCGCGGCGAGGAATGCAGCGGGATTCAGTCGATGTGACATGTACAGTAGGCCAAGTGGAGCTGCCTACATACCGCCAACTACCTGTCGTCACATCCGGTGTTTACGCCGCCTCCTGTGCATCCGAGACATCCGATATGCCCGCATCCCGCCTGCAGCGACACGTAACATCACCAGTAACGGTAGGGCGACGTGACGCGACGCAACCGAGACTCAAGGCCCGCACCCAGAGAGGATGCGTGAGGAGCGGTAAACAAAAAGTAAGTAAACTATCAACAAAGACCGACTATACGACGCTTGTTTATTAGTAATGCGTAAGACATATTTAGAAGTATCAGAAAGTAGGACACGAATGTAAGCACAGCTAAAGCGAGTTACAAATGGGTGAAAAAATGTAATTACGAATTTGTTAAACCCGCAGTAGAAAAATCATAAAAATTCTATTTCCAATGTATACGAAATCCGCCGCCAGTGACAACTAGCGCCATCGTAATGTCTACATGCTGTATTATCAACAAATACCGAGACCCACCGCCGGCTACCTAACTGCAGTAGCTCAAGTAATGTAGAAACGGCAGCCTTGCCCACCGTAGTGGTAGGAGGCGACGTGTCAAGCTGAGACTAGCGCCATCGTAATGTCTACATGCTGTATTATCAACAAATACCGAGACCCACCGCCGGCTACCTAACTGCAGTAGCTCAAGTAATGTAGAAACGGCAGCCTTGCCCACCGTAGTGGTAGGCGACGTGTCAAGCTGAGACTAGCGCCATCGTAATGTCTACATGCTGTATTATCAACAAATACCGAGACCCACCGCCGGCTACCTAACTGCAGTAGCTCAAGTAATGTAGATACGGCAGCCTTGCCCACCGTAGTGGTAGTAGGCGACGTGTCAAGCTGAGACTAGCGCCATCGTAATGTCTACATGCTGTATTATCAACAAATACCGAGACCCACCGCCGGCTACCTAACTGCAGTAGCTCAAGTAATGTAGATACGGCAGCCTTGCCCACCGTAGTGGTAGTAGGCGACGAGTCAAGCTGAGACTAGCGCCATCGTAATGTCTACATGCTGTATTATCAACAAATACCGAGACCCACCGCCGGCTACCTAACTGCAGTAGCTCAAGTAATGTAGATACGGCAGCCTTGCCCACCGTAGTGGTAGTAGGCGACGTGTCAAGCTGAGACTAGCGCCATCGTAATGTCGACACGCTGTATTATCAACAAATACCGAGACCCACCGCCGGCTACCTAACTGCAGTAGCTCAAGTAATGTAGATACGGCAGCCTTGCCCACCGTAGTGGTAGTAGGCGACGTGTCAAGCTGAGACTAGCGCCATCGTAATGTCTACATGCTGTATTATCAACAAATACCGAGACCCACCGCCGGCTACCTAACTGCAGTAGCTCAAGTAATGTAGATACGGCAGCCTTGCCCACCGTAGTGGTAGTAGGCGACGTGTCAAGCTGAGACTAGCGCCATCGTAATGTCTACATGCTGTATTATCAACAAATACCGAGACCCACCGCCGGCTACCTAACTGCAGTAGCTCAAGTAATGTAGATACGGCAGCCTTGCCCACCGTAGTGGTAGTAGGCGACGTGTCAAGCTGAGACTAGCGCCATCGTAATGTCTACATGCTGTATTATCAACAAATACCGAGACCCACCGCCGGCTACCTAACTGCAGTAGCTCAAGTAATGTAGATACGGCAGCCTTGCCCACCGTAGTGGTAGTAGGCGACGTGTCAAGCTGAGACTAGCGCCATCGTAATGTCGACACGCTGTATTATCAACAAATACCGAGACCCACCGCCGGCTACCTCCGTCAATACTACAGGCTTGCGGGGTCGGGAGGCGTGTGATTACATACTGGGACATATCAGATCTGTTTACAGGGCTTGCCGGTCACTATGCCCCGCCTTTGCGTGTTTCTAAACTATTTACTTACTTCCCATATCGTTGTGTTAGGTTTAATAGAAAAGGCGTTCTAGTATAGTATATCCTGGTTAGTATTTATCTCGTTTTCGTTAGCAGGCTATATTTACAATAAAGAGATCACAGATTTTGTAATCATTTATGTGTATTATAAGCCTAATACAACATATATTAAATTTTTATACTAATACAGTATACTTAAATTGGATCTAATAAGTACTTTTTAAACACTATAAGTAAAACTATGAAATTCATTATGATTAAGAATATTAACCTCGCCTTTAGTAAATTAAGGATATTTTTACTGACCCCATAGATATAGAAGAATTAATTTGAATTTATTCTCTGGATTTATTGGCCAGAGCAATCTGGGAACAGAATAAAGTTCATACTTACGGCGCGAGAGAGGTTATAGCTTACGTGAAAAATAGTTGGGTCGTTAAGAATTTTAAAAGCATAAAAATCAAAATTAATTTTTTAAAAGGTATTTATCTCAGGTGGCGGTGGCGGTGGAGGTGGTGGTGATGGTGGCGGTGGCGGTGGCGGTAATAATAATAATAAATTTCTTTATTGCAGTAGAACAATATACATTGCATTGCAAAGGTCATGTAATATAAGAGTTCATTTTTATAAAACTAGGTATTTTCTTTAGTTCCAAATTTTATTTTCGTGTCTCTCCTAAAACTCCTAAAATTTAGATATCCCAGCGGCTCATCATGAACTTATCAACCGAGTACAGAACTTTAGACACCAAGAGGCGTTTCAGTCGAGTTTTGAATTTATTTTCGTTTTGAGACTGCTTGACGCTGTTAGGGTGCTTATTTAGGAACTTGACTCCAGCCTGTGACGGCAGATGCTCAAACGCCACAGTTCTGTGTTGTCCGAGTCGATAAGTGTCCCTGTCCCTGGTATTGTATTAGTGCAACTGACTGACCTGTACAAGTGAGCATTTTAACCTGCAGTACAGTGCCGCCTCCAGGACATAGAGGCTGGGTAATGTTAACAGTCCAAGCTCCCTGAAAGCGTTCCTGCAAGACTCTCTTGGTTGCAATTTGGAAATGATTCTAACTGCCTTTTTTGCAGTATGAAGACTCTATCTAGCCTCGATTTTGCACAACTATTGCAAAGCCTTATTCCATAGGCAAAATGGGGGTAGACTAGGCCAAAGTAGGCCATCAAGAGCACGTCTTTGGGACAAAACTTAGCAAGGTTGCGTAGGGCATTAATACCAGAAGCAACCCTGGCACAAATGTGGTTGACGTGCTGTTCCCAAGTCAGCCCTCTATCCAGGTGCATTCCTAGGAACATAGCGGAGTCTGCTTCCTCTAAGAGGACATCATCCACCATGACAGCAGGTGATAGGTCTTGTTCCTGCTGTCTGAGGCAAAATGAAATGACATTGGATTTGGAGTTGTTTGTTTACAAATTGATTTACAGAAAATTTTGAATGCATAAATTGAGATCGATGAATGATTTTACTTCAAGCTCTTGTTTTGTTGGAGCTCTTACGCAGATGGTCGTGTCATCTGCGTACTGTATGATCTTTCCATTCTGGATCGATGAACCAACGTTATTGACGTACAGCAAAAACAGAACTGGTCCCAAGATAGATCCCTGGGGGACTCCATGGGCAATCTTTACTTTTTGAGAAATTTTGTTTTCAACTTGGACACATTGGACTCTGTTGGACTCTGTCCAAGTATGAAGTGATCCACTTGAGTGGCACTCCACGAATGCCGTACGTCTCCAACTGGTGCAACAGTGTCTCATGATGCACACAGTCAAATGCTTTCGAAAGGTCGAGAAATATGCTGAGCACATGTTCTCGCCTCTCGAGGCCATCGAAAACCATTTCAATCAGATTTGTGATTGCATCAATCGTAGAAAAGTTTTTCCTAAATCCAAACTAATGCGATGAGAGAATTTCAAAATGATTTAGTTATTTCATAAGCCTTTCGAGGAAAAGGTTTTCAAACACCTTACGAAAACTGGCAAAATTGAAATTTGATGATATTTGCTGGCGAAAAGAGGATCGTTCTTTTTGAAAAGTGGAATTACCTTTGCCAACTTGAGTTGGCAAGGGAAAACTCCGGATTGAAATGACAAATTTACTAATCTTGTGACTGGTACCAAAATGTGCCTGTAGCAACGTTTGATTAACCACACAGACCTGCCGTCGATGGCACATGATTTTTTTGGTTTCAGTCCCTCGATAACGCGAGCCACGTCAGCCTCGCACACAGTAGATAAAGCCATTGATGAAACAGGACCTCCAATACTTTTTGAATCAACGCAAGTTTTCTGAAATGAATTGTTTGGCAAAGCGACAGATGCAAAATAATTATTTAATTCGTCGGCGACCTCTTGAGAGTCTTCGACGATTCTACTATTAATTTCAAGATGAATTGGTTTGGAGGCCTTCGTGAATTTAGATGAGTTATTAATTATTTTCCAGGTTGATTTTGAAAAGTTTTCAGAATTTTTCAATGTGTGGGTTACATCATAAGCTTTAGAAGCCCTGATTACCTTCCTGTAAATTCTTTTGTAGTTTTTACAAAAAATTATAAAATTTTCATTTTGAGTCGTAATAAAAATGGAGTGTAAAAGTTTAAGTCGTTCGCGTAATCCAGGCACTTCTCTCAAATGAAGGTTTGACTTTTGATTGTTTAAAAGGGCAGCAAATGTTTAGATGAAAATTGAAACAAGATTCGAAGGCCTGGAACTTTTCATCCATGGTTTCAATTCCATCCAAAAACATCCAGGTTTCTTTGGAAAGAGCGTAATTTAGAAGATTGACATTTCTAGGCTGTGTAGCCCTTTTGGCAAAAAAGACAGGAGGATTTTTTTGTGGTGGGTGAAGAACCACCCAATCATCTCCTGCGTGAAATTGTCAGAAATGGCCGCATTTATCACGGAAACTTCTGATTTCGGAATGTTTGTAATTACATTGTCGATGGCCGTACTCGAAGTTGTTCGGTGGCTGTGGCGGTGACGGTGGCGGTGGCGGTGGCGGTGGTGGTGGACGTGGCAGTGGCGGTGCACGTGGAGGTGGTGCGTATTTATCACACACTACACGCGTATACCGGGACCAGATCATAACTCAATAGCAACCTGTACCGTTGTGGCTTATGACAAATTAACTGATATTAGCCAGACCCACACCCACCACTGTGAGGCAACGGCCGCAACTGGGCCAACTCGGGACCTATTACATGCACTCGCTCCTGACGACTACATTTTCCTCTCTTGGAACACTCGAGTTTGAAATATTTGATTAGTTCAAATATTCAAATATTAGCACCCCAAAATACAACGTACTGTGTTTAGATTTTTTAATTGTAACCGTATAAGATTGAGCAGAAACTTAAATTACTTAATTGTGTATTTTTTAAAGCTGATTCTAATGGTAAAATACATCTTTTTAATTACTTTTGGAAAACGTAAAACCCCCAATTTTGGGCTACAAAACCCTCCTCTTATAATCATATTTTGGTAACGAGCCGTATGCGTAGGTTAGAACCATGTAGAAATGTATTGAAAGAGTGTCAACAATCTGATGTCAGAACAATGCATGTCCCTCAGTAAAACGATACTGTTATCTCTTGCCTAACTTAAATGACAATTGCAAACATGAATGTAACATAACAAAGAACGCGTGTTTAACCACGGATTAAGTACAATTGTTATTAAATTGCAATTTACATGTGTGTAAATTAAATATTGGCTATATGTATTTTGAGCGCCCTTAATTTTTACTAACGTTCTAAAGTAAACTTTTCTTAAGATTTAAAATATAGCAAAACTTTTGCAGCCAGAATGAATGTTTAAATAAAATGTTCAGTACTACAAGCACTGGACAGTGTAGTAATATTTTCCAAGATATTATTTTTTCCTTATTTCAATATGCCTATATTGAATTCATTCCTCCACTTTTATCAAAGTATTGATATCTATCAAGTTATTAATAAGAACATGTATTTGACCATTTGCAAAGTTTTTCTACAAAAAATGAAACTTTAAAGCAAATTTAAGTTCATTTAACTTTACATTTACGGATGAAATAAGACAACAAACAATGGAAATATGAACAATCAAGGCTGAATAAACCCTATCCTGATAGAAAATGTGCAAATGTAAATAATATGAACACATACTTTTTATTTTCATCTTAAATGTACTTCTTATTAATACCTTTTTAGGAACAAAGAAACTCCCAAGCTAAAATAAGCTGTAGATTTTTACTAAATCTTTACATGTTAGAATAAAAACCAGCCTATACAAATAGTTTAATATACAAATAGCTCACTCAGTCTTGATTTTTAATGATCTTTTAAATTCTATTACTTTTTAAAACAAAGTAACTATTAGTTTAGAGTGCTCTAGCAGAGGGTTTGCATATATTTTATTTCTTCTGAGGCGGAAACACCATTTTAGTATTATAATAGAATACAGGTTTACGAATTATAGATATCCTGTAATTTATTGTAGAAATACAATAACTAAACTTTAAAATTAATAAATATTTGCGGCGGGGTAGTATGTTGGTTAGTGAGTGAGTTGTCGCACATTAGCAGACTCACTAACTCACTCGCAGATAAGCCGCGTAGAAAGTCACTATCGAACCTGCTCGTAAAATGCACCCGTCTATGAAAGCAATCTTTAGATGTAAATGCTGCAGCCATTGTGTAACGCAATGGAATAATTTAAATGTAAACACGACGGTTGTAAATTAAATCGTCAAAAAAGTAAAAATTTAGATAGCAAGCGGTGTAAATATATTAAACGCCGGCTGCAGTCTTCCTGTGGAATATTATACACCTACCGGACATGAGGTATTTCTGAAAATGAGAAAAGTACAGCAGTCTAGCATTTAGTAAAATATTTTACGTGACCTGAAGCGACTGGTAGTTAGTATAGTAAGTACAACGATTTTTAGAGTATAGTAAACTAAAAACATGTAGACCATACTACATACATTAATAGTAAGAACAAGTGAAAGACATTATTTCTCCAGATTAACCCACAGATAGTAAGTGGTCAGAGACCTACACGTCACTTCCCACCACTATACACACAAATTTAGTCATTACGAATGACATTATTCCACCAGTTTACGCCTCAGATAGTAAGTGGTCAGAGACACCTACACGTCACTTCCCACCACTATACACACAAATTTAGTCATTACGAATGACATTATTCCACCAGTTTACGCCTCAGATAGTAAGTTGTCAGAGACCTACACGTCACCCCCCACCACTATACACACAAATTTAGTCATTACGAATGACATTATTCCACCAGTTTACGCCTCAGATAGTAAGTTGTCAGAGACCTACACGTCACCCCCCACCACTATACACACAAATTTAGTCATTACGAATGACATTATTCCACCAGATTACCCCTCAGATAGTAAGTGGTCAGAGACCTACACGTCACTCCCCACCACTATACACACGAATTTAGTCATTACGAATGACATTATTCCTCCAGATTACCCTAAAGATAGTAAGTGGTCAGAGACACCTACACGTCACTTCCCACCACTATACACACAAATTTAGTCATTACGAATGACATTATTCCACCAGTTTACGCCTCAGATAGTAAGTTGTCAGAGACCTACACGTCACCCCCCACCACTATACACACAAATTTAGTCATTACGAATGACATTATTCCTCCAGATCACCCCTCAGATAGTAAGTAGTCAGAGACCTACACGTCACTCCCCACCACTATACACACGAATTTGGTCATTACGTATGACATTATTCCTCCAGATTACCCCTCAGATAGTAAGTAGTCAGAGACCTACACGTCACTCCCCACCACTATATAAACGAATTTGGTCATTAAGTATGACATTATTCCTCCAGATTATCCCTCAGATAGTAAGTAGTCAGAGACCTACACGTCACTCCCCACCACTATATAAACGAATTTGGTCATTACGTATGACATTATTCCTCCAGATTATCCCTCAGATAGTAAGTAGTCAGAGACCTACACGTCACTCCCCACCACTATACACACGAATTTGGTCATTACGTATGACATTATTCCTCCAGATTATCCCTCAGATAGTAAGTAGTCAGAGACCTACACGTCACTCCCCACCACTATACACACGAATTTGGTCATTACGTATGACATTATTCCTCCAGATTATCCCTCAGATAGTAAGTAGTCAGAGACCTACACGTCACTCCCCACCACTATACACACGAATTTGGTCATTACGTATGACATTATTTCTCCAGATTACCCCTCAGATAGTAAGTAGTCAGAGACCTACACGTCACTCCCCACCACTATACACACAAATTTGGTCATTACGTATGACATTATTTCTCCAGATTACCCCTCAGATAGTAAGTAGTCAGAGACCTACACGTCACTCCCCACCACTATACACACAAATTTGGTCATTACGTATGACATTATTCCTCCAGATCACCCCTCAGATAGTAAGTAGTCAGAGACCTACACGTCACTCCCCACTATACACACGAATTTGGTCATTACGTATGACATTATTCCTCCAGATTACCCTCAGATAGTAAGTCAGAGACCTACACGTCACTCCCCACCACTATACACACGAATTTGGTCATTACGTATGACATTATTTCCAGATTATCAGATAGTAAGTAGTCAGAGACCTACACGTCACCCCCCACCACTATACACACAAATTTAGTCATTACGAATGACATTATTCCACCAGTTTACGCCTCAGATAGTAAGTTGTCAGAGACCTACACGTCACTCCCCACCACTATACACACAAATTTGGCCATTACGTATGACATTATTTCTCCAGATTACCCCTCAGATAGTAAGTAGTCAGAGACCTACACGTCACTCCCCACCACTATACACACAAATTTGGTCATTACGTATGACATTATTTCTCCAGATTACCCCTCAGATAGTAAGTAGTCAGAGACCTACACGTCACTCCCCACCACTATACACACGAATTTGGTCATTACGTATGACATTATTTCTCCAGATTACCCCTCAGATAGTAAGTAGTCAGAGACCTACACGTCACTCCCCACCACTATACACACGAATTTGGTCATTACGTATGACATTATTCCTCCAGATTACCCCTCAGATAGTAAGTAGTCAGAGACCTACACGTCACTCCCCACCACTATACACACGAATTTGGTCATTACGAATGACATTATTTCTCCAGATTACCCCTCAGATAGTAAGTAGTCAGAGACCTACACGTCACTCCCCACCACTATACACACGAATTTGGTCATTACGTATGACATATTTCCTCCAGATTATCCCTCAGATAGTAAGTAGTCAGAGACCTACACGTCACTCCCCACCACTATACACACGAATTTGGTCATTACGTATGACATTATTCCTCCAGATTACCCCTCAGATAGTAAGTAGTCAGAGACCTACACGTCACTCCCCACCACTATACACACGAATTTGGTCATTACGTATGACATTATTCCTCCAGATTACCCCTCAGATAGTAAGTAGTCAGAGACCTACACGTCACTCCCCACCACTATACACACGAATTTGGTCATTACGTATGACATTATTCCTCCAGATTATCCCTCAGATAGTAAGTAGTCAGAGACCTACACGTCACTCCCCACCACTATACACACGAATTTGGTCATTACGTATGACATTATTCCTCCAGATTACCCCTCAGATAGTAAGTAGTCAGAGACCTACACGTCACTCCCCACCACTATACACACGAATTTGGTCATTACGTATGACATTATTCCTCCAGATTACCCCTCAGATAGTAAGTAGTCAGAGACCTACACGTCACTCCCCACCACTATACACACGAATTTGGTCATTACGTATGACATTATTCCTCCAGATTATCCCTCAGATAGTAAGTGGTCAGAGACCTACACGTCACTCCCCACCACTATACACATGAATTTGGTCATTACGTATGACATTATTCCTCCAGATTATCCCTCAGATAGTAAGTAGTCAGAGACCTACACGTCACTCCCCACCACTATACACACGAATTTGGTCATTACGTATGACATTATTCCTCCAGATTACCCCTCAGATAGTAAGTGGTCAGAGACCTACACGTCACTCCCCACCACTATACACACGAATTTGGTCATTACGTATGACATTATTCCTCCAGATTACCCCTCAGATAGTAAGTGGTCAGAGACCTACACGTCACTCCCCACCACTATACACACGAATTTGGTCATTACGTATGACATTATTCCTCCAGATTACCCCTCAGATAGTAAGTGGTCAGAGACCTACACGTCACTCCCCACCACTATACACACGAACTTTGTCATTACGAATGCCATTTATTGAAGAACTATATAAGAAAACAGGTACAGCAAGTAGAGATTTCTTGTAGGCCGAGTTTTCTAAGAACAAGGCTGTAGCAGAGGTTCTATGTCATTGCATGGCTCCGCTATACAGATAGTAATGGCGTATCACATTACTGGTCATAACGCTTGGTAATCGTAGACGACACGAACAGTCGCTAAATCATAAGCCTGCGCAGTGTACACCGCAAGTAGTTGTAATACTGTAGTCCTCGAGGCCTGTTAGCCACCGCCGTTACCGTCTGTAGTCTACCGGTCCACGTCTCAAACAATATTACTTAGATAGGTCTATGTCTAACCTTGAATGATCACTACATTCAATCACGTTGTTTTGTACGTCTTAGTACTTTAAAAACACACCCGTCGCAGCACACCTGCGTATTCAGCGAATTTCCCCCTCAATAATATGGCATAATACTGTAATACAACTATATATGTCAGGATTGACCAATCAATACCTGTTTATAAATTAGAGTATTTTTCCTACTCTCCGTAACATTAACATGGGAAAGAGTATGCAGGTTTGCTACTGTGAGAAACACATGAACTATTATTTTTTAATATAAACGTATGGATCCCAACCACATGAAGCTCAATACGAAGTCCAAAAATATTGGTTGATAAGGAAAATATAATTTTTTCCATATCCTCCATAAGATTAGCATTGGATCCCCTAAATACAATGTACTGTGTTTATATTTTTTAATATCTCGTTAACCATTGGAGATAGAAAAAAACCTTAAGGATCTAAATTGTGTAGTTTTTTAGCAGATTCTAATGGTGAAAGATAAAATTCAAGAATTTGGTCTAGATCGGACCATTTTTACGTGAGTTTTTACGTGTTTGAGTGAGACACACAAACACTTATATATATATATATATATATATGTATATAAATAAATAAATAAATATATATATATATTTTTTAAAGACTATTGTTTTAGGACTCTGGGAACCTAAAGAAGAAAAAAATAACAAGGTCCCGGCCTTAAGTCTTGCCAAGAGACCTACGGTAATACCTTCTTCCCTATGGGAAATCCGCTAAAATACTGTAGTAAAATTATTTTTGATGGGAGATTTTTAAGGCTAAATCTAACTATTTTTGGTACCATTACAGAAATTTCCTCGTTCAAATAACTGTAAATCACTAATGCGTTTGAGTACTGCTGTTTAGATTTGAAAAGTATACGACTAACAATTTGTGTTTTAGATTTGAAAGGTATAAGACTAACAATTTGTGTTTTAGAGAAAATATTAATTTTATTGCGGTCATAAATATTCTTTTACATTTAACTATTAACTATTTTTACATTTAAGAGACTTTAACGCACGTACTGTAAAATGTTGTAGTTATTGTTTCATATCCAGTTTGCGTGTTGTTGTTGCTGTTTGTCGTTTTATTACGTTGTATAGTTTATACAATTTTGTATTAAGAGCAAAGTTGATAAAATGCTTTTTTAAACATGTAAAAGCTCCTAATCTTACTAAAACTAAATTATTTTGACGATGTATAGGAAAATTTCCAACAGTGTATACATTGTTCACAATAAAACTGTTAACCTATTATTATTAATTCTCAGTTATCATTAATATTTTATCAAAATGTAAACCATTTATAATTATTAAAAACCAAAAACTTTTAACTTATATTATTTATATAATTCTTCAATATATTAGGTGAGTAATGTTCAGGTGGTGAGTGACTATCCTGCTTCAGGCAAAAATTTAAACCATACGAAAATCCCAAATGTGTGAAATAGTTTCTGTTGTTCTATATTTTTTCTCTTCAAAAGCGCGGGGCTTGTTGAGTTTTAAACACGTTTATAAAACATTTTACAATATACTGATTTCAAATTTTAATCTGAATGACTTTACAAGTGTATAGTTGAGTTGGGTAGAGGTGGAGACCGTGAACTGTGTCATAGGTTGGCAGAATCAGCAGTCAGCAGCTAGACGTGTGGGCCTGACAATCAGACTGGGCAAATAAGCGATAATTGGCGGTGACCACAGCTGTGCTCACCAGTGATAAATCTGCCATTATAGTTGTGAGCAAGTTACGGCGCGCAGGCCAGAGTTATGGGCTGATTGTTGGCCAACTATGTTAATTTTATGTGATAAGAGCTATAGCGCGTGCTCCAGATTTATTTATTCTTTCTGGCTTTCTACGAATTGAACCGCTCAGTAAACACCCGTCCACAGACAAATTTGCCAATAGCGCATCGCAGTTGTTGGTTAGGCCTACTACAGTGGCGAAAAAATAATCTGATCAAGGTGAATGTTTACAGTAAAGTTCAAGTGCCCATATAGATTATATAGTAAGCCTAATTCAACTCCCTCACTCTGATCAAGGTGAATGTTTACAGTAAAGTTCAAGTGCCCATATAGATTATACAGTAAGCCTAATTCAACTCCCTCACTCTGATCAAGGTGAATGTTTACAGTAAAGTTCAAGTGCCCATATAGATTATACAGTAAGCCTAATTCAACTCCCTCACGATTAGTAGTTTACATTACCTCTTTTGTTTCTGATTGGATCGTTAATCCCATTTGGCACCAGTGTAGAACAATAATTTTATGTTTTCTTCATGAAACCAGACCTCAATTACTGAATTGATAAATTAAGTTTTACTGCTACAATTCAGTTTCCCAAGTTTTTTTCGATAGGACAGGACAGGATGTGAGGTTTCAGTGGGCTGAAGGCCCACTGCGGCTGTTATAGGACGATGTCCTCTTCAGCCCGTTTTTTGATATCTTTACATATTATACTAGTTGACCCGGCGAACTTCGTAACGCCCTACAGTAAAAACATGTTAACTTTTAAATTGGTCATGTTCTGAAATCGAATAGCATTATGGCTTTGTTGTGAAAGATTAGATTTATGTTTTAACATTTTCACAGAACAAATAAATCTAAGTAGATTGATCTACAATTTTCTAATCCAATCTAAACCCAAACAAAAGCTAATTGTAATACGGCTTTTATACAGCTTATTATCATAATAAACGTAATATGTATGAACAGAAAAAATATATAAATACACAATTCCCAAAAACCGTAAACTATTTACGTGGTGAATAAAGCTGTTCATTTTGTACAGCACATATTTACTTAATAGTTTTAAATTAATGAATGATTCAGATGGCATTGGATAGTAAAGCATATTGCTACCGGAAAGTAAACCTAACAGCTGTTGCTTAGGAAATCAAATGTTTTAACATTAGAACATTTAATTTTTATATGCCCATACTACAATTACTTTAGAAGCAAATTACTCAATTAAACTTATATAAAACTTAAACTAGATCTTGTGTCTGCCCTTAAAAGTAAAGAAACAGAAACATATAAAGAAATAGCTAATTTCTTTAGAGAAATTAAAAGACAAATCTAAAGAGAAATGCAAAATGGGAATCTTAATAATTTTTTGAAGCAACCACAAAATAGAGAACTGCGAGGCTGCATGGTCTTTCTGCACACATCTAAAAAGTGAAAGAGTAAAAATCTAAATATTGTGGCATTTTCAAGGCCAGGGTACTCTCCCGATTTAAATCCAATTAAAAACCTATGGACAATATTGAAAAAAAATTGGGAATTGAAGCAGAATAATACTTATCAATTCAGTAATTCAGGAGTTTAATGGGGAAGTATATCCTCTACATTGAAAGAATCAATACTAATAACAGTAAATAATCTAAACAAGAACAACAGAGATCATATAAACTACTTATTGTGAGTAAGTTGATTTACTGTAAAACTCTAGAATTGATAAAAATTTTTGTAAAATTTCATTTTGTTCCGATTAATTTGTTCACCACTGTATACTTAATACCCGTTTCATGGGCGCATTGGAAATAAACGTCATTCATGGTATGTAACATATTTAGTTGGTCATTGTTTCAACGGTCCTCATATTACATCCCACAGTTCTAACGGATTGTGGATAGCTGTAAGCGATTGCCAGAGGATGCGAAATATCACGATATGGCGGACTAATGGTCGCACTATTGAATACTAAGTTCATCCACAGAGATCGTCCATCCATTATTAATAATGTATAGTGAAAGATATTACCTAACAGCCCTGTCTCAGAAACATGTCAGTATTAGTTTGTTACAAGACTACAAGATTTACACTAATTTGCCATCCATACTTGGAAATAGGTAAGAGTAGGTATCCCATCATTTCTGGATATGTTGCCATTTTAATTAATAGTATTTATAAGTTCTTATCTGGTTTTTCCTTGTCGCTCTCTTTTATTATTGATCAAACGTGAAATAAATAAGTAAGTGAAACATTTGAATGATTTACCTGAAAATAGGCTTTAATACACTAAAGATCAAATCAGAGTAAACGTTGTTTACAATCACGATTTAAAACAAATAAAATTCGCTTCCTTCCAAGACAACTGTACTTTGACTAAACTGTATTTGGTAGTGAGTTTTATGATAGCAAAAGAAGAAGATGAAAATTTAAGAAAAAAAGAAAGAGGAACCAAAGAAAAAAGTTATTTTTATAGGTTAAAATCAATTTATTGTTTATGACGGGTTCTAACAAGGCTTAAGATATGACATGATAACTTAAGAACATTTTCTCATGTCTCTTTATAAAGGATTCTATTGTTTGAGTTCATTTCCATTTTATTCGGAGTAAAAAATAATAATAAAATCTGAAATAAACTAGGGCTTGAATGTTTTAGACGATAAGCCAATTGGGACACCTGCATCGATAGCAGTCCGACTCACGGCTTACAATCACGAGGCACTTACCGGCAATCGAAATTCCTGTGACAATCTCCGTTGAACCAGTTAAAACTCAAGGACTGAGGTCGACGATGCTGTTATGTGAAGGGCTAGCAGCTTTGCTATTTTGCATAATCGCCGTCGGAGAAGATGGCGAGTTGTTAGACAAGGAACTGGACTGGATCTGAGATTGAGACACACTGATCACATCAGAGGCGACAGTTGAATGAAGAACGTTTACGTCGCAACCTATCACTGTAAGGGAAGAACTTCTTACACTAGTAAGAACCATTTTGCCATGAACATGTGCTAATAAATGTGTTTGAATGTTACAACAGATATATATTAGCCAGGAGCGTGGGCGGTAGCGCCTGCGGCGCTGCACTCTACCGGCTCCGTTGGTAATGCAGTTTAGTTGCGTGGACTGCCACTAACCAGAGATACACCTGAAGCTCAGCAACATTCTACAACTCTACGGGCGCACTTGCGGCAGCTCCTACATCAGCCCGGAACGTGGGCGGTAGCGCCTGCGGCGCTGCACTCTACCGGCTCCGTTGGTAATGCAGTTTAGTTGCGTGGACTGCCACTAACCAGAGATACACCTGAAGTTCAGCAACATTCTACAACTCTACGGGCGCACTTGCGGCAGCTCCTACATCAGCCCGGAACGTGGGCGGTAGCGCCTGCGGTGCTGCACTCTACCGGCTCCACTGGTAATTAAACACGTCCCGCGTTCAATGGAGAACCGCTTTTTGGCAGCAACCTGTTTCGCCGCTGTCCATCATTTGTTAGCCGTGGCCCCAGGACTGGTAACTCCCGCCCTGCCCACTACCACAATGCTAAGTACCTCCGGCGCTGTCGATTGTTCAGCCCGATAAATCTCGCAGTCGTATCTCCGCTTTATTTATAAGCGGTAGTTCTCGGCTTTCTGATTTTGATGAGTTTCGTGTATGGGATTCGTATTTAATAGAAGTTTTAAAGCGGTGACGGCAGCTGCGTCACCGCATGTTGACACTTGCTAGATCCCGCCACTTGACACGCGGTCGCCATTACGGCAACGCCGGCACCGCATGTTGACACTCGCTAGAGCCCGCCACTTGACACGCGGTCGCCGTTACGGCAGCGGCGTCACCGCATGTTGACACCCGCTAGAGACCGCCATTTAACACACGGTCGCCGTTACGGCAGCGGTGTCACCGCATGTTGACACCCGCTAGAGCCCGTCATTTGACACGCGGTCGCCGTTACGGCAGCGGCGTCACCACATGTTGACACCCGTTAGAGCCCGTCACTTGACACGCGGCCGCCGTTACGGCAGCGGCGTCACCGCATGTTGACACCGCGCATGTTATACTTCCATATCTGCACTCTGTTTGCTCACTAGATGTTTATGAGCGCCATGCATATTCATGGATAGGTTAACCCGAGCCGTTGTAGCTATATCTTGGCCGCTGTGGTCACCTTTGCGTGTAACTTGTGACTTCAGCACTAGACTTAATTTCCATAATGTTTAAATAGGTAGTTTAATTTATTTAATACGCTACTTTTATTGACACAGTAAACAATATCAAAGTAAATCGTAAATAAGTAAGTTACATATTTATAGTTATATAAATGAAGAGTCACAAATGATGACTTAATGAAGTAATTAACAACCAAGCAAAAAGTCGATCGTTTACCAAAGAATTTACGGCAGTCTCTTTTCCCTCTTTATAACACATGTTATTAAATTTTACTTCGTTGTATGCGTTATGAATCCTCTAAAAGTGTCCAAACCAAGAGTAGGGTATACATTTTCATTTTATTTATTTTTCGCTAACTCAAGTTTTTTAAGGTTTCGGGTATATTAAATAATACTATTTGTAGTTGAGAAAAAGTATATGACAAAGCTTTCCTGCAGATATATACAACAAGAGATATTTCTAGAAGATAACTTCCCCATACAGATGTTCTCTCTGTATGTTTTCAAATGTATCCAAGCACCCGGAACTAATCGTAATCAGCCCTTACATATTACTCATCTCCCCATTAAGCGTAGGCCTACATCACTAGACCTACATCATATACGGTCCACCTGTACATTCCCTCCGCAGCACCACATATGGACGTTGCATCTCCGACATATGGCACGAGCAAAACTAATTGTTTTTAATTAACGGGCCTAATGGGTGCGCCCCGCCCAGACGGCATCTGCCACTGTGGTAATCGATTCCGAGCGCAATATGGGACTTGTCCGTTCGTCCGTCGGGTGCGATAAATAACGGGTGTGGGTCGGTCGATGATACAGATCTATTGATAAAACCCGGAGTGTGATTGGCGAAGACAACGAAGTGTGATCACAAGATTGAATCAAGGAATACTAAAACGTTCTAAGTCATTTTATACAAACTTTCGGGAAATCAATAAAACTAATAATGATAACAATAATAATGATTTATTATATCAAAATATTCATGAGTACACGTTGAAAAAATTTTTTCATTGAAAAAATGGTCTTTTTATGTCCGACTTAGAACGTTTTTGTTTGCTTTAAGGGTTTGATAAGAAAAAACAATATTTTAAGGCTAAAAATATATTGAAACCAAGTAAAAATCATTGTTTACACATTTTGAACATAAACTCACAGTAGCAACTATTATGTTGAGGGAGTTGCTACTGTCGACTCCAAATATAAAGCCAAAGCCTGTCTGGTTTGTCTTCACTTGCAAAGTCACGTATTTAGGTTGTAATATTATTCACTTTTTAGTACCGATTTCATAAACATTGAACTAATCATATATTATAATACATTATCCTGCAACGTGTATCAAGGACCATTTTACAGTAGACTATGCATATTCATTCAGGAAAAATCATTATCATAAAGCTCACAGTTTCAGTTTTAGTTTTTCAAATCAAGGGAAATGAAGTTTCTCATTGATTAGAAAATATACCCATTCGTTACTTCAAAGGAATCTTGAGATTAGTTCTGCTTGCGAAGGCTTCTGCCGGTTTGTCTTGATCATAATCTACACAGGACACCAGTGTAATAAACCTAACACATTTCATCAAACATGTTGGACGAAGATGTGCCCAACCTTGGACGCATTATCCGTAGTGATTTACAAAACTTGTCGAACATAACTCCTCTGACTTATACGACGGCCAATCAACCGAAACAGCGTCACACCTCGGTACCGGGAAGGCTAATGACTTCATGATGGGTTTATTGGGCGATTATGGTGAATCAGCGTGTTCACTTGCCCGTTAACAGCACATTGTGTGACATGTGGTAATGCGATGACTCGCAGCTCTGATTACCTACAATGAGCGATAAATATGGAGGTGCAAGTCGCTTGTCAATGTCACGTTACTCTCGTAGTACTGAGCTTCGTGTGTGGCGGGCTTCGCGTGATGAGCGCAGACGCTGAACGTGCTTTATGTTAGTTAGGACGGGAATAAATAAACAATCAAAGTGGCTGGTCAATGACCAAGTTTAATCATGGAGTCTCCATGATTGCCTATTGCTGAAACACGAACTTCTCTAAACAACTTTGGATTGAATGACATAAGCCTAAATAGATTAGGAATAATGACTTGTTAGTATCATGAACAGGGAGAATTTCCATAAAGTTAAATGAGTCCTATATGAACTTCAAGGACCATGGATTTTACCGATGGTTGTTTCTGAATGAACGGATCGACTAATACAATTTTATATCTTCCTCCATTCATAGTCATTTTGCATTCACTCCTAAGACATCTATATTAATAAATAATTATGCAATTTAAAAGTTATTTTAGCTTCTACTCCTTTTAAAATTTTAACCTTGTCACAGGCAAGAATGTCTTCGTGACAAATGCAATTAATAGTAGTTATTTACTAGCAACAATGCTTCTTCATCAATAAGCATCTTTTCTAATAAGGCACTTGAGCGAGATTACTTTGATTATATTGTTTTCTGAGCATTACTACAATACAATCACATATGTTTTGACACTGATTGTAGGTATCAAAACACAAATTACATGCTGACATCAAGCCAAAACTACTTTGAAAGAGTTGAAAACCAGATCGCCTCTACCGGGAGTTCGAATACAGGTCGTTCACTCTCGGGCGAATAGAATGGGTCCAAGGATCCGGCCCTGGGGTACCCATTAGTAACTGATTGGCACTCATAACTTGAATTTTCAGGAGGGCTAGAAATTCGGTCTTCATCTTCAGCCGTCGATTGCCCAACGAACGAGGTGCAAACGAGCTTTTCACCGGCTTGTCCGACATCTCATTATTGTTACCTAATTGACTATAATCTATCACGAGTAAAACGTTCCTTAACGTTGTCAAGATTAGAAAACTGACTTTGTATATCTAGAGACAGCAACTTATTAAACGTGTTGTAAAAAGGTTTAGTATTTTTCGTCTTCTACAATAAAACCTTTGCATATTCAACACTGAAAAATGCAAAACTCAATCAAATTACCAACAGATTAGTAATTTGCATTGATAATATTGAGATAGGCTCATCGTTTACTACCCAGTTAATAATGCATCTGGTCAATACTGAAAGTAGTATATCACTGGCAATAGCCTGCTACTTAGTTGCCTTTCTTTTGAGTTTTTAGGTTTTCGTTTCATCTAGTCCTACGCTCTCCTAACCGTAATGATTCTTTAGTACAGTATTACTATTTATACTTTTATTAAGCTATTTTTGAAAGCATTTTAAATGGATAATTTTTTATAATTCATACTCAATAATACTTAACGTTCTTTGGACATAAATTATCCTCACCAATCCTAGTACTTGTACAGTACTACATCAATAAATTGGTTTTGAGAAAAAACGAAAAATGTACATGAATGGAGAGTTTTGAATGTGGATGCAGCGGGGCTTTGCCTACAAAGTAAACCTACAGCCTACAGCCCAGACACCGAAGTCACAAGCAGGTGTACCGTGGGTCGGGGGTGTGGTCTCTGACTCACTCATTGTTTACTTCCCAGCTCATTATCTAATGCATCTGGCCGACTCACAAATTCCAATTTCCATAAATTACAACTCCGCGAAGACGCTGAATGAAGGTGTATGATTTGCAAGATGAATGGAGACTGTCGCGCGAGCTGTTAGTATTCCATATTCCCACACTTGCGGCGCGGCGCGGCGCGACTTCGACACCTCATTTCTTCATTAGCTGAATATAATGAATAGATGCAAATCTACGCTTTCACGTGTCGAACCTTGTAGGAGTGGGAAAATGTTTACGCAAGCCGTTTGAATGTAAATTACCTTTAGATGTTTTATACGTACTTAGTTGACGACATATTTAAAAGGGGTCATGGGAAGTTGTTTAAAGACTACGTGTCACGTTTAAATTTAAAAAAATCCAATTCATAATAATTAAAAACTAATTACATCTATTTTATCTAATCAAACACAAGTGTGAACCAAGTGATCGGATGACATCTCTCTGTCACAGCAGACTCAACCTAAAACCAAGATGATTAACACACTATAGGACTGTGTATCAGGTGATCTCGCAAGACGTCAGTTTATCGTAGTATTTTCAACCCAAAACCAAGATGATTAACTCACTATAGGGCTGTGTATCAGGTGATCTGGCAAGACGTCAGTTTATCGTTGTATATTCAACCCAAAACCAAGATGATTATCTCACTTAAAGTAAAGTTCCGTGTAACCTTCTGGCCAAGGTCTAATGTTAGAGTTTTCAGGTCGCACTACTGCCTCTAACGTGACCTAACGACTACTTATGTAGCCGGGACCAACGGCTTAATGCCTTCCGAAGCACGGTGGCAGTCTGAGAAATTAAATTTCATATGTCATGACCGGGAATTGAACACGGTTTTTTTGGGTGGTAGGCCAGTACTCTGCCCACTGAGCTATGACTGCCACCTAACTCACTATAGGACTGTGTATCAGGTGATCTGGCAAGACGTCAGTTTAGCCTAGTATTTTCAACCCAAAACCAAGATGATTAACTCACTATAGGACTGTGTATCAGGTGATCTGGCAAGACGTCAGTTTATCGTAGTATACTCAACCCAAAACCAAGATGATTAACTCACTATAGGACTGTGTATCAGGTGATCTGGCAAGACGTCAGTTTATCGTAGTATACTCAACTCAAAACCAAGATGATTAACTCACTATAGGACTGTGTATCAGGTGATCTGGCAAGACGTCAGTTTATCGTAGTATACTCAACCCAAAACCAAGATGATTAACTCACTATAGGACTGTGTATCAGGTGATCTGGCAAGACGTCAGTTTATCGTAGTATACTCAACTCAAAACCAAGATGATTAACTCACTATAGGACTGTGTATCAGGTGATCTGGCAAGACGTCAGTTTACCGTAGTATACTCAACTCAAAACCAAGATTATTAAATAATACAAATAAGATATTAAATTAAAAACACCACAACCACACATAGTGTGGCTGTGGTTGTAGCTAAACATCTTATTCATATGCTTAACAACAAAAATCAGCACGTTTTACCCATAAGAATAACAATGGGATCAAATCTTGCACATTGCTCTTGATCAGTCAAAAGTGATCCTTATTACATGTCCAATGTATATGTATATTTTTAGGAGGGATGCGGTAGTAGAGACTTTTATGGTCTATACCAAAACTATAGTCAATATAGATAGTAGACTGAACATTATATCAAGAAACGGAGGAACTTAAAAAGTGTAAGATTTGAGTCCTGGAAAAAAACGCCGATTCTAATTGATCGGACGAAACATGAAAAAGAAATGTGTTTGGGGTGGTATGGTAAGGGAAAATGGTCGTATATGGTTTTCGGTATAGACAAAAAAAGTCTCCGCCATCGCCTCCTTCCTAAATATATACTTCTCATACTACTATAGTTATAGTACAGACCAAAATAAGTCTCCGCAACTGCCTCCCTCCTAAAAATATACTACTATAGTTATTTGAACTGATGATTATCTTCAATGTGATGAGGTAATGATAAGTACCGAATACGGTTGATCCACTCCTAAACAACCAACACCAACACCCGCAAATCTTCGTCAGATAAAGCTCCGTTGTCATACATGTATTATAAAGGTTTGCCACTTATCTAAATAACGAAAGGTCTACAGTCCAACTAGATATTTTTCTCACGAGAAATATGATAGTAATAAACACAATCAGGCACTACTTTCCAGGAAACGAATCTAAGCGTATAATAGCCAGATCAAATAATTAAAAATGTCATGTAAAAGTTGATTGTTATAAATGCATGTTTCCATCACGATTAAAACTCTGACAATCCCAGCGGACGGATAACCCTTCAAAGCAGATGATATCAGGAAGGCCATGGCAGAATTTTGCTCGTCAGAATGATCGATAGCTTTTTAACAAGACCGCGCAATCTGGCATCAGCGATTACCGGCAATTGCTAAGCCTTGGAGCTGACCTTTCGAACTGCACTGACCGCAGTGACGTCACTTGCACCTGTGTGTCGTCGTGTATAGCCATTTCCAACTGCTCTGACCGAAGTGTTGTCTCTCGCACCTCTGCCGCCTAGAGTTATCGATCGCGAACTGCTCTGTTAATAGTAATGTATTTTGCACCTGTGTGTCGTCGTGTATAGCCATTTCTAACTGCTCTGGCCGAAGTGTTGTCTCTCGCACCTCTGCCGCCTAGAGTTATCGATCGCGAACTGCTCTGTTAATAGTAATGTATTTTGCACCTGTGTGTCGTCGTGTATAGCCATTTCCAACTGCTCTGACCGAAGTGTTGTCTCTCGCACCTCTGTCGCCTAGAGTTATCGATCGCGAACTGCTCTGTTAATAGTGATGTATTTTGCACCTGTGTGTCGTCGTGTATAGCCATTTCCAACTGCTCTGACCGAAGTGTTGTCTCTCGCACCTCTGTCGCCTAGAGTTATCGATCGTGAACTGCTCTGTTAATAGTAATGTATTTTGCACCTGTGTGTCGTCGTGTATAGCCATTTCCAACTGCTCTGACCGAAGTGTTGTCTCTCGCACCTCTGTCGCCTAGAGTTATCGATCGTGAACTGCTCTGTTAATAGTAATGTATTTTGCACCTGTGTGTCGTCGTGTATAGCCATTTCCAACTGCTCTGACCGAAGTGTTGTCTCTCGCACCTCTGTCGCCTAGAGTTATCGATCGTGAACTGCTCTGTTAATAGTAGTGTATTTTGCACCTGTGTGTCGTCGTGTATAGCCATTTCCAACTGCTCTGACCGAAGTGTTGTCTCTCGCACCTCTGTCGCCTAGAGTTATCGATCGTGAACTGCTCTGTTAATAGTAATGTATTTTGCACCTGTGTGTCGTCGTGTATAGCCATTTCCAACTGCTCTGGCCGAAGTGTTGTCTCTCGCACCTCTGCCGCCTAGAGTTATCGATCGCGAACTGCTCTGTTAATAGTAATGTATTTTGCACCTGTGTGTCGTCGTGTATAGCCATTTCCAACTGCTCTGACCGAAGTGTTGTCTCTCGCACCTCTGTTACCTAGAGCTATCGCGAACTGGTCTGTTAATAGTAATGTCACTTGCACCTGTGTGTCGTCGTGTATTGCCATTTCCATCTGCTCTGACCGAAGTGTTGTCTCTCGCACCTCTGCCGTCTAGAGTTATCGATCGCGAACTGCTCTGTTAATAGTAATGTATTTCGCACCTGTGTGTCGTTGTGTATTTTTCTATTTCCAACTGCTCTGACCGAAGTGTTGTCTCTCGCACCTCTGCCGCCTAAAGTTATCCATTGCGAACTGCTCTGTTAATAGTAATGTATTTTGCACCTGTGTGTCGTCGTGTATAGCCATTTCCAACTGCTCTGACCGAAGTGTTGTCTCTCGCACCTCTGTTACCTAGAGCTATCGCGAACTGCTCTGATAAGAGTAATGTCACTTGCACCTGTGTGTCGTCGTGTATAGCCATTTCCAACTGCTCTGATTGCAGTAACGTCAGTCTTCTCAACGTCACTGAGTCTTCGTGAGGCTCCAGTCAGCTATGTCATAACAGGGAGATACAGCGAAGATGAAAATGATATTTGAGGAAGCTTCTTGGAAAAGTTATTCAAGGAAAGTTATTTTTCGATGGAAAACTTAATCCTTTTTTTAAAATGAAAGATTAAGTTGATTCATTGATAGGTCGGCCTACTGATTAAAATGAATGTTACGACCGTCCTTTTATACTTCTTTATTAGTACTTCTCAAAACACCTTATTGTTATTCAATCTGTAGCTGAATATTTTTTTATAACATGATATTATTGTAGTGGTTTGACTATGTAAGTTTGTATAGACATGTTTTACCCAACATTCGTATGGGTATGTTTAATGCATAATAATGGAGAGCACGTAGTTAAGATTAGCCATCCAACATTTTACATAATGTGATGATAGCATTGATAGAGTATACAACTGAAACGGCGTAGTGATTACGTAGCTCTGCGGCGGCGGCGGCGGCGGCGCTTCACACCGAGGCTCGCGCCGATTACACGCTCATGCACCGCCATTACCCCAAATTACGCCCCCGCGCGCCCCTGGCGCCGTTTAAAATGCTTTTACTTTTACAGAAAAAACCGAAAGTGTGAACAGTGCGCTGTGTAATCTGACGAGCGCCGCCTGGGGCAGCCGCCACCTCGCCGCACCTGTCATTATTTTAAACACTGTTTTCTCGCTTTATGGCCGAGTAATTTTAATTACTCTATCACGTTCTCGGATAATAGCGTGGTTACTCGCCATATCTCGTACAGTTTTATACGAGTTTAATTCAATTCGCGGTTCTCTGCTGTTATTAGTCATGACATATTGACTTTAGTAGGCTGGCTAAGTGGGAGTACTTGCGAAAGGTTTAGCCTTGAGGTTTTGGAAATAATCGGTCGGTGTTAGGTAAACGGTGTTGCGACGACGCGTCATGGAGGAAACTGGAGAAATTAATAAGCCCTGTGACACACTCCTGGAGAGGAAGCATCCTTGTGTTGAACCCTGCGATTGCGTATACTACTGGGTTATATACTGGTATTGACGTGATTTGTCAATGGTAATGCGCAAAGAAGGACACTAGTGATATCCAAAGGTCACCGGAGTGGGTGTGGCGACACTTGTATTATGTTCTTGTTTAAGAAGTTACGCGTAATTTTAGTAATACGATCAAGCTCTGCCGAATGTACGACCTTTGGCCTATCTCGTCGTGTCGATGGTGTTTGCATAACCAACAAATTTAGTAACATACATAATTACAGTAGTTTTTCCTTTTTTACTTTTAGAAATACGTAATACATATTGTTGATTTCTATTGTATGTAGTCGTTTCTCAGTAAATATGTCGTTACTTCTGTAAAAAAGATCTACTTTATTTTGTTTTGCTATAAACGTTGGTATTTTCAGATAATCCGACCTTTTTATCATGCCAATTATGGTCTCAATCTAGAAGGTGATTAATTAGAGAGGTTCTACTATTATATAAATAAACGGTACCAGTGGACTGACACATCCTTTCTCCCTTAAGTAAAGTTATTCTAAATATCATTTAATAGTTTATTGTTCAAATTGTATGGGGGGAAACCCCCCTCCGGTAATACAAGCTTTTTGGAGCTGGTTTTGTTCGGTGATTTGACGTTACTCTTCATACCAAGTTTCAAGGAAAACGGTTGGAAAGTAAGGAAGAAATTGATTTTTTTTATATTCTCCATATGAATAACATTGGGCGCTTTCAGACAACGTACTGCGTTTATCATGGATAGTAAATTTAACTTTCCTCTGGAACCGTTAGTCGTAGACAAATAATTCAAAATACTAATTTGTTTAGTTTTTAAGCTGGTTTCAATGGTACCAGTCAAGTTATACTTTACTTATTGTTTTCACTGAAAATTTAAAAATGTGATTTTTTTGACATTTAAAAGCCCATAACTTTCGAACCGTCATTTTTACAGAAATGCGGGTGATGTCAAATTATTTAGTACTCTGTGCACTATAAACTATCAAATTTTATCAAAATCGTTAGAGTCGTTTTTGAGAAAATTGGATTTTTCACGTTTTTAAGGGTTTTTAGGGGTGAACTACCCTTAAAAATCAAAAATTCAAAAAAATGAAAAAAATGCCTGGAGATACGGTGACTATACATGCTAAATTTCATCTAAATCGGACCAATGGGGTATGCTGTGGCACTGTACACATCCAGACACACACACACACACACACAGACACACGAACGGACAGACATCACGTCAAAACCCACTTTTTTTGATTCAGGGGACCCCAAAACGGATATATCCACCCTCAACTCAAATTCGAAAATTTTGACGAAAACAGTTCTTTCTCCATATACTATGTATAAGGGGAGAAAGTAAAAAACTAAAAGTTAGTACATTAAAATTTGCTCCAACTGTTAACTCCAAATTTAACTCCAATTATTAACGAGATATTAAAAATCTGGACATAGAACGTTGTTGTTGAGGCCTCTAATGTTAATCTAAAAATACCCCCGACGCAGCAGATCTGCGTACTCAGCGAAATTCCATAACGATAACATAATAATAATATATGACAAGTTTTATCATTATCTGTCAATAAATATGAGTATTATTTGCCTACTCTCCTTAAGATCAACATGGGGAAGAGTATGCAGGTTTGCCGCTGTGGGGAATACTGAAAGTAGGCATTTATAGCAAAAACAATTTTTATTTTGACAATTCATACCAAGTTTCATCATCATTTGTCCATAAATAAAAGAGTTCACCTATTCCCTATACGATTAACATGGGAAAAGAGTATGCAGGTTAGCTGCCATGATAAACACATAAACTATGATTTTTCAGCATAATTGGATGGATCTCAACCACATGAAGTTAAATATCAAGTTTCATTCAAAAATATTGGTTAATAAGGGAAACATTATTTTTTCTTTATTCTTCATAATATTAACATTGGAGCTCTAAAATACAACGTACTGTGTTTATATTTTTAATATCTCCGTAACCGTTAGAGATAGAGAAAAACTTTAAGGAACTAAATTGTGTAGTTTTTAAGCTAATTCTAATGGTGAAAGATAAAGTTTGAAAATTTTAAAAAATACATGGGAAAACGCAAAAAACTCATTTTTGGGGTACAAAGCCCCCCCCAAACTACCCGTTCCAATTGGCCGATATGTCTGGACTACGAACTCATCCGAGAAAATGTAGGAATACACGTCCCTACCAAATTCGGTTTTGATCGGATCATTTTTACGAAGTTATCGTGTTCACAGACACATACACACACACACACACACACACACACACACACACACACACACACACACACACACACACACACACACACACACACACACACACACATATATATATATATATATTTATTTATTTATAAATTTTAACGACTATCGTTTTTGGTCTCTGGGCACCTAAAGACAAAAAAATAACATGGTCCCCGGCTTAAGTCTCACCATGAGACCTACGGTAATAGCTTCTTCCCTACGGGAAATTCGCTAAAAGATCAATAGCTATCATAAAAGTTTCTTATCCTTTTTTACAACCATAATGACTTAAGATTCTAATAGTAGATGGAAAAGCATTGAACTCCTTTGGCCCAAAATAGCTAAAACATTTTTTCCCAATCGTCTAATCATGTTCTGGGCAAATGTAATAGGTCATCCTGTCGAGTACTGCGTAGGTTCGCTTTTCATCTAAACACAGGCCTTTCCCTCAGCTACTCTGATTTCCCGGACTCGAGAATCTTGTGAATAAGTTTGACTATCCGAAGATTGGAACAGCCTATTATCGATGGTACCTTAGCACTTAACCTATACCCGCTGATGTGATCAAATTTCCTTATAATGAAGAAAAATCCTATAGTGCTCTGTGCTGCAAACGAGTATCTTATCTTACAGAATTAGGCAATAAGCAAATGTAGGAAGAGCATAGTTAATTGCAGAAAATATTGTTGATCAGACAAGTTATATTTTAAAACTGTAAAGGATCTTCAATAGTTACATTTTTACAAATTGAACATGTTACACACACACACACACACACACACACACACACATCACACAAAAAGTAACCTCAAGGATTTTTTATATATATAATTTTAAAAATTACTAAAGTACTATTTTTACTTCTCTTGTCAACGTTACTCTGTACTGTTCACATAAAAATCCTTGACAATCATTTGGACAGGTACTTTGTTCTTTGTTCTATGTGTCACCATGAGACCTACGGTAATGGCAAGGGTCTGCGGTTCATGTGTTCTATGTGTACGGCAGCGGCAAGGGGTCTTCGGTTCAATAGCTATGTCACAGCACAGGCATTTCTAATTTTATATTTCACCATTGGAATCAGCTTAAAAAAACTACACAATTAAGTTCCTTAAAGTTTTTCTCTATCTCCAACGGTTACCGAGATATTAAAAAAACTAAACACAGTACGTTGTATTGTGGGGCTCCAATGTTAATCTTATGGAGGATAGGGAAAAATTAATATTTCCCATATTAATGAATATTTTTGGATAAAACTTGATATTTAGCTTCATGTGGTTGAGATCTTCCCATTTATGCTTAAAAATCATAGTTTATGTGTTTATCATGGCAGCAAACCTGCATACTCTTTTCCCATAATAATCATATAGGGAATAGGCAAACTCCTTTATTTATGGACAGATGTTGATGAAAGTTGGTATAAATCTTAAGATAAAAATTATTTATGGTAGAAATGTCTAATTTCAGTGTTCCTCTATACTCTGCAAACGAGTATCTTATCTTACAGAATTAGGCAATAAGCAAATGTAGGAAGAGCATAGTTAATTGCAGAAAATATTGTTGATCAGACAAGTTATATTTTAAAACTGTAAAGGATCTTCAATAGTTACATTTTTACAAATTGAACATGTTGGGAAAAATCAAGATGGGAATCAAAAGTAGCCTCAAGGATTTTTAATATGTTACATGAAGCCAAAGGTTTTCCGTCTACAAAAGTACAATTATTGTAAACGTTACTTCTCCTGTACTGTTCACATAGAAAATCCTTGTCAATCATTTGGACAGGTACTTTGTTCTTGGTTCTGTGTGCACAGCACAGGCAAGTGTCTGCGGTTCATGGTTCTATGTGTACGGAACAGGCACGGGTCTGCGGTTCATGGTTCTATGTGCACGGCACAGGCAAGAATCTGCGGTTCTTGGTTCTATGTGCACGGCACAGGCAAGGGTCTGCGGTTCATGGTTCTATGTGTACGGCACAGGCAAGAATCTGCGGTTCTTGGTTCTATGTGCACGGCACAGGCAAGGGTCTGCGGTTCATGATTCTATGTGTACGGCACAGGCAAGGGTCTGCGGTTCTTGGTTCTATGTGCACGGCACGAGCAAGGGTTCGTCGGTAACGTCTGCTTCTTGAGCGTGTTTTATTCTTTTAAGTACCGGTTCTTGTAATTAAATTAAAAGGAAGTGAAGAGCTACTTTCGGCGTGCAGGGTCGACGAGGGTCCTCACCGCCCAGTTACCTATCCCCGCTCACGTCTTCACTTGCTTCTCCTCGTTATATTTATTTAGTTTTCTTCGTTATATTTCAATTTTAGTTTTTCCAACCTTTAATCCTATTTCAATGTATTTTTATTTTCAATAACGAATGTTAAAATTAATTTTTCAAACAAAACTTTAATTGTTTAAGGTTACTATCTTCAACTTTTTTTAATTTTGTGTTTTGGATACAATGAGTGATTTTTTTATGGTTACTAAGTTAATTGAAAGATTTTATATAAGAAAAGTTACATGATAAAGAAATCAAATTTATGGGTGTTTTTTAAATTTTATAACAATTTTAAAAATTATATTTTCTGTTAAAAACTTTTTTATTATTAAACCAATCGGAAAAGCTAAATTATATTTTTAAATCTAAGATTACAAGGAACATTTTGGTGCATGTAAACCATGGTAACCCAATAAAGATATTGGGATGTTTTCAATAATGCTTGCGCAATTGAAAAAGATAAATTTTTAAATTTTAAACATTGAAATTTATTATATAATTTGTTCACACTGAGAAACTTATGTACAAGACTCTTATCAAACATATCTGGTGAACATTTTATTACATTAGGTACAGTACTAACAGATTTGTCCAAAATTACGCATTACAAAAATATGGTAAAAACACGAATTGGAGAAAACGGCTTGCAGGGTTTAAGTTTTTTTACATTTATAAGTTTTAAAACCCTGGAACAGGAAAAACTTGTTTTTCCTTCTAGTTTTTTTCTGCTCCTCTTTTCTCAGATATGCACTTTTTAAAAGTTTTTTGTACCTCTTGTATTAAAAAAATATTTTGAGAAAATTGCAAAAATTGTGATTCTTATTCAGATTAAAGTAATCTATAAAAAATAATATTAAAAAAAGTCGATCACCCCCTTTATATTGGCGGATCCCCTTAATACACTACTTTAAATATTTAATACAGTTATTTTTAACACAAGAAATTTTTTGACATTAAATCTGTAACACTCAACGTGATTTTCTGAGCGTGACTGAATAATTTATTGTTTTAAGAGATACCTTTTGCGTTTCTATGCATTCACGGTATAGCTATTTATTCTGCAAACTACTAAAACGAAGTATTACGTATTTCTGTTATTGCCGTTATGAAGTGGTCCGATGCGATGACCTTCTTGATCAGAAGGACCAGATTATTAATAGAGCATCAAATCTTTTATTTCACTTAGCAGCTTTGGTTCACAATAAATACTGCGTGTGATTAAAGCTGTAGTTGATGCAACTCACTATTCAGTAGTCACCATGTCAACCAATTGTTAAAATTATGGTTTCGTTTATTTTTATACATTAACCCTCTAGTTAAAATGTCACATTATTTTGTTGATACAATTCACATTAAATGTGAATTGTATCAACAAAATCAGAATGTCAGAACTAAATTTTCGTTCTGACTTTATTTCAGTTATAATTTTTATTACTTCATTTTATGCGAGATTCTGGTGTATATAATTACAACTTACAATATCCAGTGGTGACCCCATTAGATAAATTATTTACAAAATTTTTTATCTCGTGTTATCTAACTAAACGAATCTATTATCTATCCAACGAAAAATTTGCCATACTTAAAAAGGGAAATGCTCACCTGGCAACCGCATTAGATCGGCTGACGACCAATGAAAGTGCATCCGTTTCGCGTTTCCGTGTCGCGGCCGATCGTCCAAGTATGCGGTTTTCCAGGCAAAATCCCAGTTCGCTATCTCGGGTATTACCAACGACGACACGCATTTCTAATACATAGCATAGCTCGAATGTGGCAGAAGTGGAAGATGTAATTACGAATCCTCCTGCGTCAGAACGGTAGGCCTACGTACGCCACACTTTGCTCACACCTGATCGAAATACTATCAGCTACTGAAGAGCAGTGTGTT